>OZ012660.1:112391050-112837009 GCA_963942545.1 Oxycera nigricornis | reverse complement strand
ACGTAATTTGAAATCACATGGCTGACGTCGTTGAAGAGCCCCGTAAATTCACTCAAAGATATTATCAGCACCAGAGCACTGGATTATTGCAGGCATTGTTAAAATAGCACTAATAGTTTTTGCTTAGCACAGGTCAAGTTGCAAGGAAAAGACAGATGATCCCAATGCTGATATTACCGGGAAATTGATTGTCTACCGGCCGAGTGAAGGTTTAATTATTTAGGACATGACGTGCTGTATTGCATGAAGCTTACATTGATGACATGATCAACAGTGGCTACTGATTCACCATAAATCACTCAGATAGATATTACCAAAGCCGTTTAAATTCGATATCTTCATGCATTCAAAAAGTCTGCCTTGTCGAACATCAAGAGCAAATTATTACATCGATATTGATAAGTAACAAATTAAATAAACATTGGCAATAAAAAGTGAGCATGACAAAGTTTGTAGAGGCCAAATTTCAGTTTATTTGGTGAATAGATTTCAAAGTTACATTACTCAGAGAAAAAGAAGATCTACTGCTAGCCATGCCTTTCTTTCGTAACTTTTTGCTGCATATCCCATATTATTAAAAGGAAACACATCACTTTAATATATGAATTCTAAAAATATTGATTCTGAAAAAGAGTCAAGGAACTCCGAATATTCTGCCTAAACTTCTTCTGACTCGCCCTGCCATCAAAATTTATAAATTTAATAGAATCTATTGTCTTTCAAGCTTTTTTTGGCAAGGAAAATATCTTGGCCAGTCCTGCGGCTTTCCACGTGTTTCAGGCTCCGTAACCCATTTTCATGGAACAATCTAGATGGCTGGTAATATGTTGATATGACAAGCCTAACTCTTTCAAGTCTACAATCTTTTGTCTAACTAGAGGAGTGGAACTCTTGGCGCTTGCCATCGGTATTGGAATTAAAAACACTTTGAAAATCACATTTAAACTGCAACGAATGCAATTTTTCAAAGTGATTATAACGAAATTGCCCTTCCATTTATAGTAAAATTGTGTTTCTAATTACGTGTGTCCACTTCAAGTTCTTGCTCGGACTTTGTTGTTCTGTCGTCCTTTTAGAGGTGGCATCGGCCAACTCGTTGCCTCCCTCAATTGTCATTGAATCAGGGAAAAAACAAACCTAAGGTAAATAAGTTATATCGACAAAATTCATTGATAACTTGGATTTTACTTGGTAAGCTACAAATGTTTCTAATTATATGTACATATATCCACAGCTATTTAATTGGCCACGAATGTATTACGTGGATATCAACTGATTTCAGTCGAACTATTTCAAGGAAATCAAAATATTTACACATGCTCATTATGTCTTATTCATTTCTAAAATTATTCTGTTATTCTTCCATCTAGAAAAGCATGCACTAGAATAACTTCATAAATTCTAAAATTAGATATTCATTGAACACACATTGGTAGATGCCATATTTATGCACATACATATATTTTTGTGCATATTAATCGTTCTCATGCACTTCTAACCGTTAACATGAAAATGAAAATGATTCAATGTTTATTATTGACAACCAACCCTTCTATTCGTTTCCAGAATATTCCCAACGCCCTTCATTCAAATTTAATTGCATTGGTCGGCCAGAGCACACAACAGCTATTCAACAGAGCAGCTGCGCTCTCACTCAAGCGTTTCGCTTGGTCTTTTATTAGCAGTCACTCATTGGCGTTTTCCAGACGCTTTGCGGACAGTCTACAGATTTCTTCCATAACATTCGCGGCGTTACGACAGAATTATCTACGTTGACTTTGGTCGGAAACTTCGAGAGCTCCCGATGCGATGCGATGCGATCAGTGTTGCCAAGGTTCTCTCTTCGTTTGCCTCGCGAAAAACTTTAAATTCCTCAATTTTTCACAAAATTCCCCACACAATAAAAAATAGCAAATAACAAGCAAAGATTCTCAGAAAAAGCTAGAGTATCGTTAATGACCCTAAAGTTTTACTAAGAAAAGAACATCCACAACTGCAAATTTCCAACTAAATCGAGACGAAAGAATATTAAAACCTTGGTTCCGAAATAGTTTTATTAGTTCGAGAAATTCATGTGAATTCCTCACAATTCCTCAAAATTAAAACCCCCCACAGCATTCCTCGCATAGGCCAAAATTCCTCGCATTTTGAGGAATTCCCCACACATTGGCAACCCTGGATGCGATGCACAACTGTTCGTCATCGCGCTAAACGCGAAGAAACTTCGGGAAGCCTCTACAGATTTCTCACAGAACATTCGCGGCGTTTTAGCAGAAGTATAAATACTAGCAGTCGCGCAACGCAGCTTCAGTATTGAACTGTAAAGCAAACCAAACACTTTAACAGAGCGAAAACCAAGCGAGTGAATTTCATTAACCACTCAAAGCGAAAATCAAGAAGCGGGAAAAAGTAAACGAGAAGCATTTGAAAAGTGATAACGAATTGTGCGGTGAAAATCGATAAGGAATTGTTCAGTAAAACGCGATAAGGAATTGTTCAGTGAAAAGAAGAAACCAAATAGAAAGTACAGAGATGCCTGCAGTCGGAATTGATTTGGGAACCACTTACTCGTGTGTGGGAGTGTTCCAGCACGGCAAGGTGGAGATCATCGCCAACGACCAGGGAAACAGGACGACTCCCAGCTATGTGGCGTTCACGGACACAGAACGCTTGATCGGGGACGCCGCGAAAAACCAGGTGGCGATGAACCCCCGAAACTCGGTGTTCGACGCAAAACGCCTGATCGGGCGCAAGATCGACGACCCCAAGATCCAGGAGGACCTGCGCAACTGGCCGTTCACGGTGAAGAGCGACAGCGGCAAGCCGAAGATCTGCGTCGAGTTCAAGGGGGAGCAGAAGCGATTCTCGCCCGAGGAGATCAGCTCAATGGTCCTGACGAAGATGAAGGAGACGGCGGAGGCGTACCTGGGCGAGACGGTCAGCGACGCAGTGATCACGGTGCCCGCCTACTTCAATGACTCACAGCGCCAGGCCACGAAGGACGCGGGCGCCATAGCTGGGCTGAACGTGCTGAGGATCATCAACGAGCCCACGGCTGCAGCGCTCGCGTACGGTTTGGACAAAAACCTTTCGGGCGAGCGAAACGTGCTTATATTCGATTTGGGCGGTGGAACCTTTGATGTCTCGATCCTCACCATTGACGAGGGATCGCTGTTCGAGGTGCGCGCCACAGCCGGGGACACGCATCTGGGGGGCGAGGACTTTGACAACCGGCTCGTGGCGCACCTGGCCGACGAGTTCAAGCGCAAGTTCAAAAAGGACCTTCGATCGAACCCGCGGGCGTTGCGCCGCCTGCGCACGGCTGCTGAGCGTGCAAAGAGAACATTGTCCTCGAGCACGGAGGCCACCATCGAGATAGACGCACTGTTCGAAGGAGCGGACTTCTACACAAAGGTGTCCAGGGCTCGTTTCGAAGAGCTGTGCGCCGACCTGTTCCGATCGACATTGCTACCTGTGGAGAAGTCCTTGACCGATGCAAAAATGGATAAATCGCAGATCCACGACATCGTGCTGGTGGGCGGATCCACCCGCATCCCTAAAGTGCAGAGCCTGCTGCAGAACTTCTTCAACGGAAAGAGTCTGAACCTGTCGATCAACCCGGATGAGGCAGTAGCGTACGGCGCGGCTGTTCAGGCCGCCATCCTGAGCGGCGACAAGAGCTCGAAGATCCAGGACGTGCTACTTGTAGACGTGGCCCCTCTATCTTTGGGTATCGAAACCGCGGGCGGAGTGATGACAAAAATCGTGGAGCGCAACTCGAGGATTCCGTGCAAGCAGACCCAAACATTTACCACCTACTCGGACAATCAGCCCGCAGTGACCATTCAAGTGTTCGAGGGCGAACGGGCCATGACCAAGGACAACAACCTACTTGGAACATTTGACCTGACTGGCATACCGCCCGCGCCACGTGGTGTGCCCAAGATCGAAGTGACGTTCGACATGGACGCCAACGGTATATTGAATGTGTCGGCGAAGGACACCAGCACGGGCAACTCGAAGAACATCACGATCAAGAACGACAAGGGCCGGCTGTCGCAGGCTGAAATCGACCGCATGCTGGCGGAGGCCGATCGCTACGCCGAAGAGGATGAGAAGCAGCGGCAGCGCGTGGCATCCCGCAACCAGCTTGAAGGATATGTGTTCAACTTGAAGCAGTCGGTGGAGGATGGCGGAGACAAGTTGTCGCCGACCGACAAGGACACTGTGCTGAAGAGCTGCGACGAGACCATCAGATGGCTGGACCACAACAACTCGGCCGAGAAGGACGAGTTGGAGCACCAACTGCAGGAGCTGACTCGCAAGTGCAGTCCGATCATGACGAAGCTGCACGCGGGTAGCGGCGCCGGCCAGCAAGGAGCAAGCTGTGGACAGCAGGCGGGTGGATTTAGTGGAGCGCGGTCCGGCCCGACAGTGGAGGAGGTCGATTAAGCCCGACAATTGGAGCTCGGGAGAGCACGTAATATCCTTAATTTGGAGACTGATTGAATGAATGAACGAACGAACGAACGAACGAATAATTGAGTTAGGTGTAAGAAGCGCTTATTTAGTTGTAATTATGTATTTATTGTAATTGTAGAGGATGTAAAGATCTGCACTTCAACTGGAGATTGTAAATAATTGTTGTCGTTTGACGACGTAAATAAATAAGTTGAATCTGAAACCTATTGTTTTAATGAACTGTTCCATATATGCTTCGAGGGTAATTTTTGTGCGCTTGCACAATGTTTTCTTTAATAAACTGTTGTTTTAACTCGAACTATCCATCAGAAGATCTTGAGTAAAGGTAACATTTAAGACACCTGTAAGGAGTTTTTATTTTAGAAGCTTTAATAGCTTTTGAATTTGGATATTTTCTTAAAATAACAGAAGACAAATTATTCTAAATGTCCTTACGTTGGTCAAGATAAATTCTAAAGTGTTGATTTTCTTGAAAATCAGTCGTAGGGTAGGATCATTGACACTTCTGATACAATTGCACCCTGAATGGTCGAAATCCATATCGGTTGTTATCATACTGAAATTATGTAACTATGGACACTATCTAGGCACTTACTAATAATTTTAATGAAACATGATTACAAAATATAGGTGCATAATTTATCTTCTTCCTCTCAGGCCTCTTCAGGCGTACGGGCTGCAGGTCCATGGCGATTACTCTCTTTCTATATTTGTGATACATAACAGCTCCTCCCATCGCAGTGATTTTTGAAAAGTTTATTACACTCGGCGTTTTCTAGCAGAAAATAACTTAATTCCTGGCCAAAGTTGAAATAAAAACGTTTCGAAACAATTATATTCACAAATTTTATCATATTTCCTCTTCAATGATATGGATTAAAATTATATGTACTTTAGAATCAATTTTTAAATTTATTTAATACATTAGTACACATACATAAATACAAAAAGGTGGGATAGCCTAAACCGAAAAGTATTTTTGCAAATCTCACAGCCATCTACATTTGTGTCTCTCAGTTCTGTTAGTTGGCGCGTCGAATTAACAGACCTGTACACCATTTACAGAATATTTCCACTCATTTGCCATCAAGCTGGATTTAAACGCGTTGCGACGAAGTCATCGGTAAACGAGGTAATATTTACGAATCCTCCAATTGAAAAATTTTCTAAAAATATATTTCGCCCAGAGAATGAGTCAGAAATTCATTAGTGGCGGTCAACTGTTTTCAAATTTGGTGCTTAATTTATTTTCGAAAAGGAAAATCATGAAAGTTGTCCGCATGTAAATTGTAAATTGAAAATATGAATTGGGTATATTTTCATGAAAATTTGGTGAAATCTTTGACGTCATTGTTTGTGTCACGAAGTGGGAAAATTCTGTTGTAAATAGTTTTCATGATAAATAATTAAATTTGCATCTATTTGAGCAGAATATAACTTTAACAGGGAAATTGTGTTTAAAATGTTTTTCTCGTAGTTTCCCGCAGCAAGCGAGATGAATTATTCAATAACTAGCTGACGAAAAAGATAATGTTGAAAAATTTGTAGATTACTAACGTCCTTAATCATCATTTTAAAATAATAGATCATTACAATTTGACGAGGTTACCTACGGCATTCTCCCAATTTTTTGCACTTTTCACAAATATATATGTAGAAAAAAATTAGAGATTGAAATTCTCGGTGCCAGAGCCCGATGCTATTTGCATCGATGGTATTAAATTAATTATAGAAAATGTTGCAGATATGCTGTTAAAATTAGCAAACACATGCTTTAGAGAGAGATAGAGAGAGAGAGTATTGCGATCGTTTCTTGGAGTGAAACTAATTTTCTCTTCATGAATGTTCAGAAATGTCACAAAATGTCCTTCTCCTTAAAGCTCAGTCCAATTGATTACACCTACGTATTACATGATATTCCACTTGCGCCGGTTTTTCAAATAAAAGATCTAGGAGTGATTTTCGACCCGAAACTTAAATTTGAGCCTCATATTGTGTCAATAACCGCACGCGCCTCTCGCGTCTCCGGGTTCGTATTAAGACACTCTCATATGTTTACTGACATTTCTTCTTCGGTCAACCTATACACTAGCCTCGTTAGACCAATCCTTGAGTATTGCTCACAAGTATGGTCACCACACTACCAATATTTAGATTCTATGGTTGAATCAGTTCAGCACAAATTCACTCGTTTCCTTATCTTTAAATTTAAAATTCCATATATGCCATATGAAGAGCGACTTTCCTTGCTGCAACTTCCTACTTTGAAATCCCGCAGACTCCTTTTTGATGAATGTTTTTTGTTTCGGCTTCACCACCATCAATTAAACTCTAACCTCTCTGATTGGTTAGAGTATCGTACTTCAGAACGCCCTGCCAGATCTGACACCATATTTACAGTTCCATATGCTAGGACTGAGACCTTGTATCATTCGCCGATGTTGCGACTCCCTCGAAACCATAATACTCTGCGACTTGGTCCGTTTCCTCAATCACTCTACATTCATAAGCAGAAGGTGAAGGGTTTTTTAACTAATTAGTTTAATCGATATTATGTTTTTCTTTTCATTAATTTTTACATTTTCGTCTTCTTTTATTGTCTTGTAATTGGATTGTGTTAGTCTGTAAGACAATTTCTTCTTAAATAAATAAATAAATAAATAAATAAATAGCTTCAAAATGTTCGTATTGATGCAATTTCACTCATTTGTATTATTAAAGTGTAACTTTTTCCTGAATTATAGATACATACAGTAGCTCTCAGACAAAGTGGAACACTATAGAAATGAATCAAAACGTGGGCAAAATTTCTCATATGTATACCGCTTGAAAGAGAACACTCAAAGAAGCATAACACTTGTAGCATACTATGAAACACCACATTTTTCAATGAATCCCTCGATATAACCCCATTCGTTTTGGCTTTTGTTTTTTCACCTTATTCATTGAAAATTGAAGGAGGGTTTCTATCTAAAATCCTATTCTGCTTTAAGTATTCTTTAATACGGGATGTTAATTTTTTTTTATAATTCTACTCATTCTACTCCTTCCCCCTTTGTTACGTAACAAATTCGTTGTAGCCTCGTCAGAGTTTTAAATATTTTAATCACAATCTATTAACAATGTATCTAAATTTTGTTTATTGCGCCTAGCGTCTGCTGACACCTCGTTGCGCGGCAAATAAATTTAAGGGGGGGCCCTTCCCTCCATGTAACATTTGGTAATATTTTCAAATACCCCCCCCCCCCCATGGAGTGTTACTTAATATATGGATGGCTCCTATGTGAAAATAACTGATGCGTGACACATTTTGGCATGCTGAGTAGTTTGTAGTGAACCCACATAGAATAGCCCACATAAATTACCACACAAGTGATCCGTGATCTACACCACGCGCGTGAAAAGTCACGTAGCCCATATGGCAGCCGATGCACATTAATTATCTGGCCGGCGACAAAACTAATAAGATGATAAGCATCTTACATGTACATGTATGTGCTGCAATAGTCAAGTGCTTCTCATAATTTATGCGCGTAGACAAAATTATGAGTATTGGACTCTAGTTCTGTTTATGAAGTAATAAATTAGGTCAATAAAGTATTAGAGTTTATTACTTATTTTGAGTATTGGTCACGTACTAGGAATATAAGATTCAATTTTGTAAATACGATTTTTAGAGTAGGGATTATATAATTAGTTGTAAGTTGTACATGAAAAATAGTATTTAAGAAATGTTGAATTAAAGGACGAGATCAGTCTTCTTCTGATCGACTCAAATCGAAAACAGGATTTTGATTTGTACTGCCGTGACTTGGCAACTATCAACTCCTGCAGTCCTGCTTGCCGTAATTTGGCAAGACGTAGACTCGCAAGCCGTGACGTGGCTTAGAAATATCGGACGCTTGGGTCTTGGATCCTGCGCCAAATTTGTGGCAACAGCAATGATTTGCCGGTAAGGTCTTCTCCTTCTTAATCTTCCCATCTGTATACTTTACGAGTCCCTGTTTCTTACATAGCCCCAAAACTAGTATCTCCCTTGCGGAGTACCGATCCAGACAATCAAATGGAAGGACGATATGTAAGGACTACATATCGCAAGGCGCTGACCATTCAATGCGCCAGCGGGGGAACAAAGTTTTATTACAAGTTTTTAGGGAGTTCTGATATAATTTTCTGACCTATTGATGTGAAATGATCGTTTAAAATATTTGCGATTTTTACTGGATCGTGGAGTTCTTCGTCCATGAAATTTATTTCCTTTAGATCATGGTTTTTACTAGTATTGGTGTCTTCCTTTCTAAAAACTTTATCTAGTAAGTTCCAAAAATGGCGCAATGTTAGAAGATTTCCTCAAGTTTTCTCGAACAGTAGTTGTCCTTTGCGTTGTGAAGCGTATTGTTGCTTTCGTTTTTTATAATTTGATAGTTTTTTGTTTCAATATATTTGTCTGATATTTTTTAGTGCTTTAAAAGCGGTTCGCTCATTTCTGGATAAGTGAATTACACTTTCAGTCATCCATATGTCATTTCTCGTCCTTATTGGTTTAATTTTTATGACTAAAAATTTCAGCTGAAAGAAATATTTTCTTCTGCGTAATTTATTCGATGAAACTTTTGAGCATATTGTGTTTTAGTGAATGCCATAAGTAAGGCAGAGATAAGTCAAAGTGAGTACCTGCTTTAATGTTTTGCTCAGCTTGTTTTAAAGACGATTAAGCATCTATCCTCCAAAATGAGGAGAGACGTCACGGCTTATATGATGCATGTTTTACTGTTAAATTTGGACAAGATATTTAGTATTTTAGAATGCTCAGAAAATATATTAGGAATGAGAATACAGAAAGAGGTCTGTGGGCTGAAGAAAATTTGAAGTTGGCTATAGAAAAAGTTTAAAAACAAGCGAAATAAAAGCTTGTGGGGTATTTTCCCTGAACCCTAATATCATTCCAGATCATTTCTTCGCCATATCTGATCAAAACTGATGTAGTGCGCTCAATAGTGCTTTCGTCAGTCGCGCTACAAAGCTTCTTGAACAAGTAAACCCAATTCCAACACTACTTGCTCCAACAGTAAAACGCAAACAATTTGCTTGTGTTCTCACATCCCCGCAAAACCAAGAAAAAAACTTATAAGCTGAATATGACAAAAAGACAAGCAAAAAAAACACAAGATTACTGGTTCCGGATCAGCAGGTGCATCGTCAACCTCTCAACGAGATTAGTCTGATTCTAATAAAGATGATAATAATGTGTGCGTTGAGGGTTGGAAACATTATTTTCGTGGTGTATGCCTAAAATGACTACATAAGACATGTACAATGTACTTCCCCCATTGCAATAATTGTGGGAGGGAAATAGTACGCCAAAAAAAATTTAATCAGACAAAATAATATACTATATGGCATCTCTCCTTCGTGTCATGGCATCTCTCCCACACTATGTGGAAGATATGGCATTTTGAAACTTGTGATATTTTAATTTCTGAATTTCTATTTTTCTGAAATAATATCGTCAATTGTTTTTCGCCACATAGTGTATGAGAGTAAGTTTCCTGCAAAAAATAAACGATTTCATTATATTGCATTTTTTCCTATAAAATTTCACACTTGTAAAAACTATGGCGTCTCCCACTTTTACCCTATATTTTTGGGAGGAAATTAACAAAATACATACATACGTAATTGATCTTCTTCACTTCAATGAACTCGCGTTTAGGTTCTCGAATACCATCAGAATATTCATATTGAATGCAAATTAATGCTTCGTTTCTTCCATGCAGCCGAGATTCCTACCTCGTCTGGATTTGGAAATGTTTCTAGCAAGCCATTCATTCGACTACATTTGACATGAATCACTTGCAATAATTTCAAATTCCATTTCAGTTCTATAATTATCCGCGTTGTTTATTTATAGAGCCAATATCCGAAAGCCAGTCATTCCGATAGTCGTCAAACAAACAAAGTCTACTATTTTACGTAAACTGCCATATTCAGCGGCCATCGGCGAAACTGGGGCCAGCAACAAAGCCACCTTCCACAATTGTTCATCCAATTTGGATGGCGGGCGTCCGCGGCTAAAAGATACTTGAAGCGTTCTTTTGCAATAAACAAATCGAGCGATTGACGGATTTGGGTAAATTCGAGAATTTTCTAGGCCGATTCGTTCATTCGAGTGCTTTGTCGAATTTGCCAGGTGGGCGGCGATTCAGCAGAACGTTCCCGTTGCGTCTACAGTGAGTGAGAACGTTCCACTCAACTGTGCAGAGCGTCGACAGAGCAATCGCGGAGATTTTCCGATGCTATAAAAGCGGTTTTCGAGCGGGTTTCCACTCATTTTTGAAACAGTGAAACGACACACGGCGCCGACAGTGAAGGTGAAAAATATTTTAGCCGGTTATAGCTATCAACTAGTAATTTGAAACCAGACAGTAGTTTGCAAGTGAAAACGGACATTATAAGGACGAAACTGTTAAAAAGTGTAAAATGCCTGCAATCGGAATCGATCTGGGAACAACGTACTCGTGCGTGGGAGTTTTCCAGCATGGCAAAGTGGAAATTATAGCAAACGACCAGGGCAACCGCACCACGCCCAGCTACGTCGCGTTCACGGACACCGAACGGTTGATCGGGGATGCCGCGAAAAACCAGGTGGCGATGAACCCCCGAAACTCGGTGTTCGACGCGAAACGCCTGATCGGTCGCAAGTTCGAGGATCCGAAAATCCAAGAAGATATCAAGCACTGGCCGTTCCAAGTCGTGAGTGATGGCGGCAAGCCAAAAATTGTCGTTGAGTTCAAAGGTGAAAAGAAGAAGTTCGCTCCGGAGGAGATCAGTTCGATGGTGCTGACCAAAATGAAGGACACTGCCGAAGCGTACTTGGGGAGCACGATCAAGGACGCCGTGATCACGGTTCCTGCCTACTTCAACGATTCCCAACGCCAAGCGACAAAGGATGCCGGGGCGATTGCGGGCATAAATGTCCTTAGGATTATCAACGAACCAACGGCTGCAGCGCTCGCGTACGGTTTGGATAAGAACCTTTCGGGCGAGCGAAATGTGCTTATATTTGATTTGGGCGGTGGAACCTTTGATGTGTCGATCCTCACCATTGACGAGGGATCGTTGTTTGAGGTGAAGTCAACCGCCGGCGATACTCATTTGGGCGGGGAAGATTTCGACAATCGCCTAGTCAACCACTTAGCGGATGAATTCAATCGCAAATACAAAAAGGATCTAAAGACCAATCCCAGGGCACTACGTCGTTTGCGCACGGCTGCCGAACGTGCAAAGAGAACATTGTCCTCGAGCACGGAAGCAAGCATTGAAATTGATGCACTACTCGACGGTGTGGACTTCTACACAAAGCTTTCCAGGGCTCGTTTTGAAGAGCTGAACGCCGATCTGTTCCGATCGACACTGCAGCCTGTGGAGAAGTCCTTGACCGATGCGAAAATGGATAAATCGCAAATTCACGACATCGTCATGGTCGGCGGATCAACTCGCATTCCGAAGGTTCAGAACCTGCTCCAGAACTTCTTCAACGGCAAGACCTTGAACTTGTCTATCAATCCGGACGAAGCAGTTGCGTACGGGGCTGCTATTCAAGCGGCAATTTTAAGTGGCGATCAAAGCTCGAAAATTCAGGATGTGCTACTCGTTGACGTGGCCCCTCTATCCCTTGGCATCGAAACGGCGGGCGGAGTGATGACCAAAATTGTTGAACGCAACTCGCGGATCCCGTGCAAGCAGACCCAAACATTTACCACCTACTCGGACAATCAGCCCGCAGTGACCATTCAAGTATTCGAAGGTGAACGTGCCATGACCAAGGACAACAACCTCCTTGGAACATTTGACCTGACTGGCATACCGCCCGCGCCACGTGGTGTGCCCAAGATCGAAGTGACCTTCGACCTGGACGCGAATGGAATATTGAATGTGTCGGCGAAGGAACTGGGCACTGGCAATGCTAAGAACATTACTATCAAAAACGATAAGGGTCGTCTTTCACAAGCAGAAATCGAGCGGATGCTGAACGAGGCGGAGCAATACAAAGACGAGGACGAGCAGCAACGACAACGGATCACATCAAAGAATGCCCTCGAGGGCTATGTCTTCAGCCTGAAACAGGCGGTGGAAGATGCTGGCGATAAGTTGACACAATCAGATAAGGACAGTGTGCTCAAGTGTTGCGAAGAAACTATCAAATGGTTGGATGCCAACACGTTAGCCGAGAAGGACGAGTATGAACACCGTCAGAAAGAAGTTACGAGAGTATGCAGTCCGATCATGACGAAATTGCACGGTGGTGGAGCAGCTGGAGCGAATTGTGGACAGCAAGCGGGTGGAGCTAGAACTGGACCAACCGTCGAAGAAGTCGATTAGCATAAAAATTGCAATTATTGCTCGTTTTTGAGCGAGAATGACTCCTAAACGAAGGCTTTTGAGTATTTATTAATATGTATTGGTTTTGATTTGTGATACTTTGTTACTACGCATTGATGTTAAGGAATTTTCATACGAATCTTGGTTGTTTAATAAAGTTAACAGAAAAAAGATCCTGATTGTTTGAATATGCAATCATGCTCAATGGTTTTTTCCAACGTCGATTCCGATCATCTCCTGTCCCTCGGCATGCCGGGTTTCTACACAAGTTATATAGACAAGCCTTGTCTACATATCTTTCTGTTAACACCACCTCCGTCTTCTCCGATTTTGCTGAAAACTCACTCAGTTTTAAGTACGTAATTACGCGTCGAATGAAACCGGTTCACGTCAATATCATATGTATTTCTCGAAATAATCGAGACGAAAAATAATTACGAACGATAATACGCACGTACACAGACATCTCTCTAAAATCGATGGATTTGGATTCTAGACACCTTAAAACGTAGAGATATGTCAAAATTTGGGATTCGCAAAATCGGCCCCATTATAAAAACTTCCCACTGGGAAGTTGTCATCTGTCAAAACAGCACTGAGAAAACATCTGCTTGAAAAGCAAAACTCGAAATACTAAGCGTTACTAAAGCACAAGGCTTAGACAGCCAAACCGAATAGATTTATTTGTAACAGTTGCAGACTATAATAAAATTTATGATGGAAAAACTTAGGGAGAGTCCAGTACTATCCATATACCGATATTCATCGTGTGGCAAGTACTAATCAAACATACAAAAAGTGAATAAACATATTGCACACGAAACGTGCAAACAAGGAATGATGAAGAGAAAGAGGTTTGGAGGAGGTGAAGGTGGTTTTAGGCGGTAAACACCCAACATGACGAGAAGCAGAAGAGAGTCGGTATCGTTTGATGATGTCCAAATTCCAACGACGAAAAAACGTACAATTTTTAATGAAAAATTGATTTGCGGGTGGTACATTTTTTTAAAACCAAATACATATTTCCTATTTCGGAGTTAATTACTCAAATAATAATCGTTAAGTTTTATATATTTATTGGCGGACCAATTTTTTGTTTCACTCTCAAAGGATTACGTTTAATAATTCGCGAAAAGTTTTTGTTGTTCACACAACACGGCTCGGAAGTCATTTGATCGGACTTTTTCACTTCTTTCGCACGATTCATCGATAGCATTTTTTTCCGAACTTGATGTTCATTAAGAAGGTCCATTTGGATCATCTGCAGTTTTCTGAAAGGATTAAATTAGGTTCCAACATACAAAATCAATAATATGCATACTTAGGTACGACAAAGGACTTCGCAAGAAAGCGCATCTTCGTGAAATGGCGCCACTCCGATGGCTTTTTAAATGATGTTTTCAATTGGTTTATGTATTCCGTTTGCATTCTATTGTAAAGACGTTTCCAACGTCGTTGGCACCAATCAACTGTCAAAGAAATGCGGAAGTCAATTTCAAATTATTTTCATATAATAATATTAATATTTTAATAAATTGTCAATTTACAACGTAAAAATAATGAACATAATTGATATGAGTTACGAATAAGATAGAACGGTTTTCGTTGTAATTGTGAAATATTTTCAACGAAAATACAGAATTTTAACTTTTGAAGGGAATATCACATTTCTCACTTGTTTTGCGTGCTTTTATCATTACAATGAACCAAGCAAACTCCGCCAATTTTTCGTTATTGTGTTCTTTCAGCGAAGAATTATATAAAACTGGTAAATCGCGAACTGCTTCAATCAATGAAGATTCGTGGTCAAAATGAACCGTGTCCATTTCCAAAAATTACACTAACTAGGCTTTTCCTTGTACAATCTTGGACTGGCCACCATTCAATTTCAATGCACAAATAAACACACATTCGGCAAAGCACACTTCGTACAGCAGCTTTTAAAATGGATTACTTTCAAGGTATTTAGACAAGATTTGTCTTGTGCATATACCTTGAATTAATATGAAAAGGATCAACGTTTCAACTATCAATAAAATCGTATTGCTTATAGTTATGATGAAAATTATCTAATATAGTTTGACTAGAATATTTCTTAGTCGCATCACTTCATATCGTCCTTTATATCCATTGATTAGGTCGAATTTATACAATTCGAAATTCCGAAAACTGCTTTCTGAATTAAAAACGAAATTGGCTACAAAGAACATATCGATTTTAACGTGCCGTTTACATGGTAATAATATATCTTTGATATCTTTACATCATATATCGTATATCTGACACGTCTGTAACGTCAGTAAAAAATTTAAATTTATCGCGCCTCCAATTTTTACTTTGTAGGCAATTAGTTATATATCTAAATATATATATTTGGGGCACCTTTGATTACTTACATATATTTGGTGATTTCCCGAATTAATTTTTGATATTCATTTGCTGAAAAGTTTAGTGGATTTTAATCATTCTCTAAAAATAGACACACGCGTGTTGACCGTACGGAAAAAATCAAGTGCAATTTGTTTAAATTCGAGATCGCAGAGAACAAATTGGCGCCTGCCAAGATAGCAAATTAACCAAATCAACAATATCACAAAATTTATTTAAGCTGATTTCTTATTGTGTCAATAAAATGCTATTGAAATGGCTTACTTTTCAGGGATCCAAAAATGTGTCTGTTTCTGAGCGGATTTTGCTGCAAGCAAATGCTGAAAATGTTGTATGGCCAAGTTAAATTGAACAATTTAAATATATTTTGAAAGAAAAATATTGTTGCTTCTAGACAATTGTGTCACCCGACCTCATGTCCAGGGCTAAGAGGTAATAAATCAAAGGAGTGAAGCAACAACTCCTCCTGACTAGATGACACTAATACAGTTTCATGTCGAAAGGCTTGCCAAATTGAAAATTTTCAGGAGGCAGTAGTAATGTGTGTATTTTTAAATGGTTCTGTTTTAATGTAAACGATTTGAATATATAACAAACAAACCGTGAATTGCAACGAAAAACTTGCCAGTAGTATCTACATAGCTATTATGAACAATAATTAAAATAATGGCACTTTAAATAATAATGATAATGAAACATTTCAATAAGGGGAATGACTGAGTGTTAATCGTATCATCTTCTTCTTATTCATTATAAATATGTATTATTTATTGTTATATAAATAATTTTTACAATTATAAAAAACTATAATTTTTTGTTTGGTAAGAAATTTTTAAAGCTTCCGATCTTCTATTGATTATAACAAGTGCCAATATGGTAGGAAAATAATTCAGTACTTGTTAATTTCCAATTATTGAAGATTTTATGCATTAGATTTTGTAAAGCACTGACAGATTAATTTTTTCCGGAAAAAGTATTTTGCTTCGATAGACATCTCATCCAAGACGATACGAATTTGCTTTCGTGAGATATAGCTCTAGAAAGAGGTTAAGGTTTAGTATTTTCTCGTTTCGGTACTTGCTTTCCCAAATGTAGAGTGAAGCATGAATTTAAGGGTTAAGTATTTGTTGTAATTTTATATTCTATAATATGTGATTGCCTTGCTTTGGCGAAATAAATAAATAAAATGCAAATATTTTTGATACGTTACTAAAAAGCCGTGCTTCGAAATTTCATGAAAGCTGAAGTCCTATAAAAACACAAAAAAAATACTGGAAATGTTAAATGATGGAATCAGCACACCGCTCGTGACATTACGGGGACTCTCTAGTCTTAGTACGTGTGCATGCTCGGCATCATCTTGACTGACCATCGTATTGCGACTTAAATTTATCGCTTTTTTGGTGAGTGTGCTCTTTGATCGGAGTGCGCTATAGTATATTATTGGATAATAAACGATTTGTAAGTCTTCACAAAATATCTTTATTCTCTTTATCACACTCCCACACACGTCTTCTTTCCGTGACTCCAGCCAAACGAGAGGGAGGTTAATTTCCGGTCTGAACTTAGGCAGACTTTGCTAATTCTTTTAAACGCCATCTCTTGTTCGGCACATCATTTACAACAATACCAAATAAGATATCTGACTGTGCAGACATCTGATGGAAAATAAGTATCAAAAATTGAAAATCAAAATTCTCTAAGTACTGATATAATCATATTGCAATAACTTTCAGGCATATTCAACAACAAAAGAATTATTTTCATTGATACTCTAGAACGCAGTTTATAATCCTACTATCATAATTCCATCGAATAAGTGTAACCGTAGGAAAACGAGTTTTTTGGAATTCTACCAAATCCCCAGATCAGTTTTCTTCGTAGGACTTCAAACATTGATAATTAATTTGTTCGAAACAGTGCATCTTCCACCTGAAATTCAAAAAAACTGTAAGAAAACCGCACTTAATCGCAATAAAATTAAACTACTGCGAATGCATGTAGTTCAATAAAAAACTTGAGCAAATAGTCACTGATGGGACACGAAAGGATCTTTTACAAAAACCATCCCTAACAGAGGTTTCCTGAAAATATATTTTTGGGTTCTAGAGAGCGCCTGGGCAATCGTAGCAGCACGGCAGAAGTTGTATATAGATACAGTGTTAAAAGTATAATCTGCTTACTAGTATTTTCTGCATCTATAGCACTAAACACGATTACGAAGTCCTTGATTTAAACTGTATCATTTTCATTTGAAAGTCAAACGGAAAAATATACTTACGAGTAATCACTTTCGTGTCTGCTTTTTTGTCCGGTATAATGTGAAGTGATTGCGTGGCATATTGTTTTAACACCCGTTTTGCTCAAAGAATGAATGAGAATCAAATGATAATTTATAACATTTAAAAATATCGAATTGTTTCTAAAATTGATTATAAATAAACTGCATCACAAATTTTTAAACTTTCTTCCTTTTTTGCGGTTTCGCTTTCATTCAGTTTTCTGGATCGAATCAATGCTTACCGGGGTGCCTTTGCTAAGCATTCCGTTTCATCGTGTTCCATTGACTCCACTCAAAAGTTCCAATTCAACCACATTCTACCGAATTTAACAACTACATCAGCTGACATTTGGCGTTTCATTGTTTACCTTTGTCGCCGGATGCGTAGTATTTTTGTAAAAAGTTTGCTATTTTGTACATTTTTCGAATATTTAAAAGGGTTTCCACATAAATCGGAGTAGTGCTTTTGTCTGGACAGGTGTTCTTCTAAACGCAGCCAATCCGGCTGTTGTTGTACAGTGCAGGTGTCTTAAATCCTCTCCAGTGGTAGTCGTTTTGTAATTAAATTATGTATGATAATCGAATTTAATGAGCAAATACGTGAAAAATCAGTTTAAATGTAAGCTAAATGCTACTCCAACCGACTATTGTTTAGTCATTAAAGTGTTTGCCATTGCGTTGTCTCGTGTGACTAGTGCAGTGATGATCGCGTTGACTGCGAGTGATTGCGTGAAGACACATTCACAAAAAAATATAAACAAAAAAAATAAAGCTGCACAGTAAGTAGAGTAATTAGAAAGACGCTGTCGAACTGTTTCACCAAATTCCAGGATTACCTGAAACATACAAACATCGAGTACAACTCTACACCGATGAAGTCGATTTAATTTTTAGAAGTATTAATTCAAATTCTTCATGCTTCCATAAATACTTTTGTAGGAATAAAACGCTGCGGTAAAATTTAAAATATTAAATTTAAGACTTCGATGAATTTCCTGACTAAAATTATTCTGCCTGACGCGAAAACAATGAAAAATAAAAAAAAGACGAATCAGCCACAATTAATTTCTCCAATATTGCTCGCCTATGATCTGTCTCCTTGAAATACTACAAACATCTAATCGCAAATACTATCACAAATATTGTTTCTTGCGCACATACCTAAAATAGAAATGTTAAACGTTTCTTTGATTACCACAACAACACGATGTCTTTGATAAAATATCCTAAATCGTCATTTGAAAGTAAACTGTCGTACGTCAAGTGCGTTATCTATTTGCAATGTTTTTGCGTAGAATTGTTTATTATTTTTTGCTTAATTTTTTTTGCGTGTGCAATTTGTTCGTGTCGATAGAAACTCCGCTGATATTTCGATGCGATTTTAAAATCGAACGAATTGGGAAAGTATCTGCTTGAGATTGATGTTAAAATTACAGGATTCAAAATATCGCAAATAATTGAATAATTCTTTCAAATAAATATGAAACATCATCAAGATTGTTTTCGGTATTACTCTTTGGCAATTGCTCAATCTCAAAAATTAAAATTCGGCTCCGATTTTTCACTTTGAACTAATTGAGAGTATTTCGTTCGTCTGTGTTCACTACATCGAATTTTGTCTGAATTCTGGATCATACAGAACGTTCCTTGTGTTTTACGTGGTTACCTGGTTCGCTGACCTTAACACCACGGCTTCTTAGGCACGGGTTACGATAGGCTCGCACCAAAGCCCAAAAAACTGATCGTAATGTATCGTCATTATGCATTCCACTATCTTATATTTTCAATGCTAGTTTATATTCTGGTATCTTTCCCAATTTGTGGAAGTTGGCTAACATTTTTCCTGTACTCAAATCTGGATCCTAGTCTGATGCTTCCAGTTATCGTCTCATTTCGATTCTTTCCTGTTTTCCCAAAATTCTTGAACGCATTGTCTACAATAAAATATATCAAGCTCTTAATTGCAGGCTGTCCTCGTTTCAACATGGATTTGTTCCAAACCGTTTGACCGTCACCAATCTCCTTGAGCTTACCCAAACTGTCGCAAGAACTCTCGACAGTCGTACTCAAGTTGATGTATTATACACTGACTTCAGCAAGGCATTTGATACTGTCAACCTAAATGTTTTATTGCAGAAGCTAGCTCACTTTGGCCTGTACGATCCATTACTCTCCTGGCTTGAGTCCTACATCAGTTCTCGTTCTTGCCGTGTTAGCCTATGTGGAGCACATTCTTCTCTCTTCCATTCAACTTCTGGCGTTCCTCAGGGGTCTATTCTAGGCCCTCTTCTTTTCTTACTCTATATAAATGACCTTCCCTCTGTCGTAGCGTCTCAGTGTCTTCTGTATGCTGATGACTTAAAAATTTACCGCGTTATTCGCTCAGAAGAGGATTGTATTGCTCTCCAAAGGAATCTTGACGCGATCGTTTCTTGGAGTGAAACTAATTTTCTCTCCATGAATGTTCAGAAATGTCACAAAATGTCCTACTCCTTAAAGCCCAGTCCAATTGATTACACCTACGTATTACATGATATTCCATTTGCGCCGGGTTTTCAAATAAACGATCTGGGAGTGAATTTCGACCCGAAACTTGCGCAATTTCGTAAAAGCCAGAATCTTTGTTGCTAATTTCATTAATTGCGTATTAATTAAATGTGATAAGTATTTTAATAAACATTAAATCAATGACTTGCTTTGGGAAAATCCAGCAAGTATTTTCGCATTTTTATTGGTAGTGAAGCGATTGAGAAAGATTCAATTGACCAATGAGCATCATATTATGATGCGCCTTCAAAATTCAGTATAATTGATATGATTTCCAGATCATATCACAACATACAATTCAATCGAGCTTACTTACAACTGTGCAAAATTACTTCCGATCGTTTATGGCACAAGGCTGCAAGACAGTTCTATCAATATGTGTAGAATGTAAACGAAAAGGAAACAATAAGTATTTCAAGTACATCAAATCAATGTAGTTACGCATTTTTCCACACGATTTGTTTCGCAAAGATAAAAAAGAACATCTAATCTAAAAAAAATGATCAACAGTCTATTTTCTTCAGCACGGAAAGTAATGATCACATTTCCGAATAAGAATGACGAAAGAAAATTGTACAATGCCACTTTGTGGAGCTGCGTCACTTTTCTGGAGCAAGAATTGCATCCAAATTGTGTTTTTCACGATGACGATGCATTTCATTGATAACTCTTGGCTTAACTAGCTTCAAAGTGTTTTTCTTCTTGGCGCGATAGTTATTACGATACACTGGAAGCGATGACGGCTTGACTTCATACTAACATGCAGACAGGTGCGGCTGACGGCATTCTGCACGTGATTTCGTGATAATTGTATGGAGGTCTGGTTTGCCAGCTTTTCAATATTACTTGTTGGCTATTTATATGTTTGATGGATCAACGATATGCCGCCCAGACTGAATGCAGCCAAACCTCCCCCATTCTAGCTTAGATTATGTACAATAGCCGTGCTAGTGATACTGGTAGGACTGAAGAGATCGAAACAACACGTGAGCTCTTCAAGCAATTATAAATGTCTCTTGATAGGTGAACTTTACGCACAGGTGAGCAAGAAATGAATGAAATGGAAAAGTGCCCTACTATAAGAGCACATCTGTCCATTTGCTCATTGATCTGGTGTGTCTGATGGTCAGATTGAATGGTAACTATCTTACGATGGTCTGCAACTTGGACCGTCCGATTTGTCATCATCATCATCTTGCAAAAGTTCAGTCATCTAGCTGCTGCTGCCCCCGGTGCTGGTGTGGTATGGAAGTTTATCGGCGTGCCAAGCGAGCACAAACCAGGCAGCCAGTGATAATATGAGCTTTGGCAAAATATCGCGAGCCGTCAGTCTAACGTTAGCCCCCAATCAGTCCGTATAAAACAGCTTGATCCGCCTGGCGATCAAGCAGTTCTGCAGCTACTTAATTACAGTGCATACCATAATTAATTGAGAATTTCCCATTTGCGAATAATACAATCAATTATTGTCCCGATAAAATAAAATAAAATGTCTTAATTCTTATAATGAAGTAAATTTTCAGAGTTAATAAATTCGTTTCACCGGAAAGATAAATGGTCTCGAAAAGAAAAAGCTGAAAGAATAAATTTGCTGTGATTGATTTAAAGTTCGCGTTTCGCAATATATGGATAAACACTGCAGATAGTATATAAATATCTTAACCTGTTACTTTGCACATTTGACCATCTTTGCGCCTACATATCTGGAAAATATAACATATGTGAACTCGTGAGTGCTTGTCGCAACATTAAAGAAAGTCAAACCGTTAAGGTCGACCACTTAAATAGCAGACAATATACCTAGATTTGATCAGAAAATAATAGTAGAAACAAGAACACCAATTGTAGGTTATATATATAGTACGCAAACGGGCGGTGTTCAGATTTGTGGCATGGGATAAAAATCTTTGCCATTTTTCATGTTCGATAAAAGACACAAATCGCATGTATAATTTCGGCCAACGCTGGTACACGTTGAGGCTGTCGGATATGAATTTCACTTTTTAAAGATACAAACATTCGTCCGAAATATCATAGTGTGTTTACGACAGTAGTTTAAGCCAGTGTTCCAGTTTAATTGTTGTCGGTGGTTTTAGGTGGTGCTCGTAGGATAAGTGTTTATTCACGGTAAGTAATCACGTTCAAGCAAGGTTCAATCCATTGAACTGAACGATATTAGAGCGTCAAGTGTGAAACAAACATCATTTAATTTTATCTATTGAATTCACTTCAACACATCAATTTAGATGTCGGTTTGTAGACTACCACTACTTGAAATGATATTCCCCGAAATTAGCAAGGAAAAAAAGTGTCCGAAAAATGTGCGTGATTTTCATTTCACGGCTATTAAACACAAAATAGAACGACAAAAATTTTACACGAACTTACACCGGGTAAAACGTGTGCAATTCGCTGTAAAAATTTCTTTATTTAGAATCTTTACTTCAATCGTTTCCAAAAAAATTGACAAAAATATGTGATGTATTATTTATTGCCTATTTCCCCAAATGACTCAATTAAATATCATTATGTCAAAAGAAATCCCCCACAATACACCATTATTCAATTATTATCACCCATTGATATAAAAAGCATTCCAATTAGAATAAATACTGATAAGTATACTAATTTGCAACATGTGAGCCAATAGCAAGTATTTTTTTGAATGATGTCTTTTTCAACGCTTTCTAAAAGTGTAAATTTTTTTTTCCTTAGTCAATTTATTGATAGTTAAAATAGCACAGTATAGAATCGAAAAACAGAACACAATTATTGTATTTGCTATTTGAGCTATGAAAAATTAATAATTTTTCAAAGGAAATTATTATTATTATTTTTGGAATTAGAAACTTTCAAATTAGTTAATTTTTTTCATCACTTGTTTAAATTTAAGGCTACTAGTAATTACATTGTTCATATTTATTAATTACAAATTCGGTCCTTTCAAATAAAATAAAATGTGGTGTAAATGTTTAAAAAAATGCACCCACTTTAAAATAACCGATAGTTTTCAAGTCGACGCAATAGTGAATTTCAAAACAAACAAAACAAACAAAGTTTTTAAATTTGCTTAAGGGGGCAGTCTGGATCTTTTGGATTTTCAATATTGTTTTCTAATATAAATATTCATTTAAATGCTATAAAACGTTTGTACATCAACAAGCAACTATTGAACTTTAAGATTTTTTTTCACTTTTATTTACAAAATGGCGACATGATATCTCCTCACTGGAGCATCTGCAACAAAAAATCCGAATGGCATGTTGAAATATAATTAATTGGCTATAGCACGTAGCATTTTGGACGCAGAAAAATAAAATGGCTGATTTTTGAATTTTTTGCCCCCTTTTTGCAATTAATTGTTTAATAATATCGTTAAAAATTTATAAAAAATTCTGAATCTGGTAGTTAGTATATATGTGTATATATTATATACATATATTTCTTAGCTTTGTCGACCAAAATAAAAGTTTATACACTAATTTTGCATATATGTAGTACCTAAAAATCATGTTATTAGAATTTCGATTTTTTTGAAAAAAAAATAACCAGACTGCCCTCTTAAAATGTGTACAACCTATTTGCTAGGCAACCTGGGCATTCCTTCAGCTTCTAAGAATTCAATTTTGATTATATTGATTAGTTCAATAAAATAAAATTGAATTGTTTTGTGCGTGAATAAAAAGTACTCAACCTATGTACATGACCTTCGAGTGAAAAATTTAACGAAACAAAAAAGAAATAACCTTCTGATATGGTATTGGTTGAATAGCAGTCAAAGAGTACAGCAGTAGGTATGTAACCAAATGAAATTGATAGTTGAATTACGAAATGGATGTTAGTTAATTTAATTATGCTGTTTTAGCCACCCAACCTTTTTATTGATGACCGACTAGGCCAATGTAATAGTTGCTGGAGGTGGAAAATATAGTGTATTTACATATTTCATGTCAATTATCTGAAATTTTCAGGAAACGCAGGCTTTAGTTATGAAATTACCGTAGGATACAATAAAAAATTCAAATAATGAAAATACTTAAATCTATTCCAAAATTTAATTTGGATACCCAAACTTTTGAAGCAAGGAAATAATTCTGGTGAAGAAATACAGTGTGTTTTACAAAATCGTGTCGCCAAATAAGCATAAAAAAAACTTTAAATCAGTTAGATTAAATGTATTTCTTCAACCACATAGGAAAAAAGTTCACAATTATATCAATATGGAATCCAGTCCCCTTATTATCAATTATCGCTTGATATCTTTTTGTGCTAATCTGGCTTAATTTCTTTGCGCATTCCGCAGGAAAACCTTGTCATATTCTCTTGAGAGCTCGCGTTAATTGCCTTGTGGTGGTTATACTTTTGCCTTTTAGTTTCTCCTCCAATAAAAACCACACGTTTTCTATCAGGTTCGTGTCTGGACTTTGTGATGGCCAATCCAAAGTTGTGACTTCTTCTTTCCAGCTAGTACAGAGACGACTCCGATGGATCGGTCGATCGTTGTCCTCTCGTAGAATCCAATCGCAATTGTCGGCCCCTTATAAACTCTTAGCAAATTTAAGAAAACTAGGGGCGGTGTAAATTTCGCTTTGCCCCACTCTTTTTGACATGCTTTTCGGTCAACAACGGCTTTGCAAAATTGCTTCTACTTTTGATGCTAGATTCTCGCAATCTTCGCCTTATCGTACTAATAGATACACTAACCTCTTTTGTTCAGCAGTTTCTGTTTCGCAGACTCAGTGCCGGGGTCTTCTTAAACATGCTACAGACGACCTTATCTTGCCTTTAAGGGATCGCTGTCTTGAAATCTCTTCCTGGCTCATCGTCAACATTGCCAGACTCTTCAAAAAAATTAACCCAATTCTTAACGAACGGAACAGAAAGTTGCAGCCTGCACGAAACTCATTCTTGGTCCTTTCGGATGACTTACCAAGGACACTGCCTCAAACCGCCTTATTGTTGTGACGCTTTACCTCTCATGTATCGAAAGGTACTAAACAACAGGCCTAAATGCGTTAACGCTTATATAGTGCAGGCATTTATTTGCTAAAGTAATTAAGTTTTCGAGCTAAAACGGAGATATAATTAGCGACACGTTTTTGTGAAACACAGTGTATAACTTTATATGGTGGGCCGCATATTGCTTTATTTTTAAGTGCGTGTTATTTCGACATTCCAAGCGAGCGCGCCGCTGGTGTCAAACCTTTTGTTGGAAATGGATCGCTCTGCACTTTCATATTGGCGATTTAAATAAGTTGAAAGATGAAGATAGTACAATACCATTTACCGATGCAAGTCTCTAACTATTGGCAGTTTTATCGTGGAGATAATTGACTATCTAGTATAATTATTTAGCGCTTACATGCCCTGGTATCAGTCTACTAATACAGCAATTCGCTGGAACGTTTGCATAATGCACAATCAACTATCGCTATCATAAAGTCTACGAGATGCCATCAAGTGAAAATAGTTAAATTTTAGGACGAAATTAGTGATGTACGAGTTACATCGCTAAGTTCGTCCCAACCTTTAAATTTGTTCACTTAGTAGCATTTCTTAGACAGCGCTAGTATATCGGATACCATGCAAACTTTCCAATGAATTGCTGGTACCAGGACATGTAAGCGAAAAATTATATCCTATGTAAAGCCGCCACAAAATATGAATAAGAACAAAAAAACGACAGTTTTATTCTCGTATATTTTTAGACAATTTTATCTCAATTTTCGCAATATTTTATAAACGTTGTAGATAATGATTTGCATTTCCAAAATGTCGTTTCCTGTGTCTCGATAGTGAATGTTCTTAGCTTTAAAAAACGCCTTAGTAAATATTAAGAATTCATTGTGCTGTCACTGCAACGTAACAGCAACGCGAATAATTCCTTGCACACTTTCTGATTAGCATGTTTAAAGTATTGCACCATGTGTTGAATTTGATAGTGGTAGAATAAATAAAGTAGTATACATTTCAAACAGCGGGCAGCAACATAGTGCCGATACGATAAGATAATAGTTGCAAATTGTTTCACCGTTTGGGATTTGAATCGTGCGTTTAGCCACGTCACATTCTTTTTTACCTTAATTTCCGAATCGTAAATAAATAATATGTTATTCGAACTATTTCTATGACGAAAAATCGTTCACAAGCACGATTTTCTGTTTTACTGGCACACATTAAACGTTTTCATTGCTGAGCTTTTCATCATTCTAATCTAGATATAATCTGCTGGTAAATTGCAGATATTTGATATTTTATTATTGTTTAGATGTAGGATTTCAATTAGTGATTTTCAGTAAAGTCTACAATTTTTGTATAATACAAAAAGGTACATTCGGGTTCAAATAATCCTTCTTAAATTGAAAAGACGACTTACATATTCTTTTCGGCTAAAAAACTTCAGTCAAAAATGATTCGATTCTTTTGATCCATTTTTTTACGGGAAAATATAATCAACAGTAAATGAAAAACTCAAATGCTTTCCTACTTTGCAATGAAAGTGAATATTGCAAATTAATGGCATCTCATCGATAAACTAGATTTAATTGTAGTATTCCAGCGAATGGTGGGGAATTTTATTGTGTTTTTTTCTGATAGAAAAATAGATCTGGCACGCACCCAATCATTCCGAAATCGCTTCAAATCGTTTGGAACAACATTTCTCACAACGTATAGAATTCTTAGTTTTTTGAATGTTCTCCTAAAAATATATCCGAAATGTCCACACAAAATTCACGAATGATGTATGTGTACATGATTTAAAATAAAGGTGGCCTAATTTTTTTTTGCAAATTTTTTGATGTTTTGAATTTTTGAAGTGGATTAAATTTTGGATTAAAGCCTTTATTACTCTAGATACAAGGTAACAAAATAGAAAAGTTTTCGTAGCAAATTCTTGAATAATAAAACCACTCTCCACCACGAGCAAACTAATATTAGTTTGCTTGTACACAAAACCGTGTTTAATTAAAAATACATTCAATATTTTAGCTGTTATTTCATAGCAAAGTGTGGCCTCTTGATAAAAATCAAAAGAAGCAAGGTTATTCATTTTTATCAAAACTTAACCGAAAACTAATTGATCCAAAACAAATAATCACTAAATCATACCATCCATTTAAATATGACCTAGATATGTGGATAAGTTGCCTATGAAAACTATTGGATCATCAATAACTATGCCAGCTGTAATGACTGCAATAATAATAATAATAATCGTCGCTACAAATGCAAAATCTCACCTTGAAAATGTATCTTTGTGTGAATGTTGAGTAAAATCGTATCTATGAATTACAGTTGAATGTTTCTTGAATTTGACTATTATTTTGATATCAGTTAACGATGAAAAGTTGGCAAAAGTGCTTACTGAGCCACATTTGTTTGGTAGGTATATTTTATGGTAATCCTTTATCATTGTTCGCGAATACCTTAATACGATATTATTAATTTTATCTTATCATCAGATTAGAAGGCTAGATGGTTATACACAAGCTTCATACGAATATAAATAATTCGGTAAATGCGCATGTAAGACTTCTTTGTTCTTTTGGAGTTTTTTTTAAATATTGAAAATGCGTTTAAATTTTTAGTACAACTTCTTTCTATAATTATTTTGCTTTTATTCAGAGATTAATTTATTAGCCTAATATTTGCATGGATTCAAACTAAAATAAATGTTATTGTGAATATTTATACATTTTTCGATGAATTTTAAAAATAAAAATGACATCAACTCAAATTTTTGACCTCGACTTGCGGCGTATTAAAACAAATATACTACGGACAGATTTCATGGGTGATCGGGTGTCTTCCGTCAATAGTTATCATCAACTTTAATGGCAACCTGAAATTTCTAACCATTATTGTTCTTTCATAAAGAATTTTTCAACGAAATAAATCATTGCAAATATACGGTACGGTATGTTCAGCAAATGAAAAATCATTTTTTGAAACGTAAATCAAACATTTGAAGCAACTCGTTTAAGCGTACATTAATTTCGCTAGATTTCTACTGTATATGCAGTCAAAATTTGCATATTTTTTGCTGTTGATTGTTAAGGGTATTTGCAGTCAAAATTTGCATATTTTTTTGCTGTTGATTGTTAGGAGAAAATCTACAGCTTAACAACCAAAAATAGTTAATGTTGGAATTTAATTTTTGGAATACAAAGTACAGCTTTGATAAAATATGAACACATTATCAATTTCGAAATTTCTTCTCTTTATTCTATAAAAAAGTTCAAAAACGTAAAAACTCTTTCATGTATACTTTACAATTCACCATTCATTAATCATTCATCGCTGATTTTTAAGGGACTAGTACCGTGAAAAGTAGTAAAAATTACATAAACCTCAAACGTTTTTTTCTCAGCGATTTGATTAAATATGACAATAAAACTTTTTACATAACATTATTTTGGCCCTCAAAAAATTTTTTTATCACTTTTTAAAAAACTGTAGAGGGCGCTGGAGGTTGGGCACTCCAAAAATGCATCGTTGTTTCATGGCGGATAGTTAGTCTCAGAAATGTCACGTCAGAAACAAAAAATAAATAAAAAGCATGTTAAAAAAAGAAGGTTTCTTACATGAAAACTTACCACCTTTTTAAAAAAATTGATCAAATATAAAAAAATGACCGATACTTGAAAAAAATGTCGAAAAAATCGGGATTTTCTTGCAATTTATTTCCGTATTCCTTCTATTACCTTTTTGGTAATAGTCTGGTAAATTGTCACGTGAGACATACTAATAAAAAAAATCCATCAATATTTATTAAAATCGGTCGAGTGAATCCCGAGAATAACTGTCCACAGCTTGAAAAAGTGTAAATTCGAGAAAAACGAGTGTTAATTTTTTTTACTATTTATTTATATGACAACATGTTATAATTTTCTGAGCACATGACGTCACCGCAGCTTCCAAAGAGACTACTTGATTGTCTATATACCTTGAATACAATATATGGTTATGATATTTTGGAGAGGGAAGGCGAATATCTGCCGGTGCGGCCCCAACAGCCTGCGCGAAGTCTAAAGTGCGCGTGCGCACTTAAACTATAACTTTTACATTTTTTTTGAAATTCTTTATAAAATTTTAGTACATGATTTCTGAACGTATAAAAAATCAATCCTAGTACCTTCAATTTGATTGTTTTCAATTCTTAACTCTTTTTCTTCTTTTTGTTCTATATTCGAACACACTTTTCTCACGTAGTTGGGGAAGCGAAGCAAGTATGGGGCGGATCCCTTTAGTAAAATTACAAAACTATAAAAATCAAATCAAATTTATTGTCCATTTTTCGTTTTTGGAGCTGGTGAAGGATTTTAAATAATAAACAAAATTAAAATTTGCAGTATAACGAACAATACAGTTTTTTTTATATTCTTATAAAAATTAGCTTCGGAAATAATAATTGTTTAGTTTATAAAAAGGTTTGCACTCGCCACACAGCTTCTGAATTCAGGGAGGGTAAGATAACTCTGTTCTTATGCATGTAAACCAAAAAAATAAAATTTTGAATAAACGAATTCTTAATGAAATGTTATCCAATAATTTTTAACAAGTAAATAAAAATTAACAAAATAATGAATTTTTTTCTTGCAAAAAAATTAGTTGTGAAAAATTACAATTTTTACCGTGAAACATACACAAATTGTTATTAATTCGATGCGTTCACAATCTTTGAGTTTATGTGTAAAATGTAAAATTGATGCGATAATCAAATCACTCAGGACTCCAAAAACTATGTTTTGTTAAAAATGCGTTTAAAATTTGTAAAAAAAATATGAAGTTGAACACAAGCGCACAATAAAACCTGCACATATTCAAATCCTGGCATAAAATGTTTATGGAATGTTAAATAAATTTAAAATATAAATCTATCGATATTTAACAGAAAAAGAAAGACTTTATTCATCATTGAACTGTAAAATGTCCCCTTAAGTGAAACTGCTGTGGCGGCAAAGAGTGGACATGCCAAAAAATAAAACACTTCTGAAAGCTTCATGAAAAATCAATGCAATCAAATCGAAAGCAGTTCAAAATTAGAATGACTATAATACTCTACACAATGAATAAAACCCCACAAGTTTAAAGTATTTCAATGGAAATAATCCTTCAAATTTTGTCACTTACATATGTACATATCTTCGCATGTCTAGAATTGATAAAAAGATGTCCAATCATCAAACAATTGACGTCACTATTGACGTGAAGTGGTCAACATCTTAGAGCTCAGATAATCCGTTAAGATCGCTGCTTGCCAAAAGGTGGGGTTTCCCGAACGGACTATTCAAATACATATTTCAAACGAAACCTGATTTAAGATAAATGCAAAAAATTTAATCGATGCAATAACAAAGAATTAGCAACCATTGAAAAAATTACAAAGCAGCATTTCAAAGATATTGTTTGAACATACTCGAACATTTAGTTGAATTCACTTGAAGTGTTCTATGTTTTGAAAAGTGTATTGATATGATCTGATACTCAAAAATGTATGATATCTATCTTTTAACATGTAGTTTATTTATTCACATGAAGTTTGCAATTTTTTAACTCTTTATCTACTCAAAATATAAAAAATATACAACCAAGAGAAATATAGAAACTTGTTTTCGATGTACACTGCCGGCTAAAAGTTTTAGACCACTTGTAAAAAACTTCCCTGATGGACTGGTGCTATGTGGTTTGAGTTGTCTGCAGTTGCTTCTCGGAGATTTGGTACTGATTCTAAAGCAAAATGCCATTCGTTCTTAACTAAAATTACATAGTTGACAAGACCACAAGATAATAATCTTAGAGCATAAAGAATCGGAAGTATTGAAGAACATGGCATTAAAAGAAAAATGATTTTGCCACCTTTGCACAGTTAAAATACTATGACTCTTCAAAATTATCGGCGGGCTGATCAGACTTTAAACTAATATTCAAATAGACATGTTTTTAAGAGTCCCGAACTCGAACCAGTCGAACTTTTCCAGGAAGAGCTCAATAAAAATGTTCGTGATTGTTGACCCGCTTAACTGGAATACATGTAAAAAGATTTTATTCAAAATCTAAAACAAAACAGACAATCAATAAATTGATTGCTCGCCAAAAACTGACGATAAAAGTAATAAAATGCCATGCGAGGTTTTTAAGGAAAATCTGTTTAATATGTTGTTGTTTTTATTTTAAAACAAACCGACATAATTTTTGATGATTATTTTAATGTATGCTGTTTGTGAATTTATATATATTTTTTAAATTATACCTTGTGCTTTCTACAATTTCAGTTTTATTTCATTTTCCTATTTGAAGTCTTTTTGACTAGCAGTGTATCATTTAATCTCTTGAATAATTCGCACCAAATATTCTATGTTTTTTTAAGTATCAACCGAACCTTGTAATCATATCTCGCTTTTGATTAATTAAAAATGTATGCAAAAAAGCGGACAATAGCTATCACACATGGGTGGTGCCGTTGATAACTCAAGACAGTTGAATGATGAATGGATTCGCTGGTGGTATCTGTAGTTTTTTTTTAAATAATCTTTACTTCATGGCTTTTTTCGCACGAGACATGATTTGATAGAAATTATTCCAATCAGTTCAGCCGATTTGTATATTTGAATCGTGCAAGGTATAGTAAAATTTGAATTAAGCATTTTGATGCCTTGAAAATAAGAGCCTGTCACAGATACAGTCTAATCAAACATTATATGCTTGCATGTTATGACGACTTTCTTTCCTGAACAGAAACAAATTCCGATAAATTAGTTCAAGTATCTGTATCAATCATATGCTCGTTCTGTACGAAAAAAGATTAAAGAAAATCGTTTTATAGTCCAATGATAATATAGAATGTCTAGTGTAATCACGTTTAATCAACTTTTAGTGATGGGAAAAAGTTTGTTGTTTTAGTCGGTCAAGCTCGTCTAAAGGACAAATTTCTGCACCCATTTTATGCAAAGATTTTTTTAAAAAATTAATGAGATGGCATTCTTTGACCATTCGAGAACAATAATAAACACCAAAAAAAACAAATGAAGAGTTTTTTGTAGTACATTATTTTCAAAGAAAATCGCGAGAAGATAATTTTATTTAAAGTTTAGAAGATATGAGCGCTAGCCTTAAAAAGCGAGTTTCCGCACGAAATAACCCGAAAGAAAAAAGTCTCCAACAATTTTAAACAACAACTGATAAGTTATGTACCGTTGTTGAATTTTTTTTTGCCAAATTGCAAAAGTGTTCAACTGATTTTGAAATTTTGATAATATGGAACGCAATTTGTAATTGCATCTAATTTTTAAATTTGACTTTAAATATGACCTGACGTACGATATATTAAACAAGCCGCGAGGTGTGACCTTTGAGGTCCACACGGAACAACTTTCCTGTATCATTTACATAAATAGTAAAAATATTAAAAATAATAACAACAATACAAAATATAGTACTCTAAATGAAAAAAACTGATTACAGAAAAGAGAATGAGTTAATAGTAATCGTTTAGGTTACGTCCATTAATTCCCTGAGGGTTTTTTGGGTGGGGGATCAGATTGAATCTCTACGCAAATCAATCGGAGGAGAGACAGGTTACAAAACATTTTCCACGTAACTTGTTATATATATCGACCCTTGGGGACAGGATGCCGGTGAAAATGTTGTCAAAATTTGGATTTCAGGGTTATTGAATGCAGTTTTTGTTGAATTAGATTTTGCCGGATGGTAGCCATTTCGGATAGTTGATCTCAGAATGTCCATGAACGATGCATAGACATTGAATCTGTATTATTTCAACATTTTACATTAAAAAGATGAATAATCATTTCAAATTTGGCAGTCGACCTTGAAAAAACAACATTTAATATGCAGTAAATAATTGCGGTTCAACTATGTATATTTGAAAAATATAAAATATTACAAAAGATGGGGGACGAAGTGATTGAAATCTTACGAATCCTTAAAAACTAAACTACTATACTACTAAATATTACAATTTAAACTTAAAGAATCTGATTTTGAAAAGTATTGACTGCAATTTCATCACCGAATTCGATGCGTAATTATATGTAAAACATATAGAATCTTACGTAAGGAGGAGGAGGATGTAGCTGAAATCCTGCGAACCCTTACAATAAGTAAACTGAAATGGTCCTTGCGTATTTAATTGGCGCTTCTGTATTGATTATACATATTCATTGTCCATTAATTCTATGAGAATATTTTTTGAAAATATATTAGAAATTATTTGACGAGAGCTTAAAACATCTGATTTTCAAAAGCAATGATTTAGAGTGGTTCAAATTAATTTTTTTGGAAAACAGTTCAATTTTTTGCAGCTCTTTTTATTAAATTAAAAAATGTCTACAGTGAATTTATTAGAAATTCGAACAAATCATAGAAAAGATAATACGTATCGATCGATACCACAACCACGTCATTAGAATAAGAGAAATTGGATTATATGATACTTATCACTTACTTCATTATAAGTATTAATGGTTTATTGTTATTGTGTGAAAATGTTTGCTAATCCTGAAAAACTTATTTCTGTTTCAGTAGAAATCTTTAAAATATTTTATCTTTCAAAGCGTTGATTGCCACAGATACAAATTTAATTGAATAAAATATTTTTTTTTCAATTTTAAGCAATTTTTTCATTCAAATAAATAAACAGCACTGTGAAAATTATTGAAAATCTGCTCAAATTATGCAAATATTAATACGCCTCAATTGATTTGTCAACAATACTTTTAGAATAAGAGACAGCAGGTTATATTATTCGTTTCAACCCCTTATTCATGGTGATTATGAATTGTTTTTTTATTTTTATTTTTTTGTAGTCATAAAATAATTTTTTTACAAGAACTGTTTAGAGTCTCTAAATTTTATGAGCATTGCTTGTTGTGCAAATCAGCTGGAAATTTTTTTTTCAGAAAAAAAATCATTATTTTCTGATTTTTTTTTATTAAATTAAAATACGCGTCCAACAATTTTCTTCAAAATTTAATAAAATCATACACATGTGTAATACGATTCGATTAGCACCTTACCGATGCAAATACAATTTTTGGTTCGCGAAATATGCTGCATGACTGAAATGACCTTGGAGGGATCAAAACAAAAGAAAATACGCAACCGAAGTGTTTCAAAATCTAATCAGCTCGTGAGATTGCAAATACGCTTCGATTGACATTTCAACGAAGTGGATACGGCTTTGTCTACGAGAATTATGCTCGTATAAAAAACTGCCTACGAACGTTTGTAGGTACGTACGTACGTACATACACACACATTTATATTTATTTCCAAAAACATTTTAAGTATACGCTAAGGACCTCAAAACGTAACGATCTGTTGAAAATTTCTGTTTGAATTTTCGGGACGGTTACAAAAAAATTCCATATACTCGAATGTGTTTTTTTCGTCGTTGAGAGTTGGAAATCTTCAAAAGATACCGATTTGCTTCTGCTCCTCGGCATGTCACATTAATTATGCTACTCCTGGCTCATGAACATCGGGTGTACAATACGATGTTGCAATGCATATTTTAAATCGTTAATTTAAGATTACCCTTCTTCAGTATCCGATGCAAGAGTTTTACGGTCTAAAACGATAAATATTAATGTTTCAGGCACAGGGTGTTTATTTAAAGTCGTTACATTAGACACAATGATCAAAATCAAATGTGAAACTAATAATCTAAACTATAAGTGCGCTTTACACACCTTACTATCGGGTCATATTACCTTAGTGCATACAGTTCTTTCACTTTCCCTTAACAATTCATCATCGCATTCAAAAGTACTTCAATTGAACAATTTCTGTGCCTATCCTAAATATTATGTTGAGATCAACATTCTCGCAATACTTTTAGTTCGAGACTTAATCAATGAATTTTTCACTAAGCGTTTGCCCCGTTGCATTAAAATTCATCATTTGATTAATAAAATTCATTGACTATGACTGTACGAATTTGCCGCAATCGAATAAGCATTTAAATGTGATGTTAATTTCCGGCAAATATGCCTGGTTTGCCCTCAAATGAACTTTTTAAATTTGACTGGGCTATGATGTACATTTTTTTTCGGCTGGCGAACAAAAAACAGTACAATATTGCAACTTAATGCTATTTTTACAATCGTCATTCTATATATTGTGTAGCGATCATATAAGCTTGTTGCGTTATCTAACATTAAATCAGTAATTTCATCATACTGTATGAAAATATAATTAGGACCTACAATAAGTTTTAATGTTGCATACGCAATATTGTGTGTTCGGGTCAAAACTAATTAGCAACAATCATTCATTCTTCTGAAGTAGATTGTCGAGAAAAATCTGATCATTATGTAGCGACAACTGCGCGAACGACATCAGACTGCAAATTAAACTCAATTAAATGTGTATGCACAATTTAAATTCATTTTCCTGGTCATCATCGGCATCGCACAATCTCTAGAATGTCTTACGAAAAAACCAAAGAAATCGTTACACCAGTTCGCCATAAACCCCATTGTCGGCAGTTCTGGACAATTTCTGAACAAATTGCTTATAAGTTTCTTAACAGCTTGCACGCAACATGCCGACATCTATTATTTAAGGACAGCCCAGCAATTAAAATGGCACTGGCAAAGATGCGCAAAATGTGCAATTACAGTCTTCTGGCCAGCGCAAACAATATCCTCTAATGTCGTCATAGTCCAGGCATTGAAGATACGGCGATACTGTATAATTTTGCCAAACAGTTCTACTCACCCTCTACTTCAAAGTTGACCCTGTGCCGGGAGTTGCTTTTTATTTTTTAGCGATGAAAACTACCCTTATTCGAAAATAATTTTAAAATTGTAGATTCGAGCCTGTGATCGATTGAAATCATCTTTAAATAAGTTGAGTGAACGTCAATTGTCATTAAGGGACATAATTTATGATTCATTAAACAGTTTCGCCCCTAAAAGCCATACCCTATAATAGTTACAATTAAAAAAATATGTTCAAAATATTGTCCAGCAACTTGGAATGGTTAAACCAATCACCAATTTGCATGAAAATTTAAATTTGAGCTCTACTTTAAATATAAACCTTTGCCGCTGGTTGCTTACTATTTTTTAGAGGAAAAAACTATCCCTTTTTGCAAATAATTTAATAATAATTTAGACGAAAGGTTGACTCCGTGATAGCTGCGGTTTCGTTGTGAATATTTTCTTTAAAATGCGCCAAAAAAGTCGGTTTATTGTTATAAATTTTTGATTTGAGATAACCCCACAGAAAAAAGTCCATAGGAGTTAAATCAGGACTGCGTGGAGTCCAGTTTATGTCGCCTCTCCCGGAGATCAATTTGCCAGGGAAAATTTCACGTACTCTACGCAGAGACGTATTGGACGAAAGGTAAAAGTGGGAGAGACGCCACTGATTCCTTATCTCGCGATTTGAAAAAAGTAGCCCTGTGTGAGGTTGCCCCGTCCTGCTGGAACCATGTTCTTTGGTTATAGCCAGAGAAATTTTGCAGTTCTGGCACTAAGAAATTATCTAACATTTCCACATAACGTTGTGAAAACAAATGTAAACTTCCTTTTGAGTCACCCTGTATTTACATCTAAGAGATGCAAGTACGCTGCGCCTAAAGTATAGCTGTAGTGTATTCATCAATGCTTCAATATATGTACGTGTTTCTATATCTACAAAAATATGAGAATGGTTTTTTATCCATAACTCGCTTAGGTTTAAAGCTATTAAGTCTTTTAAAAACTATTTTGTAGGTTTTTTGAAGAGCTATAAGCTTATATGTATTAAATTATCTTTCCATTATTTGAAAGGGTTTGAGCTGAAAGAGCTTAAATAAGTTACTATTTATGAACTTATGCAAACTTTAAACGACCATATCCTACACAATTTTTGTCCTACAATAAAAAAAATTAACAAATATTTTCATAAAAGCACCAACCTACAATTTTGTACTCAACAAAATTTTGCGTACCATTAACAGCTTTTGAGTTATTTTGAATAAAACGCAATTTGTTCCTCAGTTTTTTCAAAACTAAGTACTTTAAATTGCTCAAACTTCTAGAGCATATTACAAGAGGATAAATAAAGTGAATTGTAAAATGATAATAACAATTTTCAATTGGGGTGGTAATTAGGGGGCGATTTTCACATTTTTTGTCGCCGAAAAATTAGGGACCAACCTTGTTTTCGTCATAATTCGCTTAGTTTTGATGCTAGAGACTTTTTTAAAAAAACCAAAAAATAAAGGTTTTTTCGAGCACTTTAAAAAAGGTTTTATGAATTTTCTTCGAAAAATGCATTGTTTTCTGTTTACTTCACGTTGAAACTTTCAATTTTGGCGTTTGACGAATAAGAACCAACCTTCAACAAGCTATTACTCCGTTTGTATTCGGTTGTCAAATATCATACACTATTCACATTTTTGTTTTTGTCATTTTATAAGCTACATTTTTACTGAGAAAGATTTTTTCGATAAAATACTTACTTTTTGAGTTATTCGCGAGAAACTGTATGAAAACGTGAGTTTTTTAGTTGAAAAATTGACACTTTCACTCGCAAATAAGTCGAAAAGTATTGACTTTCAGAAAAAAACTTTATAGAACAAAAGTTTCTTAAAATTAGTCCATCTATTCACTCCCAGACTTAATTCCAATGAAAACGTTTTAGAAGGGGTGGCATCCACCCGCAGGTTAAAAGCAACCCCCGGTACAGGGTCAACTTTGAAGTAGAACCTAATACCAAATTTTTATGAAAATCGGTGCTGTTCGGCAAAATTATACGGGAAAACGGTATCAATGTAATTTGGAGTGCATTCAAAAAAAAATTAATGCTAATGATCATGATTTTAATCAGCTATTCGTCATAATGCGAGGCTTTTCTTATTAAATGCTCAGCCGCTCGAGATCGTAAGTTACGTCGATTGTACAACGGGGCGTGATACATAAAAAGATTGCAATTATTTACTAGAAACGCTGCAAAGATTCCACAGGCAGGTATTTGTCTGGTGGTCATTGTTATTGATTGTTGTCGTAATGAGCAACAAAGAAGGTTGAAATGATATGTTGTTGGTCCGATGTATGCATATTTGATGTTAGCGACACTCAAACCACCCACAATCACGCGATCGACCAGTTCAACTGATGCAATTCGTAATCGATCTTTAACTACATTTTTAATATTATTGATTCAATTGCTGAGCCCATCTCGATGCTTGCATAATTCGTCGTGTAACTATTATTTTTCCAATAAACCACACATTAATAAATCGGCAAATAATGGCGCGTGACCAATGTTGTTAAGCTGGCAAGTTCTCTTCAGTTGACTTAAAGGCATTTTGATGAACGCGTTTCCCAGCGAAAAGTAGCAATTAAAGCAATGACAAGGCAATTTTTTTACAGATCCATTTCAGATTGAAGACGCCGGTTGAATGAATGATTGCACGTGATGCTTTCTCCGAAATATTGCAAAAGTCGATCTAATAAAAACGATGACTTTCGAATGCCAATCAATATTACGTCACGTTGATGATTGCACAGTCAATAAAATCGCACAATCGATTTGGTGAAGTCGAAAAAGGAGCTTAACTTTTGCTTATATCATTACAGATGATACCGTATATAGTCTGCTTGATTTGTAACGTTTGCAGCGTGTTTTATGCATCATTTAAAGGGAAATACTTATGCATTTCACTGATAAATCTCAATGTAAAATACAAACTCATTTAATTTTTATGAGTTTGAAATAAACAGAGTTTTAGATTTGTAAATGATTAAACTCGCAACAAAGCATTTTTTAAAGTGCACTATGTTGAAAATAGATGTTTAAACTGCTATACATAGCACTTTGTCTGCCTACTAAAATGTTGCGTGCATGTTGTCACTGGAGGTTTGTCCTCGTCATCCGCCTCGTCAGCCTTAAAAATACATTTTTCACGTGACTTCTTCTCGTTCAGAATGCAATAATTTCCGATATTATGCATCCACTGCAACAAACGATATCGCAAACGACTCTTAATCAAATTGTGTTGATATAAGCTCTGATATTTTTTGCATTAAAAGTGAAAACGAAAAAATTGTGACGCCAGAAAAATGGGCGGTGTGTTTAGCTCCTAATCTCCATATTTTCCCCACGACGCGAAAGTAATGCATTTACAAGCGGATGCGTATTGAATTTTTAAAAAAATCTCAAGCAAAACATTTTTGTGGAAGTTACTCCTAGTTAGACACCAGAAATTTAGACTTAACCTCTCCAATAGACCTTCTATATACATATCTAAAAAAAATCGCCCGCCTACCAAAAATGCAGGTTTGAACTATGATTTCACTGGAGATGTTTTAGTGGGTTGAGGTCTGCTAAGAAATCCAGCTAGCCTGTCCCAACCTCGGTATACCATGTGCATTCAAATCACAAATTGTCGATTTCGCCAGGGTGTATAATCGCGTTGTTCTGTTTGAAAGTCATTCTCGATAGCAGAAAGTTTTCTGCCATATCTAGTAACGTAGTCATCAACAGGTTCGAGAAAAGATATATGTAAATTATCTTTTTTTGGAAGTCAGGCAGTCGTAGATCAAAAGGTGATCCGAATCATAACGATGCGTTCCCTGAAATAGTTGCTAATAAGAACTTCATCGTTTGCTAACAAGTCGTGTCGATAACTATGTCATCATCCATGTGGGCAACCCAAGTATAGCTATTTTTCATCGATCGAAGAATCAATTCATGTCAATTTGCGTCATAAAGTTCCCTCGTTTTTAGGTACCGCAAAACAATTTCAGGAAAGTGGTTAATTTTTGGTGAAATTTTCCTGGCAACATATGATGCAATGCAGTTTGTTGAAAGAGCGGAGTTCCCTACTACTATGGCACGTCGCGGAAGGGTGAGGGAACCGGGGGAGAGGGTTCAAAACGTGTCTCTAAAGCATTACCCCTATTTAGATTACATTCACGGTAAAAATGACATTCAACAATTTTTTTATAATTTTTTATTTTTATTTTTATTTCATTTATTTTATTTTTTGCCCAAAAAAACTCTTTTAATTTTTAATTTTTTTCGACTTCCAAACACGTCTAAAATTACTTCCAGATCAGTTTTACGGTTTCTTATGATCTCTTCATGAGGCCGTGACAGCTGCGAAGTTTTTATGCCCTAGTAGTAGGCGAACACCTGTTTCGATCGCCCCTACTCCCACCCCCTTCAGGGGTGGAGGCCATAATCTTAACCTTTACCAAAAGTGAAATATCTTCGGTAAGCTCTAATTGATGTCGAAATTATTTACTCAAGTTAAAAAAAATTAAATTAGAATTATGTAAACATTTTTTTCTTTCCGAGGAAAGCACAGAATTGAGTAGAGTTTCCACATTTTGAACGAATAAAATATGGTCTTTTCAAATTTTAACACTCATAATATTGCTTTCTATGCTAGCTTTTTAACATAGATAAAATTTTACGGGTTAATTTGCAAAATAAAAAGCAATGACTGAAATGAATTATTGAGATCATTTATTCGTAATTTTATTTCCAAAAGTAAATGGGCACATTTTTTATTGATAGTATGCGGTTGAAACGTCTCTGACGAACATTTTCTATATGTAAATATAAGTAGCTAAAATATAAAAAAATTATATTGTGAACGAAAGCATTCAGAAGTTTCAGTGAATGTTGCCGAAATGATGGACATCTAAATTCATTAAACTCGTTAGAAAATTTTCGATGGTGATGATTTGCCTTAAACTCAATTATTTTATTATATTTTTTAATCGAAGAAAATCAGTTTACACATTCACATTTGTTTAAAGTGAATGGTTACTTCCTCAAAACTATACGAATCTCATTTGTTAGGCACTAATCAAGTTGGCACGCATTATACTAGCGATAAATATAAAACATTATTGTGCAATCCAGAATTACGATTACATACATACATATGTACATATGTATATATGTTAACATCTTAAATATGTTCACAAACATAGAATTACACAATAAATCGCACCAGAAGGTGTGGTCGATTTTCGATGTTAAATTTAAATTTATTTATAAATAAATCTGCATATGCTATCTATAAAAAAAGACATCAATGACGATATCTTTCCACTGTGACACGGATTAGCTGAAAGTGAATCGTGTTATCTGTCATCTATCTCAGCAGTGTATAGATTGGTCATGCAAAAACGAACAGAGAAACATATCAAAATAAGAATCTTGAAGAACATTATGAGAGCTCAGATTGTCTGTTGAATCAAGAATATATCAATCAATCGTAATTGAAAGTTTGCCGATCTGTAAGATACAGTAGAAGTTCAATGCTCGATGTATGTACGTACAGTGTCTCAAAAAAGTATTCGGGCAAAGAGACAATTAGCAGCAATAATGAAAAAAAAACAAATTTGGCAAGGAAATGAATCCGTTTCTTTTTCCTTTATTGAATGGATGATGAAAACACTTGGAAGGAGGTATCAAAAAAGACGCATTCAATTTTACTAGAAGAATATTTGTGCATGTGTCTATTATGGCAGTCAAAAAAGTATTCGGGCAGAAACGAATTCTTTATTTTAACAATCGTTCGCAAAACGCGGGAAGTTAAAATTTGTGTTATGAGTCTTATTCTTAAATATGTTCAGGACAATTAATCGGAACTTGAGCATTGAGGAAATCGTGAACGTGAACAAATCGACAGTTCATGATATATGTATCTGCACGTTTCAAGGAAACTGCATAAAAAGCAGAGGCGTCCACGTGTATTTAATGCCCGTAAAAAAGTGGGTAGTGGGGCAAGTTAAGAAAACTTCTGTGTTAAGTTCTACTAAATTAAATGCACTGAAACTGTCAAAAAGTCCTTTGAAAACAAGAATTCCACGGCAAGGTTGCTACGAAATAGCCCTGCATAAACTGAACAAACAAACGGTGGCGGTTTCGATTTGCAGTTTTGCATATAAACAGATCCCACGAATTCTGGAAAACAATTATTTTTGCAGACAAAACCAAGTATGATATATTTGGATCAGATGTAATTGTTTTTTTCACGACTCTCAAAGAAAATTTGCTTCAAAGTGTGCGGAAAGTGTAAATGGATCATCTTCGTTATTATGAAGACAATGACCCCAAGCACAACACATATTTGGGAAAAAAATCGTGTTCGTGAAATCACAAGCCTGAGCACCCTCAGAACCACTCTGCAACAGAAGTGGGGAACGATTATCCCGAAATTTTACGAAATTCATATCAAATCAATACCGAACTGGTTAAGGGGGGAAATCACAATAGACGGTTCAAAAAATTGACTTTTTTATTGCTGAAATCGAAAGTTTAGCTATTCACGAATGTATAAATCTATCTTACTTTGTACGTATTTGGGCAGGTGTTACAAACAAGATGTATTTCTTTCTGGTAACCCTGTGTATATAGGAGTAATACACAAGTCACTTCAATGCTCAGTTTTCTGTAATTTGTTTTTAAGCGCGTTTTTTCCGGCTTTTGTGCATTATATCTCAGCGAATTTTTTACCGCTCTTCAAATACCAAGGATTTTCTGAACCCTTATTAAATTTACGTATAACTGAACCTGAAAAAGGGATGAAAAAATTTCAATTTAAAGTCTTTTTTCCTTATGACAAACTACAAAATTTTCAACTTTTTTTCAAACGCGTCGTAAATTTTCAATTTTCCAAATTGTCACTCAAAATCTGGTTCATTGAAAAGTCATACATATAGAAGAAGAAGAAGAACAGCTTCTAACTTTGCGATTTTTTATTATAATCACTTGAAAAAATTATGAGATGTAGTTCAAAATATGAATAAAATAGCCTAATAATTTCAATTAGTTCTAATTATTTCTTTCCCTTAAAAAAAAATCACGAAAAAAGCGTGAAAATAGGCCTCCTAATGTGACTTCCCTCCTTGAGAGAAGTATTCAAAAAGCACGGTCGTCCAACAAGATATTAAATCCAGGTAAAAACGGTAAATTTTGTTGAAATGTTTCCTGTCCGAATACTTTTTTGACTTTAATTCACAGGTGTTTTCGGCAAAACAGACTCCAAATTATTTTGAAACGTTAGGGAACTATTTTGTATTAAATTAATAATAAACAGTTCAAGCATAATTCTAATACCATGTTATGTAAATAAATATACAATGATTTTGTATTTTTTTAAATAGACCTGTACAAACTATACTGTCAGGATACTTTCTTAAGACACTGTATGTATCTCTAGAGACGTAAATATCTGAAAACTGTTTTCACAGACACTATGCACTCCTGATTGCAAAGAAAGCAATGCAGTCAATTATCTTACAGACTCTAGTATTAATGTGAAGCTTACTTTGCAATGATGACGAAATCGATGCATATGAAAGATTATAGCGAACATTTTCGGTAGAATTATATTATTTCATCATTAATATAATTTTCTGATACACATTACATCATTGATGAGGTAAAATGGGACATGTACACGATAATTGGTTCAAGTTCGCGAATGTAATCCACCTTTTATTTCCAAAACATACCATAATTTTGTACTCGGTCAACATAAAATGGAATGCAATAAAAAGAAAAGAAAAAAACATGTGCAACACAAACGTGAGCTGTAAATATGATGTCTCAGCTATCATACATATGTATAGCAAAAATTTAATTTTATTCGAAAATTAAAGAAAAATTGATGTAAACACAATTTGGTTTAGTGATTTCGTATCTGTGCAAAAAGTCGTATTTATTTTAAATTTTATAAACATTATTCGCATCCAAAAGATACTATAAAAATTCGTTTTGTTTTTTAAATCTAATTTTGTATGTCAGCAAACTTATTTGTGAACTCATATGTTACCACTTCTTGATCGCGTCGCTTGCATGATGGTTTGGTTTCTTATATTGCAAAGCGAAACATTGACAACTTCTTTTTCCTTTGTGGCTTTATCTATAATTTAAAAAAGTATGAGCGGATCATTTGTAAAGTGCCGAAAAAACATTATCAGATAACGAAGTATCGACGTATGACGTATAAAATTGAGTGATGCAATATCAGAAGATCGTGACTAAGTACACAGACATAGGCTACCCTAAGTGATTCGAGTTTCTAGATTGACGTCAACTGTTAATACATTAGCTTTATTTAATTATCTTGCCGAAATAGTTGATTATTAAATAAATCTACTCCCTATAGTATACTTTGTTTAATTACATACTTGCATACTTTGTTTAATTAATAAATCTACTCCCTATAGTATACTTTGTTTAATTGCAGACATTTAAAAATATTCGAATTTTCATCTATTCGAATATGGAAAAGTTTTCAAACGTCGTCATTATGTGGTAATTTAAAAAGCAAACTGCGAAGTAAAACTAAATGCTGAACTTTGCAAAAGTCCGCAGCCCAAATAAAACTGAAAAATCGTTTAATTTTCATGAATAACAATCGAAGTCACCTACTGAAACATTTCCGACTTAAGAATAGTTTAAGTATTCAGCTGTACTAATGCTTAATTTGAATAGAAAAAATACCACGTCAAATAGCAAACCTATAAATATTTCGTTAGGCTCTCTCATTTATTCAGCGTCAAGTTCAATGAACAAACGTAGTAACCGCGCATGTACTAGAAGTACATACATAGTATATGCTTCTACGAATAATCGACTTTTTGATACTTGCAAATGATTTGTGTCCGAATGCAAAAGGAAGCTCCGAATAAACCACCATGGCGTTGAAATAATATCGAAATACGAAAGTAAGTAGAAAATTGATAAAAGCTGACTAAACTAACACAAAGAACACTACAACTAATTGAAATCCTTAAATTAATTCTGTTGTCCGTTGATGCATTGATAAAGCATTTACAATTACTTTCACTTGCAAGAGAAAAATTCATCCAACAATAATTGATATATTTTATCTGAAAAGCGAGATTATACCCAGCAATGCAATATTTGCATTATAAGCGGACACAATTCAATTTAATCTATGCCTGATAAATATTAATTTATTGGATGCAATAAATTGAGGATTCTGTTCAACTTTATTGGAATCATGCTATATAACAATACGGCTATTAGTCACGGTAATGAATGTCATATTACGATCCTATCTAATGCATTGTTGAGATAACATTTAATCAAGTTCTCTGTTAATGAGTTTGGTGCATACAATATCTAATTGAAAAGATAAAAAATTTATTGGGTGTGAAGGTGTCTTTGAAGGAAATTTTGTTTTGTTTTTGTTTTTAAAATTATTGACTGCTTGTTTTGTACTCACTTTTGAAGTTAGTAACAACGATATCAAGTGTTTTATATGGATGCCTAATCAGTTTGTCTTAACTTCACGATCTCTTCAGGACACGTTTATTCAGAATGCGCCTCAACATATGAGCATATTGAGATGTGGTAGGATCGCTTTGTAATGTTGCTGGTCCTCTGATTCTGTTAGATTGGTCCTTTCCATTATTAAGCGAGTAATGGTATCCATAAGGTCCCACATGATCTGGGGATAGACAAATTAATATGCGTGCAGAAAGTCCTGGTGTTTAACGTGGAGGCCTACTCGGAAAATGTCTTACTCCACGGTCCACGATTTGGACAACGGGCAACAACAATGCGGCCACAGTATAGGTAAGACCCAGTATGCAATCGAAGCCTTCAAACACGAAATTTCTTTCCAAGAAATGGCGCCATCTGCTTGCAAAAATTGAAGAATGCCAAGTACTGCCAGATTTGCAGAGGATAAAGCACTTTCGCGGACTTCATTTTTCGCTTCAACACATGAGACATTTTTACAGTCTTTTTGGCTTTTTCTCTCAATCAATTTGTCAAAAGCAAATGAAATTTGTGTCAGCGTAGACGTTTTACCATTGTAATTCAATGAACCGAAGTTTCTAACGGCTTTTTTCACGCCTAGCATGAAAAGTGCATATACGAGTTCTGGCAGTACCCCGACCAGTAGATAGCTGCCATTTTGTCATAAATGGCAGCAAACATATGATAAATGAAAACAAGCATACGATGAATGAAGGAGAACATATGACTTTGTCCCGTAGAACCGTAGGCCGTACTTGATAGTGTGCCTTTAAATGAAACATTACATACTGGGTCTACCTACACTGTGAATGCGGCTACCAACGCCCTTCCACTCGGATGTGGGAGTACCAGTTTGCCTACTGAGCGCAGGCTCAGTGATTACTGGTGGAAGCGAGGCCTATCTATACCTCTGCCAATCTTTCGGTCCCGGCATCGGGTTGAATCGCAACTCCACGCCAAGCCCCCAAAGATGCTGAAGGAATTCGCATACTCGTAAGTATGACGATTTCAAAGCACGTGTTTGTGGGCTGTACCTGAAATAAACCACAGCCACCATGTTCGCACCCCCCCCCCCCTATAGGCGTCCTCACCGCGATCAGAGAAAGGTATAAGACCTCTCTTTGGCCCGATCCCCGTGGTACCAGATTTACCTCTGGTAAGGCTTCGTGGACTTGAGCCCCTCTCAAGCCTACTTCAGTTATGTACTTTGCCTTGACACTAGACCGATCACCAACCTCGGGTATGCGGGGACGGTACTTCCTCGAAGGCTTCACTGGATAATATAAGTGCAGAGAATTTAAAGGAAAAATGAACGGCTCAATTTGAATACCACTGGCCAAGGACTGCATGTGCCCATAATAGGCAAAACCTGAAGTGCTGATAAATTGGCACAATCCAAGATGCCAAGATGAGTAGTCACTAAGTAAATCACGTTCAATAGTTCCAAAAATACTGTATTTTCTTTTAATTCTTACTCGCTATTTATACAAATTCTTAATGCTAACTTAATGCTTAATGCTAGATTTTAAAACACTTATGGCCTAATTAATGATACAAAAATCTGTTTTCCACAACTGAAAAAGGTCATGCTTTTATATATGCAATAACTAATCACTACTCGTAAATTTCTCACATGACTCAAGGAACCTAAAAAAGGCAATATCTATATTAATGCTAGCAATTGGTATCGGGTTATGAACGTATGGCGAACTCCACATTACTTCATGAGTTGTATACGATGTCGCGAGGAAAATTTACGAGGTGATAAGCAGTATTTGTCCATCTATGAAGCTATGTATTTATTTTGTGAGAAATACATTACTTTAATGTTTAAAAGACGTTATTTCGTTGAATTGTAAGCGATGTATTTATTTGGTAATTATGTATCTATTGGGAAATGAATACATCACTCTAATGTTTGAAAGATGTTTTTGGATACATCATAATATGGTACCAGATTGATCTCTGATAGTATTTCGTTATGTATGCTGAAGATAACTTTTTCTATCTGCATAAATACTAGCCAAGCCACAAGGAAGTGATAGTTAGTATCAGTTTTATTCCGCATTCGCTGCTTGTTCAGTCTTCCTGTTGGAGACGAGACCCATTTAAACTTCTGCTGATCTTTGGTTGATTTGCTACTGCACGTCTAGAACCCAAGAAAGCAGAGAAAATTCGAAAAACTACCAAACAATGAGCTGCTTATATGGAAACCATACGAAATCCAGAACTTCACCTTTCACACTCCACAGAATCATAACAAAAGCAACCAGTGGCTAATAGCCCAGCGCATATTGCAAGGGATTCATCCCTGATAGCATTTCGTTATGTGTGCGGAAGACAATTTTTCCTATCTTCCTTCGCTTGGCTACAGAAACGCTAGCCAACGCTGAAATAAAATTAATATTCATTTTTTATGTTCTAAAAATATTTTTAATAAAATTCAAAAGCTATTATTTAAAACGTTGATTGTAGTTGGATTTTTATGTGTATTGGTTAACGAATTTCAATAATACAATCTGAAAAATAGCAACTGTGTAGAATACAAACACTCGTATTAAAACTGCATAATCACGACCTTGTTTACTTTATATTTCATGTTGCTTGAGTTACTTATATCTACACAATTTGTTTTGCAGATGTCTAACGAACCTATAATAATGCCGGTGTCAATTAACATTGACTTATTTATTAATTAATTTATGGTTTAGCAATAAACTGATAAGATTGACAATGTAACATTTATAAAACAAAGCAATACACATATTACATAAACAAAATTTCCGATATCGTACATTACCCATTCCCAAGAGTTGACTCTAAAATAAAATTTAAGTCTCTGACTACTAATTATTAGCTATAATCACTTCAATTTTTATTGGCACTTCATGATAAATTCAGATATTGGCCCGAAAAAGCCAATCAGTTACAGGAAATTGGAAAAGAAAACTAGTCGAAACTGACTTGATGAATTAGCAAAAAAGCTATCTCGATAGTTAATAAAATTAATGACTTGAACATTTTCAAAAAAATTGTACATGAATACAATATTGCGATTATAAAATTGATCATTCAGAAATGTAATGTTTGATGAAGTTTGAACTCACACTTGACGCTTTGATATGAAACTTGGATTAACTAACAAAAGACAATATTTTTAGTGTTAAACGTTAATTTGCAGATTATAAAGTGACGCTGTTGATGTGAAAATGAATTACTTAATGATTTTAAGGATATTATCAATAAGCATTTTTGCTTTATTTATTGGTAAGTAAATTTCCATACAACCAGTCAAGTTTTATTGAAATCAAATTTTGCTATTAGTCTGAATCGTTGAAACCGAAAATTTCAACTCCATAAATGTTGGTAATTTCAATTTGCCTCTGTTTTTGTCACTCTTTGGACATATGTATATACTTTCATATTTTAAAGAACTATTTTCTTTCTATTAAATGTTAATATATTTTTTTGCAAATTTCAATGATTCAGCTGCAAAGTAACAATAAATCCTTCTGGCACGAATTGTTAAACCTTTAATTTAAATTATTTTTTTCAATTGGAAAACAGTCCCTGGTACTAGCGGACAAACACCATACAGATTACAAGTATCATCAAATGATCTCACTGTGTTGGTAGGTGAAAGTGAAACATGGATCATCGAGCAAAGGTACGATATATTTTTCAATCATGATTTGAATAAGAACCTACAATACAACATATTCATATGTATTTTCGCTTCAGCGGTGCGTTGCCATATGGAATCAATTTAACATTCATTGAACAACATGAAGGTCTAGTCGAAGTAGAGCCTCAGTCATTATATTTAGAGCCTAATCAACCAACTAACAGTTCAAAGAACTATAATGTTACTATATTTGGTAAAAGTCCTGGTCGTTTACAAATAACTGCAGATGCCAAACCCAACGACACCAGGATGTAAGTTACCACCAAATACGATGTGCTTGCACGCAAGCATTATATAATCTTACTTTATTTCAGATCCGAAACTGTTTTCGTTCGAGTAACAGTTGCAAACTCAATAGTCATCGATTATATATCCATCGTATTTGGATGGATCTATTTCGTAGCATGGTCCATATCCTTCTATCCACAAATCTACATCAATTTTCGACGAAAAAGCGTTGTTGGATTGAATTTCGATTTCTTGGCATTGAATATAATCGGATTTGTGTTGTATAGCGTTTTCAATGCAGGATTATTTTGGGATACTCACATACAAACGGAATACTTCAATCGCTATCCACGTGGTCTGAATCCAGTATTAACAAATGATATATTCTTCTCGTTTCATGCAGTGTTTGCAACTTTTATAACAATAGGACAGTGTTTTGTGTATGAGGTAAGTAATCAAAACTAAAGGATTGTCTGTTAATTTTAATAGTCACTTTAAGAATCCAGATGATGATATCATTGATCCTTTATTCCTCTTTGGTACATCTACAAAAATGCTGCAAAAGAACTGTAAAATATGCTAGTCTGCATCTTGGTTAAAAAAAGGGCCGATGTCAATTATCAGAATTTTTGAGATCCTAGAGATTTATTTGACACATACTTTTTTATTGCAAAATATACACACAAACACTTTGGCCATGAAAAATGTGTGTTTTTCTTATTAAGTACTAACCCTCAAACATTGAATATATTTCACGGTAAGTTATACTCGTGTCATACTATCTTTGGGCTTAACTTTCAAATATCCAAACATTGACCCTTTTCTTACTAAGGTGTGAAAATATTTTTTAAGTTCAATGTTGGAAAATCAAAAAAAAAACAGAGCAAACCTATTTAATGTCTTCAATATTTCTCGTTCTATCATTATACGAGGTCTGATCAAAAAATACGTTAACATGGAAGTGGAATTAATCTCCTTCCAAGTACTGTCCTTGGCTAAAGATGCACATATCTCAACGTTGAATCCAAGACTGGAAACATTTTTGGAAGGCTTCTTTCGGAAGGGCGTTCAATTGCTCTTTTGTGGCCATCTCAATATCAGGAATGGCGTCTAAACGTTTTCCTTTTAGCACGATTTTAATTTTTGGGAAGAGCCACAAATCGCAGGTGCTAAATCTGGTGAATAAGTTGAATGTGGAAACACAAAAAGATTTTTCTTAGCCAAAAACTCGCGAATCAGAAGCAACGTGTGGCACGGTGCATTGTCGTGATGAAGAAGGAAGCCATTAACTCATTTTTCTGGTCTCTTTCTTCGTATATCGTTTCACAAACGTTGCAGTCCGCCTTTGTAAAATTCGTAATTTACAGTTGTTTGCCTTGGAAGGAACTCTGATCGCACTATGCCCTCACTATCGAAAAAAAACTATGAGCATGATTTTGATGTTCGACATTGACTGACGTACTTTTTTAGGGCAAGGGGAGTTTTCCATTGAGAACTCTGAATTTTCGTTTCAGGGTCACAGCCATACACTCAACTTTCATCTCCAGTTACAATTTTGGCCATGAAATCCGGATCTGCTTGAAAACGATCCTTCAATTCCGTGCAAACTGAAATACAGTTTTCCTTCTGGTCGTCAGTCAAAAATCTGGGAACAAATTTTTGCACTCATACGTTTCATTTGCAAATTATCGGTTAAAATGCTTTGCACAGACCCACAATTCTTCAGCAAACTCTCGAATAGTTATTCGTCTGTTTTCACGAACAATTCTTGTCACTTTTTGCACGTTTTCGTCTGTTTTTGAGGTCGATGGACGTCCCGACCGATGCTCGTCTTCAACGGACGCATTTCCGTTTTTAAATCGTTCATACTATTAGTAAACAGTCTTCAGAGTTACCACTTTATCGCCATACACCGATTTTAACATTTCACGAGCTTCTTTGACACTTTTTTACAACTTAAAACAAAACTTAATGTTGACACGTTATTCGAAATCAATGATGCGCGACAAACGCGATAAATGCGACCTCACACTAGCGGCTCTGAAGGCTGACTAACTAGTCATAACGTGTTCAAACTTGACACAGTCTGTCTCAAGGAATCAAGCTATCGGACAATTGACAAGAAATGGATGTAGCATCATCAGTTCCGACTCTAACAAATTTTTCACCGTATTTTTTGATCACACCTCCAAAATGCCGATTCTAGATTCACAAGCTTGAATATTTTGGGTTAATTGCCGAGAATTCATTGATTTTGCGTTAATGCCGTTATTATTTCACGATGTAGGTATCGTTTATGCACTCTATTATTTAGATATAACTAGGCATTAAAGCATATGTAAGTTAAAAAGTGCGTTTTCAGATTGTACTCTTGGTAAAAATAAATGTTGAGTAAAAAATAACAAACTTAACAAAAATCGGTTATTTTTTACAAAATACAAAACTATTCAGATTTAGCTATCTGGAGAAAAACATGAGTATTGAAAGAACGGGAATAAATATTGACGAAAAGGTTAACGTCTTACATTTAAAATACCTAGCTAGAATTATATTTGCACTTATCACCGATTTTCAAAGCAATTTTTCTTGCATTATGGACTTTCATCGTTTAAACATTGTTGTTCCGTCGACTGCTTAGTAATAATTCCACATTCTTTCATTTTTCAGCGGGCAAATCAACGCGTATCAATAACTGCTCGTTGTATACTTAGTTTGTTCGGTGTGACTGTGATTGTCTTAGCCATATTGGCTGCAACAGATGTCTTACATTGGCTCGATTTCTTATATGGCTGTAGTTATGTTAAATTGTCAATAACATTGATCAAATATATACCTCAGGTATGTACTGAACTGAAGAAAATATAAAATAAATAATCAATTAAATCCAACACTGGCAATATTCCAGGCACTAATGAATTACAGGCGCAAAAGCACGGTCGGCTGGAGCATAGGAAATATTTTACTAGATTTTACTGGAGGCATGCTAAGCATGCTTCAAATGATATTGAATGGCTATAATTATGGTTGGTGAAAAACGGTTCAATATTATTCTATATAGACACAAGTAATCATTATTGTTTCTTTTTTCAGATGATTGGGATTCGATATTCGGTGATCCAACTAAATTTGGCCTAGGACTGTTTTCAGTTTGCTTTGATATATTATTTATGTTGCAGCACTATGTCTTTTATAGGTACGTTGTTGTCGGATCGTGTAGTAATTGTTATGTATTCGTAATTATGGTCGCTTTATATAAAGCTCAAATACAAATACAAACACATACACTGCTTAAACATAACATTATACATTACACAAAATATTTTATGCATGCATCTTTTACAGAACAATCTTAAAAACGCATTGGTAAGAGAGTTGTGAATCGCTCATGTATATACCATCCAGTAAAACTGAATTGAACTGCTATAAAACTATCACTACCATATTTAATGCCCCATGTGTATATATAAAAAAGTTGCTTACTAATTAGAATGAGCTGAACTTATGTTGATGCTATATTTGATATTATTATGACATTTTGCATAGTTTCATATGGTCAGCAATACAATTATTGCTACATATCCCAGATATGAAAAGGCTATAAATCAATCATCACAAATTAAGGATTCCTGTTCAGTGAGTTACCCTGAGAATGGTGAATTGATTGGAGCATGGCTAAATTAGTTTAAATGTATATTATGCCTTTAATGAAATACGTGTCCGTAAAGGGCCTCAGTATTTGCCCGACATAACACATTTATTCAAACTGCTTATCGCCACAAATGCATATTTGCTTAGTATTGATTCTCTTGATTTATAAAATTCATAATCTTTAAAGGCGTAAACCACCCAACTACGTTTAAAATAGGAAATCCTGGAAAACGTTCCTAAATCGAAAATATTACCCCATCCTCATATGTTTGTATTTGTCCGTTTAACACAAATTCTATTTGAAACCAAACTAATTACAAAGCTCCCTATATTTTCAGTTCAGACTTATACTTTTTTAAACACTAATCAGTACAAAATAAATATCGCTGTTGCTTTGATACCAATTCCAAAGATGGGTTTAGCTGCTTGCCAAAAAGAAACCCATGATCAATGTGAACAATTCAAACAAGTTCTAAAACTGAAGACACCAAACAAACACAGTTCGACACTGACCTTATTTTGCTGTAAATTACTGATCCTTCGCTTCAAATGTTTCCGTACTAGGTTTTATCGATAATTTTTTCTGATTGAATGTTTCAATTTCAGCGCTGAACGACTTAAACTCATTGAGGTTCCTTCTAACTTAGAAAAACTTCTGGTTGAACAATCATATTGAATGTTAGTTTGTTCAAAAGAAGGGAAAGAAATTATTCTTGAGAAATTTCCAGGATTTTTAAGACGGGGAAACAAATCGATATGGAGAAAATGGAGTGATGGGAACAAACTATTTGCATGCCACTATTAACGAAGTTTTCACATGTGGAGGATACAATTGAATGTTTAAAACTTACACTTATTAACATTATTACTTAAAATTGAGGTGGAATGCAAACATTAACGAAAGTAGAATAGCTTTATCGGAATCATCTGCAATCAAAAATTACTATGGGTGTTATTTCACGATCTCCGCATGCATCGAATTGAAATGTTAAATTAAAAGTATCTCGATTCAACCAGACATATCTACAAGAAAAATGTAAATGAACTTCAACAGTGACATTTTCGGCACACTCAAAACAAAAAACCTTAAGTTCAATTCGATTTATCGAGTTACTCGCATGATAATCTCAAATTAATATCATTTTAACTATTTATATAGTCTTTAATTAGACTTTCTCATATTTACAGCTAGTTTGATTTTTTAATGGGCATTTTTAACCTCTTCATCAAACTCATATCTATAACTTAAAGCTAGGCGAATATTCTAAAGTTAAAAAGTACGTTTCAACGGTAATAAATATCTACGGAAACACAACATGATTGGTTCTAAATTTTCTTTCATTGTTCATAAAAAAATTCATTGGATTTTCATCATGCGCACTATTATTTAATTCTTAGTTACATATTCATCAAAAAAAAATATGAAAACATTATAGGCATCCATCCACAAAGCTGTCGGAATCACAAACGACAACAGTTGAAGACTTGAAATCGTCTACGTTGAAATTTTAACCGAGCATAGACGAAGATATTTGTCTATGCTTAAATATTGTTAAGATAATAAAACATTTTGCACCTGTTTGTGTTTTATTTAGTTTTATTATTTAATTTTTAAGTTGATTTGTACGCATGATGTATGAAGTAGACATTGTCAGTCGGATAGTATTGTTATCGATTTGATTGTGGTTAATAAACATTGTATATAAATTTTGGAGAGACTGTGTATTTTTTACGGTCTTTGGATTTGGTTCTTTATTGATGCTGTGGTAAATATATACGTCACATATGCACAACATAAGTATTTTTTAGATGCCGTCACAATAATCAGTTGCTCTTAAAAAATATATTTAATTGTTTGACAACGTGCATTTGAGGATTTATGTTTTAGTAAAAACCTTATAGTAAAATTTGTATACTGTTAAGTTTGAACATTATTTGCCATTTACTGCTTTGAAATTTCTTTGAGAGCATCAATGGATTTTTTCCCATTGAAGCCGCAATAAAACAAATATTGATATTCTTTTGATTTTGTTTCTTCGCCAGAAGAGGAATATAAATAAATTATGTTTTCAATGATATTACGATTAAAGAAAGATGCTTGTATTCGAAATGAAATAAATCTTCTTAGGGAAATTTCACTCTGGTTCCCAACCAATATTCTAGTTCTATTTCTTAGCAGCTTTTAAATCCGCAGACTTTGCTGTAGCCGTGAGGCTTCCATTTCGAATATAAACCAAAGAAAAACGTTAGGTAGTGAACCTTAAATATAATTTTTTTTTAAAACGTTGTCTAAACAGTAAAAAGGAAGAAAGTAGCCAGTTTTCAAACCATCGAAACCCTCACTCTTCGATTAATCAAAAACACACAATTCCTGTTCCTCTCAACATTGAAATCCGAACATTTTTATCAATTATAGAAAGTTGTGTGTACTCTTGGTGAGCCATAATGGAATAAAATCTTTATTAAATTAAACACTTGATTTTTTTGACCCGCAAATTTTTATTAATACGACGCGTTTCGATCCTTAGATCATCTTCAGGTTACATACAGTTTACAAATATTTCCTGGTTTTATTCTTAAATAATTAATGGTTGAAGAAGTGGTGATTGGAAAGGAAGGGTAATTTCATGCTGCAGGTTTTCCTTTCTCTTTGTGGCCCGCCTAATTTCAAGGCATTCCAGGTAATCTTGCTTATGTTATGGAGGATATGAAAATTGTCAATACTAAAACATTTTTGCTTCCAAGAAGACTAAGTGCTTCATTTACAAAAGTAGCACCGATTTTTAAACATTCCAAAAACGAGTTATCGCAAGTATATCGTATTTTCGATAATTTCTGTGCCATTAGTTTCTACTTGTAATTTGATTTAAGAGATAGTTCCACTATTGTGCTTTGTAATTTCAGTCATATTTGAAAAAACTATTTCCTCAGCAACTAATCAATATTATTGAATAATTATGTTTTTCTAGTATTGAAATACTTTTCAAGTTTAGTTCGATAATGTCAATATTAAAAACATCCGCTAAAAATTATTAAGTCATCATTTTCATAGTTTGTGTTGGCATATTTTTTTTGAGCGACCGACATTGAAATGTTTTAAAGAATTCTGGGAAAATCATTATATAAAAATGATATATTTAGGTTCAAAATTCACTCAAAACCTAACAGAAATCGCCTCGAATAATTAAGATTGAATTACTCATAGTCTTATTCCATGCATTGTATGCCTATTAAAAATTGTCTGCTCTTTTATAAGAACAGTAAATAGAAATGCTATACGAAACTTAAAACTTTTTGAATGATATAAACATTCCAAAATTTAGAAAAATGTAATGTATTTATTATATATAAATATTAAAGGTTACCTTCGTCGATACGAACTCAATTAAGAAGCATTTTTCACTGAACTAGACCCAAAGAAGTAATAAATAGAAGGAGTGGAGCAACCACAAAATTTGTGGCTAGGTTTTCATCTAGGTAATGGTGGCAGTAGTATAATCTCATGTCGAAAAGACGTACCCAAATTAAAATTTTGATGGCGAATTTGTTAGATGTGTATTTTTTAATTGATTCCAATGTGTATGATTAAAAGTTAAACCGTTTGAATATATAACATACAAAAGCATTGTTTCATAAAAGCAACTAATTTTCGTCAGCATAAGAATTAGTATTTTTTTTCATTTCCGTACTTGCTCCTCGAATTATAAATATTTTTGATACGTTACTCTCTACTGTTCTGCCTGATGATGCAGCTATCAACACTATACAAAAATATTTATAGGATTTGATAGTCATGTGAGTTTTTGATGCCATTCACACATACGGTTTAACGTGTGAATAGCTTTCTATCACCTCGCTTCTAGGCTAAACCAAATGATGTTTTTGGTGTGATTGATGGATAGACCATAACCATTCAGATGAATGGCTTTTTGTCAGCATTTAAAATATTCCACTCATTTTTTGTTTAATCTCCTGAAACCCAGGAATTTTAGAGGGTTCGTTGACGTAAACTCTCATTTATATATTTTTTGCACATTTTAAATATTTTCTGTTAGACTCTGGCTCGATCTTAAGTTTAAAAAATTATGCATTTAGTTTGAATTAATATTTAGTAGTTCATTTGAGAAATTTTTGAATAATATGTTTATGTTCATCTCGATTACTATATACAAATATTCGCTACGATGGGCAGCAAGCATTACATAGTCTACTTTATAACTGGGTCGAGCTTATGATTATTATTATGTGCAAAAAATTGTTCTGCAGATTTTAAGAAGTTAAAGTTTCTTGTCCTTAGCTGGATATTTTTTTCTCATATGACACGGTTGATAATTTTCAAAGCATGCTTTGCAGCATGATGTTTTCAAAAAACATCCAATTTGCCTTGAATGCAACAAAATTCAACTTAAAAAACTCCATCAAACCCACCATGTTTATTCAAATTCACGTCGGCAATTAAATTTAATTTATATTAAAAGGTGCAAAAAAAGAACTTCATCCAAAGTCTAGAAAATACACAGTAAATTTTTAATTTATCTAAATTCAGTGAAGACTTGAAATTTCCACAAACATTTAGAAACATAGAAGAAATTCGATTCTAAATACTAATGAAAGTTATACACAATATTCGCAATATTCTCTTCTTTATCTTTTCAGACATTCACTTTACGAGCGAATCGATGGTGAAGACAATTCAGAAAGCAGAACTAGCCCAATAAATAGTTCGAATCCATTTGAAGAAGACGAAGACAATCTCGTTCGAGAAGCTGCTCAGTCAAATCCAAATGAAATTCTAACATAGAATAAATGGTTTAATTCATCATTGAAATAGTGAATATTAACAAAAGCTTTACAAGTACATAAATAAGTAAATATTAACATATCTTCCAAGTCAATTGATACGAAATCACGACAACGAAAGTACATACATAAATCAGATAATGTATTTTAAAAATGTTTGTATATTAATTGTTGAAAATGTAGTTGTATAAAATTAAAAGTTTACTAGCATTAAAAACATAACGAGGAAATGTTTATGTATTTGTAATAAAGTTCATGAGATAAAAAAACTGTATGATAAATTCATTGTAATTATAGTTAGTGTTAAAACACATTTAAATGAAGTCCAAAATGAACGAAGTATCGATGTTGAAAGTTTTTTAACCTAACTTAAATGAAAGCTACCGCCATGAGAAAAATTTGTAGAAATATGCAATACGTATCATTATAATTACTGTATCATAAAATATTTGAAAACAATCACGTGTGTCAACATTCAGCAATTCGAAGGTTTTTTTGAATATGAAACCAAGTGTTTAATTTTATAAAGATTTTATATAGTTTTTCGGAAAATATATCGTTGAAATTTTGTGTTGGACTTTTTTTGTATTTTGATGAAAAACTCAAAATTTTCTCTTTTCTTTGTGTTGTGGCAACATTTTTCATTTCATATTGTGGAAAGAAAGTTAGTTTATTACGTTATTATTATCATCTATTGAAAACACGGTGTGTACAAAAGACAAGTGTTTCAATAACTTTTTTAGCAATTATGTACGTATGCGATTGTAAAAGGAACGACAACTCATGTAAACGTTCATTGCAAAGGGCACTCTATTAAAACAAGCCTAGTGTTCTTCACAAAAAATGAATTCTTTTGAAATTGAAAATAAATTTGATATCTGAATAAATCTACACCGATTTTTCCCAAAGCCTTTGACAAAGTCAATCAACACAAACTTGAGTCTTTTGGCTTTATTATTAGATAAATTGGATCTGAATCTTTTCTTACAAATCGTAAGCAAATGATGACACTTCTTGCCCACAAACCAGCTCCTTTCCCTGCTCAAAAAACGTTCCTCAAAGTTACACAGTAGGTCCATCCTTGTTAATATTGCTTTGAAATGATCTTAAATTTGCGCCGAGTGTTCCATGTTATCAATATAAATGCTGATGATGTGGAATTATTGCATTCAGTAATATTACATTTTATTGCAGAAAGATATTGGTGTATTATAATTCTTATTCAATTGAAATAAGTTGCCCGTAAACATCCAAAAATGTTATTTGTTGATTCATACAAATAGGCCAGGGAGGATCTGTATAAAAACGATTACGTTTGGCTGTTCACCTATCAAATGCACTTTATAAAATTAAAATCGTATTAATAGGGCGGCCTAAGGAATTTTTGCTGAACTTGGTAATAAACTCTAAATTAGTACTGGGCGACTGCGCATTCAGTGTGGTTTAACCATGCTTCCACCGACTGAATTTGCATCTAAGGATTGTAATTAAGTTATAATTTTGATACCTCTTCTCTTTGCTGAGGTTGTACTGAATTAGTGGTAAAATGTACTGAAAAATAGCACAACTGGTGCTGGAAATACGTATCTACGAAAAATGAAATAATAAATATCCCGTCTAAGGAAAGCAGCACAGCAGTTTGTTTTTGACCAATAGAAGATTACTTCAAAAATATTCACGACCAAATTCCCGACGCAGGACCTCGCTCGTTTTCTTCCAAAACCTGACTCCTCCAGTGACCCAACTCCCGATTCGATAACGGTTCTCTCGCAAGAACCGGTCGGGTAGCTGCCAAACCAGATTCCCTGGTTCGAGTGCTGTAAACAGTTTTTCGAGACGACATGTTTGGGGTGCGGGGTTACCGCTTCTGAGCGAACCAAAGATTTTTTTTATTTTTTTTTCTCCATGTCGTGCGCCATGACAATATAAACGATTCTTCTCAACTATTGAAAAGTAATTTCGGATGAAATTATTGCGTGTCGTTGTCGGTCTTCTCATATTACAAATATTGGTAAATATTGGTTCAATGGTTTATATTAATACCTGTATACCTTTTCAAGAACATTACTCTCGTATGATGGCATCTGAAATTTCGTTCAACAGTCTAATCAAAATATTCAAATCTTGAAGCTGCCATTTCGTCAGTGCGAAAACGATTCATAAAATCATGATTTCGTAATAAATAAAAAACATGATGTTTATGAGATGAAGAAAATAGTATTTTCATGGGACATGCTGTTACTTTTTTATGATATATATTTCGTTTTCAACACTGACTTTCATTCTAAAATGCCCTATGTGCTTTTAAATGCCTATCATCACTTGTTCGGTTAGATGTTAACTTTAACAAACATGGTCTTACTGGTAGCACTTTTAATCTGATAACTTTCCACGGCTCTTAGAAGCTTCCCTTTTTAATTAATTTCTAGTGGTTTTATGCTTTATTTTATTTGTTTGTATATTTTGTCAAATTGTGTTGCTAGAATATTTTTTTCACTCGTCAAAACTAAGTCCGACCTTAGTCTTGAAAAATTAAATCACCTTCGAATCTGTTGTGAAGTGAAAGAAGAAACTAGCCAAAGTGAACATGTACGTTGTTCATGTATGAAATCAAATGGATCTTTGGTTATAACGAACTACTCAGAAATGCAGTCAATTTATATCTGAACGATATCAAATGGACAAATCTCAATCAATTACGTATCCACCAATTAAAAAACAATTAGTGTTTTCAAATTGAAAATTATGCTAGCCTAACCGAATGAGAAGTGATTTGATGTTATTCCCAATTCGTTTTAATCGCAGTTATGTCGTCTATTCGTAATATACGGCAAGCACTGAGCTTTATGAAGCGCTTGGAGTTGTACTCAACAGCAGCACCCATTGAAAAGGTGAAAAACAAGTACCAAGCTACGAGGTTCGCTACACTCTACACCAATTCCGTAATGTTGATGGCCATCGCAGGTCTCCTCATTGGACTGTTCTTGAAGTTACAGCAACCCACCAAAGATCTTCCCGTCATCAAGAGTTTTACTCCTTTGGCCGTATCTATCGGATTCCTTGAAGTGTTTATATCAATTTTGGTGTGCGTTGTTTCGAATATCCACCAGCAAATCTACAAGCACGAGCATATCGAACTGATTAGCTGCCTCTATTCACTAGATGCAACACTAATCAAGGAGTTCCAAGTCGACATGAATTATAGCAAAATTTGCAGGAAGACTATAATCCTTGTCACCACGTTCACGCTTTATTACCTAATAATGTCGATTGTCCTACTGGCGAATGTAGTGCATAATGATTATATTGGGGTACCCTTCATTGGACTTTGTTATATGTTTATGATTATCCCACCAGCCGTAACGGGCTATGCTGCCATGAATTTTGCTGATTTCCTGCGGATACGTTTTCGACTCTTACAAAAACTCCTAGATCCAGACTATCTGAAGCGAAAATACCAAAACGACAAGGGTTTAAATGCTAAAGTTACAATATTGATCCAATCTTATCAAAAGATGTTTGTAATAGTGAAGAAAATCAGCGAAGTGTTTGGTGTTTCGCTGCTAATGATACATTTTCATGATTTCACAATGTCGACTAGCCAATTGTTTTTCATCTATTGGAAATCGACAGACGGAACGGATAATACTCAGCTGTTTGTTCAATTTTTCTTTTGGATGGTGCCATTCTTTTGGAAAACCATATTTTTACCTTTGTATATGCATTTAATGTTACATGAGGTAAGTCTTCGAATTTTAGTTGATTGTTACCATAAAATTTGAGGCTACAATTCGATTTTTTTTTGATTTTCGCATGTACGAATATCTGAGCAAAATCATGATTGATTTTATTCTGATTTTTGCTTATTAAATGTGAGTGAGTGTTTAAAAATTTAAATTGGTTCATACTTCAATATTTTTTAGTTCAGTCGAAAGAATCTGCCAATCTTTAAAAACTTGCTTGCTTAAAACTTTATCTAGAATGAAATACCACCGAATTTCATATTTCAACAACTTTAAATTATTATTTTTAAATTAAATAAATTTAGATTTGTTATCCTTAGTATGAAGCTATCACTATTAAATTGTATTTCCTTGGATATTGTATTTTAAAATTGAAGCATTGCAATATTCTTTAGTTGCTTCATTTTTCCGCGTTACAAATAAACAAATTCTTTGAAATTTGAACATTGCTTGAAATGCTAGATGATTTGATGAATTTAAAATTTCCATTTTCACCAGTCGGAAGCATGTATTCCTCTACTATTGGGACTTGACGTACACTTTGCCAATCCAAACGTAAAGGAGTCAATACAAACTTTTAGTTTGTGGAATCGTCATAACAACATACGCGTTTCAGTTGGAGGATTTTTCAATTCAGATCTAACCTGTGGATTTGCGGTAACGTTTCTTATAGCTAAACATATTTAACAAACTTATTCTTCTCAACAGATTTCCAGTGGAGTTGTATCTTATCTCTTGGTTTTAATACAATTTAAAATGCAAGAAGATGATTTTTAGGAACGGTTTATATGGATTTCTTGAAGAAAGTGTTGTTTTTTTCGTAATAAGGATCTCTATACCGAGTAGTAAACGATTTTGCCATTCAGTTTGCTTTAATTTTCACATTTAGATTTGTGAATGATTGGCACTTCTTGCAAATGTGCTCAAAAATAAATGGAATTGAATTTTATCAGAAAAAAAATAAATCTTATTGTTTCTGAACGTAGAAATGTGGAGGAACTAGAGTTTGTTCTTATATATTTTTAAAGTTACGGTAGCAATCGACCCCACAAGATGGGGTGCTATCACCCCTTCTATGGAACTTATTAGTGATGGACATGCTCCTGTCAAAAATAGAAGTGACTGGCTGCATAGTCGTAGTCTATGCTGACGATGTTGCAATATCGGGCAAATTCATCAATACGCTATCGGAAACATTGAACTTTGCCCTAGGTACTCTCACCAAATGGAGCGAAGATTGTTGTCTAAAGATTAATCCGCAGCAAACGGAACCTGTGCTCATCACAAGAACGTACGAAATTCCATGATTAGTCCCACTTAACTCAACCCATCTCATCATGTCAAATCTCTAGGTCTAATTCTGAACTCAAAACTCGTGTGCAAGGCGAACATAGTACAAAAAGGGCGCAAAGGATGCACATGCTCCACTTCTGCAAAAGAGCTATCGGAAAAAGGTGGAGATTGATACCCAAAATTGTATCATGACTCTATACGGCGATAGTGGAACCAATCCTTCTGTATAGCGCACTCATTTGGTGGCCAGCTTTTGCGAAAACATCTAATGTAAACCTGCTAAACAGGGTCAAAAGGATTGCAGCTATTGCAATCACCGGAGCTTTACGCACTACCCGACAAAGCCCCTGTTAATGCTGTTAAATACGCTCCTGATAGAGCTCCTTAGGAGACAGCAGGCCAATTACTCTGCGATTCTATTAAAAGTACTACATCTCTGGCATGAGGGAAATTTTGGCCACTCCACCGTACTTCGAAGGGATGGACCAACGCCAGAGAAAATATACTTTGCTTCTGCGATTCCCTTCTTCCATCATGGTTTTAAATCAGTCGTCCCATACAGAGATTACTGGATCATGGAAAGAAGTAGGATACAGGAATCGGTCGACATCTACACTGATGGATCAAAAATGAATGGAAAAGTTTGCTGTGGTGTTTTCTCAGAACAGCTAGGCGTGAAACTACCTTTCTGGCTTCCTGAACACTGCAGTGTTTTTCAGGCAGAGATCATTGCAACATACAAGGTAGTAGACTGGTTGAGAAACCGGAAAATTCTCATAAAAAACCTAAACATTTTCTCTGACAGTCAAGCTGCTTTTCAATAATTACCCAACATGTGCACCTCATCTCAAAATTGTAATGGAATGTCGTACACAACAAAACGTGATGACGCTTCACTGGGAAGTGATCCTACACTGGGTACTGGGACATAGTGATATATCGCGAAGCTGATGCCCTAGCGGGAGCTGGCATTGAGCTCCAGGAGTATACACTTACACCACAAGTCGGCCGACCTCTAACCTCCATAAAGCTAGGATTCAAGCAGGATTACATGGAGACTGCAAAACAGGGCCTGGCTACTGGAAGAAACCTTTAGAACAACCAGGAAAACTTGGCACGCACCTCCTCAATACGAGTCGTGAAACCTTGAGATCTATCGTATCCGTACTGACAGGACATTGTCGGATTAGCAGACACGTAGAAAGATTGCGTGTTCCTTTCAACGATTTCTGCCGAAGTTGCAGATCGGAAGAAGAGGAAGAAACAATCCAATATTTTCTGTGCGAATGCCCCCATCACTATCCAGGAAACGTATGCAAACCCTAGGCTCGCCCTTCCTGGACAGCCTCAGGAAGTAGCTAATTCAAACATAAGCTGCATAGTCAGCTTCATACGAGAATCTAAACGGTTCTCATCATCCCGCTGCTAGATTCTAGTGATGGTGCCGTCTCAATCTTCTGTGGTATCACAATGGGCCTATTGTGGCCTAAATGAGCCATCTTTTCATAAAGAGGGTTGCCACATCAAGCAACCTATGATTTTTTTGAACGATTTCACCAGCAGATGAAAATATTCATTTTTATATAAAAATATTCTATAATTAAAAACAAAACGAACTATTTCTATAAACTGTAATTAAATTCTTTTAACCATTTCAATCCGCTAACAGTATCAGTTTTCGGTTTGTATTCACAGCCGACCCAGTCGGAGTATCCAGTAGCTTCTATGGCCCCAAACACTTGCCGATAGTCGAGTTCTCCCTGAACATTGGGCTCATGCCGGTTCGGCACTTGGGCTATTTGGAAATGTCCAATGTACGGTTTCAATTCATTCAAAGTATTCGTGATGTTTCCTTGAATGTGCTGCAAATGGAACACGTCCACCATCAGCTTCAAATTGGGACTGTTCACAGCGTCCAAAATCGCCACCGCCTCGGTGAAGCTATGCAGAAAGTATCCCGGTACCGCGTACTTATTTATGGGCTCAATGACGCCAACCATGTCTTCGGACTCCAACAACTTCGCGGCATGTTTTAAATTATCCAAATACACCTGGGACTGCTTTTGATGGTCGCCGCCCGTGGACACGCCAGCCATTATATGGATTTTTCGGCATTTCAAGTCTTTCGCCACTTTCACGGTGTAGTCGAAATTCCTGCGGAACTGCGCTACATTGGTAGGATGCGCTGCGCATACTTGTTCTGCTGCTGTTGCACCTTCCGTGTACAGGTTAATAAGTGTTTGCTCCAAACCGGTCTCCTTTTGCGCGCTCAACACAGAATCTAGTGAGGTCGCATCGGGACACGGCCCTTCGACACCTCGAAATCCGGCACGGTGTGCTAGCAAGTATCTTTCCGCCAGGCCGACACTACCTTCCATGAAAAGAAAATTCAGATTGGCACAAAATTTCAAAGACATTTTGGAAGTCTTTGGATCACAGTTACTTAAAATATTTCACTAATATAGCTACGAACAAAACTACACTTGAAACCGTGTTTTTGGCTGAAGTATCTGAAGTATTTGTCTTGTTCCAATGTCGGACTAGTTCGGATGAATAGCGAGCACGCAAGCCCCACGTTTCTGCTATGGATGGGATTCGTGAAAGTTTCGGGGAGCGACGATACAAAATAAATGTAGTGGGACCACAGCGAAGTGTCTGCTTCCACTATGATGTCGTACTAGATAACATTGTGTTTCAGGTAAATAGACCGAAGCTATTTCAAGACTGTTCCTTCTGATAAGCCTAAAAGAAACGGAATGAATCTTCAGCTGGCGAATCAAACACTGAGAATCTGATCAATTCAATTACATGACACTTTATTTAATAATCGCGGTGACCTTTGATAACATTCTCATATCAACGCCGAGTGGCGATGAAATTCTTATTTAAATCAATAAGAGTTTTTTTATTACAGTTTTTCTAAACAAATTATTATTTTGCTTGTTGTTAGTTCGGTCCACATGATAGTCCGATTGAAATGAAATGGATTTTAGCTATAAGCTAACATAAAATATATATTTATTGTCACGTAAATTAACCATGCTATAACTAGAAAGGTATGAAATAATGATTTTAATGACGTTGATATCATTATTATATTTACATTTGTTACGAACCAAGCGAAATCCTTGCTAGTTGCTACTCTGATCATATTTTAAAAATAAAGACTGGATCTTCTCCTTGCCTCGGTTTCTTCATGAGTAAATAGCAATAAAAACAGGGACCACCACTGTGAACACATCTTGCATAAGTGGTGACCATCTGTGTAAACATAAAAGGGTCGAGTAGAAAGAACAATTGGTAGGAAAATTGGATACTAACCATGAATTGCAGGAAAAGGAATGTTAACTGAAATGAATGTGTGAAAGTAGCATGGATGTGAAGAAAAATGATGGTAGAGAAAGTTGCTGGTTCCAGTATCATCAAAGACGATCGTGGCAGATTAGCCCTGTCGATACGTAAGACGAGGCAAGGAGTTGTGCCGTAAGTGTCGAGCGCGAACACAAGAAGCCCTTTTTTTAAAAATCCTTAATACATCATTGTATCAAATATTTTTATTTATATATATACGAGGTCTCCAGCCTGATAAAGAAAAGAAAAATTATACGTTTTTCATAACTGTGCTCTAGTGCAGCGATACCATTTTTATAGTGCGATTCGTCAAGCTCCGCAAAATACGCATTCACAGCATTGATAAATTTCTCGTTATTCTCAATTTTTTACCTCGGAGCGATTCTTTGAGGTTAGAACACAAATAATAATCACTGGGGGCTGGTGGGAACAATTTGAAATTCAATTCTTTGATTTTAGCCATCGCAACGACCGTCGTATGGGCGGGTGCGTTGTCGTGGTGAAACAGTTTTTTCTTCTTCGCCAAATGAGGTCGTTTTTTCACTTGGTTCTTTAAACGCGTTGCAATAATCCTGCAAATTAATCACCAATATTTCGCTTGTAGAGCGCCAAACTTGCGGTCGAAACAGTTTTCCCGCGCAATTTTTGGTCGAGCGTTAGTAAACACGGCACCCACCTAGTACAGAACTTCTCCGTGCACGAAGGCTCACGTAAAACATTGCGTAAACGTTCAGTCGATATCCCAGTTTTCTCAACTATCTCACTTACTTTCAATCTGTAGTCCTCTATCACGATTTTATGATTTTTTTCATTCATTCGACAGTTATGACCCCACCGGGCGTCCTGAACGTGGTGCGTCATCAGTACTCGTGCGACCTATTTTAAATTCAAAAGTCCAGCATCAGACAAAATTTGTATCGGCTAACTAATTGAAATAAAATATTAATATATCATCTGGAACGTAAGGTTTCACATACCAGGCAATGTGGTAGTAACCCTTCTTGAATCTATCCCTTATACCGATTTTTATTGTCTGGGAAGTACTATCTACTGAAATTTAAATACGGAGAATTATTAAAAATTCATGGAGAGAATGATTGAAGAAGACGGAGGTGGTTTTAGTCGGTAGAGCTGATCGGTATCTTTTGAAGTTTTCCACCTCCCAACGTTGAAAAAAATTACCAGGAGGACTTGAAGGTATCATTTAATCGTATGCAGACCCCCAAATCACGTTTTGAAGATCGCATTTAGTCGTCCTTTAGCCACCGCCACGTTTCGCAGGGTCGCATTTAGTCGGCTCTTGAGTCCCATTAGAGTACCTCTTATATCCCCTTTCCCAGCTACATATGTCTTCTTTAATGTACGTTTTATTTAATTGTAAAAATTACTCGTTTTAGTTAGGTTAAGTACTTTATGCAAAACAAAACATTCATTCAACAAACTTTAAGTATCGGCCAAGGTTGTGTTGAAATGTTTTATTTTTCAAATTTGCTGTTTGACATACATATGTGTCGTTGTCAAACTATTTTTACTTTTATACTTGTCAATGTCAGCATGCGATGTACGTCACAAGTCTGAATAAAGTTATCCGAATCTGTCAAATTATCGACACGGCTATCGCGCGCAACAACCTGGAATATCTACGATTTTCAAACAGAAACCTGGCCCGGTTTCATGTGGAATCGCCCAAGAACCCCCTGCTTGTACTTACATAACCGCTAAAATATTCTTTCGAGACAATGGCTGAGGCGGTAGCCAAAGATTCTTCGTCTCGTCAATTCGAGTATGCCAACGAAGAAGAACTGTTGTCAGAATTCGAGAGATTTATGAATGATCCGGGCAACGTGGACTTTGCGGCTAATTATCTATTTCAATCGCTGCTGGATGAGACGATCCTGGGGGTGGCATTCGAGATCCACCACTCAATAAAGACCGGCATGTCAGAGGTGATGGAAGGTCAGTCCGATTTTTTTTTTATATTTTTTATACACAATAAATAATATTTTTATTATAAATTTCAAGGTCAGCCCGAGGATAGCAACGAATTTGCTATTGTCGACCTGCCCGACTTCGATGTGTTCGGATCGAGTACGGCGAAGAAGGCACTGGATTGCACTTGTCCGAACTGTGATAGACTTGTGTCCACGTCTCGATTTGCTCCTCATTTGGAGAAATGCATGGGTATGTTACAGATACTTCTTTCCACTTAGAAACCTTTGTAATTGCGCTCTCATTCGCTAGGAATGGGAAGGAATTCGTTGCGGATTGCTAACAAACGAATTACCACATCTCGCGATGGAAGCAGCAGCTTTTTCGGGGCCTCAATCAGCGACGATGAGGAAGCGGATGCCGATTGGTCGAACGAAAAGCGGCGCAAGAAAATTCCACCGCCACGACCCAATGGCAGCAAAAAGAATGGAAAATCCTCGTGAAAGTTTGATGAATGTTTATTTTTAAAATATGTTAAGACCAATATTGAGCTGTGCATAAAATAATGAATTTTTGATATAGAATATTTAAGTCAGACTTTTCATTCTCATATCACATGGATTTCCTCAATTGTCGAGTGACAAATAAAGAGCTTGAGAGAGGCTCAAGTCCACGAAACCTTACCAGCGGTCAATCTTGTACCACGGGGATCGGGGCCCAGGGAAGTTTTAAATCTCCCTCCGGTTACGGTGAGGACCCCCATAGAGGATGCGAACTTGGTGGCTGTTGTTTACACACATATCGCGGGTAGTGCCCACTTATAGTAAGACGCGCCTTGAAGTCATACTTCCGAGTATGAGGACTCCTTCAGCATCTTTGGGAGTCGGCGTGGAGGTGTGATTCAACCCAGTGCCGAGACCGAGAGATTGGCAGAGGTATAGATATGCCTCGCTTTCACCAGTAACGTTACTATGCCTGCACTCAGTAGGCAAACTGCTATTCCCGCAATGGTTGGGAGGGTGCGTGGTTGTCAACTTAATACAATCCCGCGGCCGAAGAGGCATTAAATCACCTCGATGGGTAGCCACGTTAAACACAAGGAACATTCCGCTCTATCAGATATAGAAACGACATCCAAAGATGAAGGACTCGACTCCCCGAAATTTCAATTCGGAAAAAAGAGTTTGAAAAGTTTGCTGGAACAGTAGAAAAGTAATAGTTGTCCTTTACAGTGACAAACAAAGTTTATAACGCGATAAATTTTTCAATCATGAATTACCTATTTGTAGGACTCAACATCTTCAGTGAATGATGAGGTAATAAATATGATTGCATTGTCCATTGAATCGCTATCAATTCAATAATGAGATTATCTCAAGGAAAGCATTGACAATACACAATTTTAGAAATATTTTTCGTATGCGTAACATGAAACACAGCCTTTATCGCCAATGCTTCACAGCGGATTATGACTTGAAGCAACAAAGCGGATAAACTGTGCACGTTTGTTTACAGAAAAACAAGGCTAACTTAAATAGGAAAACTATGAACAATTTCAACTTGAACCAAGGAAAAACATTAAAGAAATATAGTCATACTTACGTAGATATCGTAAATTATCAGCTTGTTTCATGTCCTATTCTAATATACTCCCAACAAACTATTTTATTTGGTAATATAATAACTTTTTATTAATTACATTTTACAATTTTCATATTATAATTATATCACTGATCAAATGTTTAAGTATTTCATTTAAATTTAGTATTAAACTTATTAACATGTAAGTATTTTCACGCCGAGCCATATGGAAATAGAGCGAAAAATCAACACAATATTCTTTGCATATGTATACGTGACAAATAAATCTACATATATAAATATATATATTCATAAACTTTTTTTGCGCTTAATATTAGTTTAGGTATCGAAATAACATGAATTATCTGGAGTTGGAGCCTAGCGAAAATTATTAAGCACATCTATATATGAAAAACCAACTGGCTGTAGGAAAACCAAACATTTAATAACTTTCATATGGACACGTAGCTATAAATTTAAAGCATATATTCGAGAAAAGCAACAAATTTCAATATACTATGCCATCTCTTCGGTAACAAGTTTAATTGTAAAAAGGCAAACACATGTGTTGTCGTCAACAATTCACGCAGCTTTATTGCGCAATCACTTGTTCGTCTATTCCTTTTAGGATATCGTTTTATTTTTCTAGAAAAATTAATTCAATCATCTCTACTTAATGTTCCGTCTATCGAATTTTTTTCGACTGCGTTCTACAATTTTACAGTTTTTATAAAACAAACTCTTTGGATACATGACACTCAAACGAATATAATGACAAAATGTGAATGTTCAAAAGTTCAAACCACATATCGTTGGAAATTTAAGAGTTTTGATAGGATTTTTATAAATTTGTATTATTTTATTTCACGTTTTCAAAACGTCAATAAGTAGATTAACTTTATAGTAAGGAAGAGTAAAAGTTTTTCGTTATATAATTTATACTAAGAGTACTAATAGTTAGTAGTAAGTTGACGTTTGTACATGGAGTTTATTTTAATCCGGCGTGAATAAGATTACTATTTGATTTCTGAAACTAGATAAGCGGTTACATCCGAAATCATAGCTACAAGAAATTATTAAGTCTTTCTCCAGTTCGTCAATCTATACTTCCTAACGTGAATGTAATCGTTAAAAGTATGTTTTGATTAACAGTAGACAGTAACAGATGCTTAACGCACCATAAAATGCAATTAGTTCTTTTTTAACATGAAAAAGAATACACTCTATAGTAGTTAAGGTACGGGTTTGATATTTTTTATAAATCACATTCGGTTTCCTATTTCTGCTACTTAATCCAATTTCAATGGTGAATGAAAGAATGAATGAAAAATATTGATACTAGTATTATCATTTTAAGAGACTTTATCATTTCCCGTAAGTCAAATCAATAGGCACGCTGATTTGCCAGCGCCTGTTTTTTTAAATGTTTTGCAAGACATTATCATTCTGAATATATGTTCTTATATCTTTTTTCTCCTAATAATTTGCTCGTTTTATTTACTACGGTGGATAGAGACTGGTGGTGTTCACGTTGAATTGCAAACAAACATTTTGCGATTCATATACTATTGATAATGTCGTCTTTATTGAGATATCCTTATTCTAAAGTGTAAGTTGAATTGTTTTCGTGTGAATTTAATAAGAAGTCAAAATTTAATTACTTGGATTTTTTAATAACCAAAGCTAGTAGGTATGTTAGCATTCCGCCCGTATATTCATATTTCTGCCAATTACATTTTTTTCTTTCATTCTTCTTGGGATTTCTAAGCAAATGTAGCGATTGCGATAATGCATTTACTACTCAGGAGCAATGAATCAACGAAATAAAAGGATGAAATATAAATCAAACTTCATAAAACGTCACAAGGAATATTCCTTTGGTCTCCGTTGTATTCTTTTCAATTCTCTAAAAAAAATGGTCATTCACTACAAATTAAATATGAATTTATACATTAGGCAACGCATTAAAAATCAAAATGCGTTTTCACGTTTTAAAACAAATAATTATGAACATTTTCCACTGTTTCGAAACTCTCTCCATAAAAGTTCATCTTCTGACAGCCATAAACAACTTCAAACCATGCAACTTTTCGATTGGATGGGATCTTGTGAAATACTCTATAAATTATTGCTTCATAATATCAATATTTATTTGCTATCCGTTACCAGCATAAATAATAATTAAAGTTCGATTTTCAAAATTAAAAATACTAAATTTGTTTGATGACACAAACTTAAAATATATTCATTACTATTTTGTGCGCCAAATATAATCTCATCGAAACAAATCATTTCGGATGAATTGCAGAAATTAATGACCATAATAAAAGCGACTTGTTCTATAAAATTTATTTATAATATACATATGAATAATAATCTCTACCAAAGTCGGTTGTAGCATCACGTATTAAATAAAAGCTGAGGTACTTTGCAAATATTGAGCATAAAAAGCGTAAATCAATATGCAGGAGCAATAATAAATTACTTAATCTTTTAGCAGTTCGTTTGTTCGTTTATTTGCCTCTTCCAAACGTATTTTATTATCTTCACCCTGGATAAGAAATAAAAAAAACATTAAATCAAAAACAAATCAAACAAATAAGAAACTCATAAGAAGGAATTCTACTAAATACTCATACACATTGGGTTTCATTTAGCCACACAAGCTGTTTTGTCTACTTTTTAAGGCATTAGATATTGCTTCGAAATTATTTTCGCAACTATACGATATATGTATGTATATTTGTTTCATTGTATTACGGATAAATGTGCCTAAAACTAAAATCAATCAGCACCGTCGAATATAGGAGAGAAATCATGAATTGCTAAATGAATGGCATCGTGTGCCGAATCAAACTAAAAGCGTGCATTTCATTACTACATCCTTAAACGTTCACTCGAAATATCAACTTTGTCTAGCATTCGTCGTTTCTGTTCTACAGGCCAACCATCTTTCGTAGCGTTGGTTTCTTTTGTTGCTTATTCGTTTCTTCGTACTGTAGATGTATGTACCACCTATCCTTCAGCGTTTTTATTTTACAGAGTTCTTCAAATATTGACTATATTTGTGTGAGGAAAAAAGTTCATTAATCGGTTCGTTCCATTTTGGTCCTTATGTTCCTAGACGTTATGTCATCAATATGGTTATTTTGCGTATGCAGAGTACCAGATTGCATTTTTCAAAAGTGTGTAGGACATTTAATTTTGAAGACGGCAAAACGCGTCAAAATAGCAACAACGGGGCCGATTTCGCCCAAAAAACACTACTCTCCAACTGAGCATAACTTTTGTTCATTTTACCTTATTTCGTAAGCTATTTTGATGAAACGATAATCCAATTCGATTATTCGCTTACTTCTTTAATTTTCAAACTGAATGGAAGCTCTAAATTCATTCTTCACACTTTTTACTCGTTTAACAAATCGTCAATACTTGCACTATTTGCATTCAATTAGAATTAACATCATTGAGTAGTTGAAAGCTTATCTTACGAATATATCATTGAAGCAATATCGATAAAATGTTATCTTCTTCAGTGGCATTTTGTTTCAAATTGATCCAGTATCAATGTAGCAATGGATACATATGTATATGTTTTTTATATATTACTGTATTGTTTGAGTGTATCTGTTGTTTGTTCATGCTGCTGTGTTGTATTCCGATCGTATATATGCAATCAGTTGAATAAATATATTGATTATATCGTCTCTGGTGTTTTCAATTGTTCTCTTGTTGTCCAATTTAAAGTATGAAACTAAAGCCAATATTATATTTTGTTGTGTAATCGAAATTCTATCGAAGAATTCTGACAATAGTATCATCATCATCATTATCATGTTAACAGTCAATGTTACATCAATCTTTGTATATATTTTTTCATATGAGCGCAATTCACCTACTACACATAAAATCACATTGCAATGATTTATTTGAGAAGCTGGTGAGCTCTCTGGTTTGCCACTGCTATTCTTTGCTCGTTTGATTCGCCCTGATGTGGTGTGATTTGATTTGAACAAGTATTGGAAGGAAATGTTAGTAAAATGTTCGTTAAAAGATTAACAAGAATTCTTGTTTTTAGTTACAATTAAGAACGAAATAATTATCAGGCAATTCAAACTAACAACAATTAAAAATAAGACCAATTACCTTGCGGTTGATTCGGTCGATTTGTCTGTTTTGATTTTCAAGTTCCGATCCCATGTCTAAAGCCATATTCCTCAGGTTGCCGATCATTGTATTCACCTGACCCATATTATCCTCCATTTCATCTTCGCGGGCATCGTTGGTTATTCTAAAAAAATCGTGTATTTTTTTCATTTACTACCGCATCAATTAAGATTAGAAATGAAGGGAATCAAAGCAAATATCACACATATCTCTCGTCATTAACAGTAAATTGCGAAGAGCATGAATTTTGCGAGCATTGTCCATGTTTTAATGGCTTTTTTTACATGTGTTTTAACAAATTTAAACATTTTTAGCTAACGTTGCTGAAGGTACGTCACAAAACAAATGGAGGGAATTAAATTTCTGATTTTCAAAACATCTGGTAGTATCGAAACATAGAAGATTCAAAATTATTGCGAATTGGGCATAAAGTTTACACTGAACATGAGCCTTCGTAGGACGCAATATTACCGCGGTGGCGAAATAAAACTGAACACTCTGAAAACAGGGGAATTGCCTAGAAAACCCTATTTTTATGGGTCGTATAACCAAAATTTACCCGGGAAATCACTTGCGGGAATAATTATCTGTCGGTTTGTTCAGGTTTCGTGACAGGGTCGACTTCTGTCAGTCGGTTATTGTAGTTTAGCCGTTAACGAGAAAACATGACAAGTGAAATTAAATTAAATTTCGTCAAATCTCATCGAAATTGGTCGGAAAATGACTGCAAGAGAGTACTCTTTACCGACGAATCAAAATGCAACCTGAACCAGTAGAATGGATTGCAGTATGTACGTCGCAAAATCGGAGAGGAGCTTCATAAAGTAATGACTCGAAACAAATTCCCTCAGAGTTACATGGTTTGGTGTTGCATTTCCTATTTTGGCACCGGAGATTTGGTGTTTTTAGAAGGATCAATGAATGCAATCAGTTACATCAGCTTGATTGACAACCATTTGATCCCGTCGATGGATAGGATCTTTCCAGTCATTTACGACCCGATTTTTCAAGATGACTTTGCGCCATGTCATCGCGCTCGTAAGCTAAATTGTGGGGGTTTTTTTACAAACAACAGTTTAATACAAAAGTAAAAAAATAAATAAAAGCGTAAAATAATTGTTTTGTTTTTGAACAGGTTAAAGAATTCGTCGCAGAAAGGGGAATTTCTACACTGGAGTGACCAGGAAACAGTCCCAATTTGAACCCAATCGAGAATTGTTGGGCCAAACTGAAACGTGGAAAAGTGGCAAGTAGTGGCCCAAGGACCAAGGAGGAGTTCAGCTTTTTTTCTCAACCTTAAAAGAAATTTAGCAAACTTTTAGATTTTTACATAACATTACATTTAATTTTAATAATAGATGCATATAAACGAATTAGCATCTTATCATGGTTCTCGGTAGATTCACAACCTACTTAGAGCGCCTCGAGTACTTGAGTTGATTCAAGCCTCAACTAAGTAAAGCATCGAGAGAAGGGTTGCTTAGATCCTGAAATATCGCTTTAAGAGTGAAAAATCATAATAAAATTGTGGAATACATACAGAACTTGTTTTTGATTCTCGGCAACTATGAACAGTACATTCCTATTCAATTGAAGATCAGGATAATGGGAATGTATTCAAATTAAATTATCAGACTCCAAAGAAGTGGGAATTATGGTTGTTTAAAATACCACCATATATATATAAATCATCCGGGGCCATTGTGGTATGGATTCCAGAAATCTTTGGATAACGAATAAAATAGAATATTTCGTGGATTCGAAAGGCGAATCTCTAGACATTTTTTAATTTTTGATTCTACTGACATTGATTCGAAACCTGGTGCTATTTGAGCAAATGTTTTGCATTTTCGTTCCTTTTAGATTGATGCTAGTTTTCAAGTATTCAAAAATGACCAATAATCAACATCTAAAAATGCAAACCTTCCAATATAACCGGCCTGGGGCATCAATCCATTGCGATCGTCCATCACTCTTTGCGGTTGGTTGTTCACCACTTTTCCATCGTCATTACCTTTCCAAGTTCCGTCGTCTTCTTTAAACGATGCAGACCTACAAAGAGACACCATTCACATGAAATACTTTAATTGTTGGCTGATTATTGTACTTGTTGCAAGGCAGCACACAGATGCCGCAACATTTTTCCATTCCGCTTAAATTCTTCTCTGCTTCACGCATATCAGCATTGATCTGATCCATTCCCTCCTCGACCCGATCCAATTGTTCTGCACAAGTAAATAAATGGTAACATTAATATTTCGGAGAGAGATTTGATGTCAAAAGTCAACATAAAACATATAAACAGAAACCAGGACTCCAAATGGATATGATGACATCTTATGAAGTAACCAGTGAACAGATACATATCAAACACAAAATATATTTACTCTGCCACCAATAATGATGAGAAAGAAATGGTTTATGAAAAGGAAATGCATTCGCATGATGATATTATCTAAAGGCGCATCTTAAGTAGTTACGTCAATGAATAATTATTCGGTAACTTAAATGGAGGTCTATTTAACTACACTGCTTGAAATCAATTAGCTAACTATTCGTAATCCAAATATTTTGCACAAAATAGCTTTTTATGAAAAGAAATTATTTTCTTAGAGTTATTAATTAAAGCGGAAATAGTAAGAAGGCAAGTGGATAAATATTTAAGGGCTTGCTGTTAATTATATGAACTTTAAATGTAATAAGAAGCACAAACCAATTCCCTCAAAGGCATTCAGCATGCGAGATTCCTTAGGGTTGTTTCGATTCGATTTCTAAAAATTTCGATTTCAACTTAAGACGCAAATAAAACATGAATTAATTTTTCTTCTTCAATTTTTCACTTTTTTAACGTGGGCATTTTAAACAATAATAAGTAAGTAATCGATATAAATTGTGCCAGTACTAGAATCCATTTCAAATTCTTCTAAACTAAAATGTATTCAACATAATTTCATCTATTTGAAACAGAAATAAAAACATCAAAAATATTGGAAACGTAAAAGCCATCAGAAGTAGTTACATACTCATCAACTCATCATATTTGATTATATATTTCAGGTATTTATTTCGTACTCACATGTCATAATATGTGTGATGGTGATAGTTGACGATCGTGTTGTTTATATAGGTAGTAGAAGTTTTGTTTTATTTTATTAGGAATCGAGTGGTTTTGTTCTTGTTGGCGTTTTTTGTAGTTGACTGATGTGAAGAGAGTGAAACTGATTGAAGTATTTTTTGCGCAGTGTTTTAACGGATTTTTTTTAAAAAGAGGATTGCTTAATAAGTTATATTTAGACAACGCATACAGTCAAGCGTCGAAATTATTTGTTAGATATTGTATTTTTAATGGGACAGTTCAATACTACGGGTTCTTCAGAAGTTGAGTGTTCAGTAGAGTCCGATAATATTTGATTTTTCGTCATTTTATTTGATAAGACGAACTTTAAGAAGTACTTGAGATACTTTTCATTCGAAATGTATTCGTTGTAAATCCAGGCCCAATCAGAAAATTTAATTTACCAGACTCATAAATAGCAACAAACGACAATGATAGATTTTAACAAATATGTATTTCATCAAGCGATCGTTTATGAAGTATTTAATGAAGAAATTCGTTTATGTTTCAAACATGTACACCGAATTTTTAGTCAAAGACAATTAAAAAAAAAGACAGTCGTTAAAATGACACTCTACAAGGCGCTTTTGTATTGCTTGTATATGTTTGAGCAATTTAAAGAAAAACTATCTATCGCCATATAGTGTGAGCTTATTCAATTTTGGTCACTGAACATAATAGAATACAAATGATTACATGTTTGAGCCCCAACTAGCATTCAATAAAATTCAAAAAGGCATTTGTTTGGCATGTGTGAAAAACCTCAAGTCGTCCTGACTATACTGGCAAGGAAATATTCTTTCTTAAACTAGACTCGACTCGACGAAACACTCAACATGATTTACTAATATGCTTTTAAATATTGTTTTGGACGTGGACTTGGTGGGTGCTGAATTTCTCAGTTTTGAACGCATTTTGTACAATGCAGACGTTGATGATGCAGTTCTATGATATCCTATTATTATTTAACCGGCATTTACCTCTTTTGTTTTTTGAATTACTTGCAGAATAATAAAATTAAAAAAATAGCATTCCTAACTTTAAAAAAATGCTAATCAAGAAAGCATCTAAAATAATTGTTTGCAATCCTAGATTGAATCATCATCGTCAGCACTGGGTATAGTTAAATGTTTGTATACGTCTTCTGACATCCCTGTATGGTGATTCCACATATACTAGTGGTGCTGGTATTATTTTATGTATCTTTCATATTTTGCTTTCATTACAAAGCCATTCCAAATATTATTTTTAGATTATAGTTGTTTTTTTCATAGTTTCTTACCTCCTTGTTCGTCCAGCATGACGATGCTTCTCATTCCCACTTCCGTACTCTAGACAAAAACACCACAAACCTCTTAGCATCTATTTGAATCTTAGACGTTTATATTAAACGAGAATCTGTTGTATTTGTGCTTGATTGACTGATTAACTGGTTGATTGATTGATTGGATAGTTAATTTGTGTGGTGTCTGCTCATTAGGTTGCATTTATGAGGGACGGGTCAATATTTATACAACTAATTATTGTGACAAGGTGAACTTTTATAGAATATTTCTTGTTGTTAGACGAGTTGATTTTTCAAGGGCGAGACTTAAAACATATGTATATTAGATTTAGACATGAAAAGCATAGTTCCCGTAATTCGATTCAAGCTTAAGAGAGAAAAGCCCACCACCCGGTTAGATAGAATGTGAATGGATTAGTAACAACTTGCAAACGTGAATGAATTATGCAAGTGAACACTGCGATTCTTACCGCCTTGATTATCCAGTACGCATAGAGTCGTCGCGCCTGCCTCCTGGCTCTAAAAATATATGTGTTTATTTATTTACACATGTTTTATATTTTTTCAAAATAGATTTTTATTCTCATTAATATGATTAAGTTGTAACAGCGTCAACCCTTTAGTTACAAAGTGCCATTAATATTATTCCCTTATGAGTCATGTAGTGAGCCGAAGCACACTTTTATTTGTGTATGTCAATGCATGGACTGAAGGACATGTAGAATGATAGTTTCATCTAAACTTATGTTCTAGCGTTATTATAGAAACACGCATATCGATTTATTCGGCGCTGAATATAGATTGCACTATACAAATTGTTCATGGACACCTTGACAATAAAGGACACAGTAATTAGCATTACCATAACTACAGGGTCAAAGTAGGTGGTTTTCGTTCCTGGAAACAAAGCGAAGTTTGTCTGCATACGTTGAAGTACATTAAATTGATGTTTCTTGAATGTAAAATTATATGGTCACATCTTGCAATTCGATTAGAGTATTTTCAGATAGTTCAGTCAACTCTTCAATTTACCTACGCGGGCGGTTTAAAATGCAAGAACCGATTATGCTTGCTTGGGAATTAGTTTAAGTGACACTCTTCTCTGTAACTAAGTTCTTTTTCTATCCTACTGAATTAAATACTCAAATAATTAGGTTACATAAACAGAACTTACGAAAGAAAACCAAAAATACTAAACCACAAAAGTTATTGAAAGCGTAACGGTTATGTGAAATCGCAAAGCATATTGCAAATAAATTTGATCGTTTTAAATTTAACCTAAACAGAACATTAAACAAACGCTATGTAGAAGTAACTCGAATGTAATTAAGTTTAAAAGCGTGCATTTAATGCTCAAATACAGCATGAGATAGTCTTTCAAAGTCTAGCTATGGAATAATTATGTTTCTCTACAAAAATTTGTTTACGTTGATAAACTTCTAGCATATTGAATTAAAATCGATGCTCACGAAATTTGTCCTGGCAAAATACATAATTGTAGAGATGTGCGAGATTGGGAAGTTTGTGATATTATATTTTTATTATAAATAAATTCAAGCACAAATTTCAAGCATTCTAATTGCATGTTGTCTACTTGTAAATGTTGTTCAATGCATTCTATTTGTTGGGTTTTCTTTATATTTCTTTTTTTTTTGGTTGCTAAACCTGGATTTGATGATGAAATGTATGCACGTAATTTTCATGTAAGATATGATTTAAAAAATTTATATTGAAGATTCGTGATTTTACTGTGATTTAGATGATGGGTTTAAAAAGTTATTTCAAATAAAATAAAATACGAAATCGTCCAGTTGGGTGCCGAGCAGTTTAAAACCGCAGATTTCTTTGTTTGACATTATTCTAAAGCCTGTACATCTTAGAGTTTAAGCTAGCTTTTTCGTGAGCTACTGTTTTCCACTTACTGCACCCAACCGTTTCCCATTATCAAATAATCTATAAATATTTTTTTTGATTCATTTGTTACAAGGAGAAATCATAAACTGTATTCAAATTCAAAATGCTAAATGACTTCCAAATAAGACATTTAAAGTCATTCAACCATTATAGGAACTATGGGAATTCCACCGAAAATACGTTTTGAATCAAACAAACAGAAATCGGGAAATGTGTGGTGGTGGTATCAACAAAAAACTAAAACAGTTTAAATATTTGGATAATGTGTCCAAGGTGACTCACCTCCCTGATCGTCAAGGGCTACCAGGGTACGAATCCCGGCTTCCTTGCTCTGTTATGCGGCACAATAATAATTAGTAAAATGTGTCATTTTGTTGCATATTGTATATATTTGGTATTGTTGTATCAGCTATTCAAGTATTTTATATAATATGATGTAAAAACCAAAACTTATTTTAAATAATAATCAAAAGTTTCATATAGCCTCGATTCTGTTGAAACGTATTTATACATATATATTGTAGAAGTACTATGGTTGTATTACATATTTACACACATTCGTTTTCAAAATATTTGAGCTGTCCAGTTTTGTTTGCTTTCAAATTGTTTTCGGTGTTCATAAATGTTGTAGTTGCTAGTCTCGAATTTACAGCGAAAACCCAAAGTCGTCTTTTTGTTCATTTTCATATATCGTTTATGTTTAATGTTCACATTTTATTTTTGTTCATTATATATTATCTAGAATATATTTTTTTGCTTCTATGGAGTTTGTATTTTTAAGTTAGCAAATATGGAAAAAAAAACAGAAAAATAAATCAATTCAGTCTATTTACATAAGGACAAAATGCAGTGGATCAGTGTTTTGATTTTTTTGTAGCTGAATCATATTTAAAGAAAATATATTGTCGTTTTATTGTTTTTAAATAGTTTAAATTATTAATTCGAACCAAAATATCTTGAACTTCGAGAATACTTGTCGTAGTTGATATTAAGGAATGAATAGCCCTTTATAAAATTAGTAGGCCTTTATAAAACGAAACGTGATTATTTGGTCCTATGACATATCAGTCTCACGGAAAAAGGTTGGTGAATGTCAACTAATCATTACAAAATCAATACATACTTAAATAGAAAGGAGAAATTACTATAGCTTCATTTAAACGTTTCCGTAACACTTAAGAGTGTATTCGGCTCATGGTTTTAGAAACAGGAGGGATTTATACTGGGACAATATATTGATACTCAATAAAACGACAATGAAATTTACTTTTTGAGCGTTTTGGCATGATATTATTATGTTTACTCACACATTTATGTTACATCACATTTACAAAACTATAATGTATTTATATTTCAAATAATAATCATTATATTTTAAGTGCAAAAACTATTAAATATCGACCTTAAATATGATAGAACTGTCGAGAAAGTAGACAAATATAGCCACAAGATACACAGATAGATGCACATAGAAAACTTTTCAATTTAGCTAAACAGATCGAAAGCAGTTCGAAGAGGAGAGCTGAGTAAATCACATAGTTGCAACACATTGAACATTATGATAGACTTAATAATAAAAATAACATCAAAAAGAGGACAATTTCATGAATTTTATGTTTTCCACGTATACAAGACAATAACAAAATCAAGCCGCCAATTACAACTATTATACATGGATTTCAATAAATGTTACTTTGCATTATATTCAGCAAATTAAATAACGGACTGAGATGCAGTTGGCATAGACGATATTATATTTAAAGCTTGTAATTTATTGCAGCCGATTTTTAATAGACAAAAAATGCTTCAGAAGTAATATCAATAACAGCCAGTGCGGTTTGGATTGAATTTTGGGGATTCGAAGTTTACTTCTTCAACAGAAGACCAGAAATCATTGATTAGAAGGAGCCTAATATGATTATTAGGTGACCACAAAGCGGTACAAGTTGAAAATACATCTTCAATTGATCCGAAGAATAACAACTAATCTAAAATAGCATACTTTCTAAGAAATTAAGCCCGTATCTTGGCATTTCCACAACTTTTAAATTTAAAATTCGCATCTAAAAGAAAACAAAAGCAATTACATTCTCGAACAATACATCGGTGTAGGAATATTTGTCAGCTTTCACTCCCTATCGCTGTACATTCATGCAATATAGTTTAGCATTCTAGTTTCACTAACATGGATATTATTTATGCTTCTGCATAGACATTTAAAAGCATACATACGCAATCACGTACACATTTCCGAAGAGCAAAATGCGAATAAACTTTAAACTTTCAAAATAAATTAACAATGAAATCAAAATCAGGCATATATTGTCTTCATGTGAAACTGACATTTAAAAAAAAAACTTGTGCACATTTTCTTTATCCGGAGAATTGACTGCTCTTTCCACTATTCATTTACAAGGATTTGATTTTTTTTTCGAGAAAAAAAATTTAGAAGCGAAAACTTGTCATTTTGTGTGTAGTAATTTCATAAAATAAAATTCAACTCAACAATTTTGCTACACAGCGTCACACTGTCCACAGCAACATCATAATAAAAAAGACAGAAACTCAAAATATTTCAACATAAAATCCTTTCAAAAATTAAGCGAACAAAATTTTACTCATCAAATTATTAGGCCCTACACGTCTTTATTCATTTATAATTGTTTATTCATTCTCTTCAAGATCTTCATGTCGAACTTCAAACGAGTTTTTCATCATCGTCTACAATCTTTTATACCTTAAGATTTAAATGTCTTAAAATCGTAGCCTTAACTATCATTACTATTACTTGTGCTGATTCGGTTTGTTTTAAAAATATATCTCATTCAAATTAATTTAATGTATCTCATATGCTGTTTTGATTTGCATTGTTTTTATATGTGTTGTGTGCTATTAGTTATTTCGATTGTTTTAATTAGTTTCAATTTAAAATTGTATAAAAATTCTATATGTATATTTTACAACACTCACCTCCTCGCATAGCGCCAGCATTCGTCGTGTACTCTCCAACGACTAAAATAATGTAAAAAGCAATTTTAAGATTCAATTCATACAATATCATTTTTATCAAAATTTATTTAACCTCATCAGTAGTTTGTTGTTGTTTTAGTTGTAGTTCCTGAAGTTCCGTGCGCGGAACTTCAGGCGCGGCAGGTGCTGGTGCAGGCATTCTGAAATATAATAAAAAGATTTTTTTTTATTATTATTTTGTCTTTTAGCGCCAATCTCTAAATAAACCAGAATTATATTGTATGCAAATGCTTTGAAATAAATCATCAAATCTTATTACAAACATTTCAGCGATAACCTATCAGGCTTATGTTTCTATTTGCGAATCTTATCTGAAAATAGTTCCGATTCGGATTTTAATTTGAATTTATCTTAAATTTACTGAAATTTGTCATGAACTTTACATTTTTTAATGAGTATCTCAGACTTTTGGTTAAGTCATAAAACGTTTGTTAGTCATGTTGGTTTCACATGAATCACCTAAGTGTTTGATTTTAATTATTTTTTAATGATTAATTATGAGTGGATGTTAGATACTATGCATCACTTAATTTGCATATGCAAGTTAGTATTTGGATTTTTATTCGGTTTTTGCATATTGTTTAATTTTGTGTGTGCATATTTTCGATTATTTAAACAAATAAAAAAACATGTAGAGGCATGAAAACGATAAAAGAATGCAACCTCACGAATTATTTTGAAAGCGACATCAAAACAAATGGATGAGTAAGATTTTGCTTCTGAAGATGTCCGTCGTTTTTTATATTTTGATCCAGCAACATCGCTCGCGCTTCACATTTTTTGAAGGAAATTAGTCATCATTTTTTTCATTTCTTCTAATGTGTTGTTTTCCTTAGAAAAATATGCCAGGGTTGAATACGAACTTCCAATGTTTATTACGAATCTTGAATTAAAGTTTACAATCGTCAATTTGGAGCTGACGGTGCGATAATCTATTGTAGACCTTGTTTCAAATGTATATAATGTTTGATCCAAGAGCGGATCCAGCATTTGACTCGGGGGGGGGGGGGATCACTGCCTCGAAAATCACAATAAAAGAAGACAATATTGCAAAAAATCGTAAAATTCACTAGTTTACCTAGGCTAAGGGGGTCATGACCCCCCCTTGTATCTGCCCTTGGTTTGATGATCAAAACGAGTCACAAAAACCATCTGGAATTCATCAACCTAACAAATTTATACCGGAAATTTGTCATCTTTATAAAAAAGGAAAACTTTGAATTAACTGTAGCAATTTTTATGAGTTGCAATAGTTTTTGGCATAAATTAAGTACGAAAGCTACATACAGAGAATTCCTTAAAAAATAGTCCCCATCCAGATTGCGCCAGTGAAATTTAATATCCGAAAAAACATATCCTTGTATGAAATTTTGTAACTTTTTGTGTAAATACCAATTGGCGAAACTACAGATTCATGTTACATGAATCATGTAGACGCTTTCTACTAAATTCAATAATCCGAAAATTGAATCCGGAAATCCATTCAAGGCTGCTTGTAAACCGCAGGAAAAACGAACCTATTCGTATAGTTCGTAAAGGAAACTTCCTCGAAAATGGTATTAATATAATGTGTTACTTGGTTGACATGCATTTTTCGAAAATTTCGAGGCTATAGAAAAATAATCAATCAATTGAAGGGGTCTACCCTCTTTATAATTTTCAAAAAATCGATGATTTTTTATTACATTTTTGGAAAGTATATACGCATACAGAAATATCATATTAAAACTTTATAAATATCGGAGCAGTCTAACTGTATTTTCGGGCAACTTTCACTTTATCACTCGAGCGTGATTATTCATTAAAAAAAACTTTAACCGCGTTTTTCTCGAAACAACGTTTTTCGACGCCGCGTTGATGAAATCTCGATAACTACTGAACCGATTCTCATCAAATTTTTACCGGACATTCTTTATGACTAAAGCTATAGCGTGAATAGGGGGTTTTTCAAAATTTTGATTTGAAATATTTTTTTTTGGTCAAAAACGGTGAAAAAAGGTATGTTTTTTTTGTAATTTTTCGAACAATGTTCGCCGTTTTATCAATTTTGCAAAAATCAAAAATCGCCCTATAGCTATTAATATACTGAACCTAAAACTAATTTTCAACCAGCATTTTCATTAGTAAAAACTCACATGAATGAACAAAAAAAAATGTTTTTGTGTATTTCGAGAGTGTAATCATTCAGTGTAAACCCTCCTTTATCAATATTTATAATTTAAACCTATCTAAAAAAAATATTGAAAATAACCCGTTATAACACTGCTAAAAGAGGGTACACCCCTTAACAGCATGAACGATTTGGCGATTCATTTATTTCAGTTAACATTCGCCGATCTTTCTAATAAACAGGGCATGGATACATACGGAAACGAAATTTAATATAATTCGATTAAAATATTTAAAAAATCCAGTTGAATTAATGCGTGTACTTCCAAAGCACATAACACACGAGTATGCGAAATAAGCTAAACTTAAAGATTTTGAAATATCATGGTTTCGGTGCAATTTAGCGAGCCTAGCCTACATTAACATTATTGAGACTATTTTCCCTTAAATGATCTTTTCACATTCGACGACGAATTTCAAATATAAAAATGTGGTCTAAGTGCGACCCTCGAGGCCCACACGACTAACTTCCCAGTGGTTGAATAAAAAGCTATAATTTGCTTTTATTATTAATTACTATTATTAATAATAATTATTATTAATAATAATTATTATTAAACATTATTATTCTAAATTAATTAAATTACTGTTACTATTTTTATCAATTTTTTATCTAACCATAAAAGCTTTGGTAGAGGAAGACGTCTCCACCACCTGGTCATCCTCTACCAAAGCCTTGGCAACCTCGTCCTCATCACCCTTCTTGTCCTCCATCTCGGCCTCGGAATCCACAACTATTATTGAGGGTATTTAATTATTGTTTAAAATAATCATTCGTTATTAAGAATGTTTGACCGTTACTGAATAATTATAATTGAATTTATATATACAATATCAGATTATAACTAATATTATTTGATTGTTATTAACAATATTAAATTATTTATAACAATATCCAATTATTAACTGCATTAGCGTCTCTACTCCCATTCACCCAAACCTGATAATAAAAGTTTGCAATTTTATAAATTAATCTTTTTTTTTAATAACATTTTTTACAAATTTGATCACAATTTTGCTAAAACGCACAATAATAACAACATTACTATGAAGGTATTTGGTATCTGCACGAATTGATAGTGCGTATCAACAGTTTAAAAATAAGCAATTTTTAGTCGTTTTTTCAGTTTTTTCATCCTAAATAAAAAACGGCCCAACCGATTTTGCTGAAAAGTCATTCAGTTCTAAGTTACGTAATTACGCGTCGTTTAAAACCAATCACACGTCAATCCGATGTTTGGTTCTTGAGATAATCGAGACGAAAAATTACTCAGAACGCACATACGTACATCCGCACATACGCACATACGTACATACACACTCACAGACATCTCTCTAAAAACGATGGATTTGGATTCTAGAGACCTTAAAACGTGGAGATATGTCAAAATTTGGGATTCGCAAAATCGACCCCATTACAATAACTTCCCATAGGGAACTGGGAAGTTAATAATATAATCTTATATCCAATTATCAACAATCAGCATCAGCTTTCCTGATAATATAAACGATTAAAATAGCAAAAAAAAAGGTTTTTTTGTTGTAACAATTTTACAGCCTCTTAAAATAAAGTTACTTATATGATATAATGATAACAGTTTATGGCGATTTTTAATCACGTTTGCGGTTTTAAACTGTGATTATTCAAAGAACTCTTGAAATAAGAATTAAATTCTGTAAGGAAATATTTTGAGGATCTCAACATCAGACACATCTGACACATTATTTGCATTTAAGGTTAAAATTTTATTTATTGTACTCTTTCGCTTCCATTTTGATGTTCACCGGTCCCATGCGTTTATTTCAACACTTCAATTCTTATTTCATTTTATCGACAAATGTGTCCTTCCTCCATGAAAAATGATCATAATAAAGAACTTGTTCTCCCACCTAACAAAAACCGAAGTCGTCTACGTCCGCCCAATTAGAATAAGTAGGTAGGTAGTACATCTACCTAAACTATCATAGGCAATGTTAACTGAACACACAATCTGATGGCAGTTGACTCAACCCACAAGTTTCGATACTAGTCTCTTGTAGGCATCAACCACCCCTTTGTTAAAGCATTGTATTTTCTTGATTGAAGGGCTTTCGAAAAAGGATAAGACACAACTACTTCATTGTTGCTGTTCATCCTCTTTTCATTATTTAACATTTCAACAGAAGGAAATTTTCTATCCTGCATTTTTGTGATGACTGGCTATTTTTCAAAGAAGCTATTGTTATGAAAATTCTTTTTAATCTTTGTAAAAATGCTTTTAGATTTGAGTATTTCGCATCAGCATGCGTATTAAAATTACCGCAATAGATTTTTGACTGTGAAAATTGATAATTTAAGACACAGAGTGATTACATTTATAAGCTATTTGAATGGAAGACACCAGTTTTAAATTTCGTTTAACGAGCTTACAATAATGGACTCGTTAAGAAAAGAATTAAATTTTTTTGTAGTTAATTGTATTTTTATTTCGCGTGCTTAACAGTTGGAAAAATTTTTTGAAGGAAAATATTGAAATACAATTGTCCCAGGGTCCAATTTGAAATTTTACGCCAACATTTATATTTAAGCTAGGTTCTCCATATTACTAAGCAATGCAGCGTGAAAAAAATCATCTAAACCTAATCGATTTCATTTGTACACTATTCAATACATGTCGTGATGTATTCTCAGATATAAAATACATAAAAGTGTTTCCAGAATTTATTTTTAAATGGTTTTAATGAAACTTTATTGCTCAGCGAAAATTCCATGCGTTTGTAACGTATGCAATTTCAATTGGAGAAACAAATTAATTTACCTTGAAAACATCTGAGGAATTTCAAAGAATTGTATAGTGTGGAATAACATTCGCAATATGAAACTAAAGAATCATGCTTGTTAAAATCTGTTACGTAAGCTGCAACCAAAAGTAAATCTGTACGTCTTTACATAGAGATTTATTGAATTTACCGATCATTTTTCATTGTTTTTATAGTGAATTTTCATTTAAAACTTGAAATTCGAATGTATTGTTTGGGAATATAATAGTGAGAACTATTAATTCTTGATAATACACCATCTTGATTATAATTTAATTGAATATTTAACGATACGGTTTCAGCTTCTTGGTTGGGAAGATGTTAGAGATAATTGTCAACCTTATAAAAACGTTTTTTTTTTATTCTAGCTGTCTCGAACAAACGAACGCGTCTCCCAGTTTGCGAATCTCAATAGTAATTTGCCATCTGCCTCCTCTGAATCCTCCTAAAGTTTGCCTAATTGACATCTTATTTCATGTTTGGATCATTTAAATACATAGTAGACATCCCGCTTTATTTGTCGTTATGTTTCCGATGACGTGCTCAAGGACTATGTTCAAGAGAAAAGAGGCGAGGCCATTACCTTGTTTTATGTCCGAGTCGGTTTTGAAATTTTGATTTATTTCGTGTTGAACTTTGATTTCAGTTTCTATATCGGTCATCCGGTCTTATTAGGCAGATATTCCAAATTCTAGCATTATTTTGCAGAGCATATTTTTATCCATACTATTGTACCTGGTTCATTGAGAATACCTGGTTTATTTTCAATCGGCTGTATTTAAATCAACCTTGATATTTGCGTATCGTATTTCTCATGTGCGGTATTAGTCATTTTAAATTAATTTTAACTTCTGACAAAATTTCTCAAACGAAGTTTTATTATATAAATGAAAATACTTGTTGGTATTCAGCTTTTTTCCGTGAATAAACATTAAATAGTTTCTTCTTCATATTAGCATAGGTAAGTAGAGTTTAGTGGCAACTCTCTTATTCAGAATATGCTCATTTAGACCTCTTATATTAGCATAAGTACGAGACGATTGAATCAGACTTCTTTTCGCGGCCATAATTTGAAGCAAATAAACTGAAACTTAAAATCAAAGAAAACATTTCAAATAATTTTAGGCAGCGGAACATACAAAACGTGACCAATTTAATTTCGCACATGAACCCGAAAAATTGCTGACGCAAATAATAATAAGTTTTACAAAGAATTAGAATTTTGAAATCAATGCAACGGATTTTCCATATTTTTATATGAAATAAAAATTATGCTCCGATTAAAAATTTCAAATATTATTGGAAACGAGATAAGGAATTAGAATCCATAATATTAAGATGAATTCATGGAATATAAATATCTTGTTGTCGCATTAATATCTTGTCGAGCTCATTTCTAAGTACGGTGAGGAAAGGCACAAGTCAAAATCGTGTAAATCTGAATTGTTTTGCAAATCGCTTTATCATAACTACTACAATAGCTAGGCAAGCACTATTTATGAAAAATTCGGTATAGTATATGTTTTAGAAAATATTGTCCAAAATAATAAATGATAAAAGTTCGTTGAAGAAACGTTTTTTCCCGCCTCATTGCAAAGAACATGTTATTGATTTATGTGCTTATAATTCCTCTCGTGCCTGGACTCGCTTGCATGTGCTACACCCATTATCTCGGGAATAATTTTATTTACTTACTTCAAAAGCACGTTAAGTAAAAAAGTATTCAGTCCTTGGAAACAATTATAATTTGTAATTTTTCTTTTATTTGATTATATCGATTGAAGCAAATTACTGACAAATTTATTCCTCATTTTACTGTTCATAATGAGAGACATAAGATTGCAGAAAAGGTTCCTTTGCAAGATGAATTTACCCACGTAATATGAATGAAAAAAGTTAAAAAGATTCATTATTGATACATAATACGGACATTATTGTGGATAAAAAAATTTTTGTTGAAATATTAAAAGCAATTCAAGAAGAATTTATTTTTGATACAACATAAAGCGCTTAAAATCATAATTTTCAATCTCTAGTCGATTTCGTTAAGATCCCGAGAGAAATCTGACTTTATTTTTCACTAATTCTCTAGAAAAGTTACAGCGCTAAGAATAATTATAGATTCAAACAGTACTTTCAACTTTTATTGAGTTCGTCGATTGAATTTGGGCATTTTCTTGCTGAAAAATATTCTTATTACTCCCGATTAATTCTATCATGTGCCGTAAATGATCATAAATAATTTAATCTTTTGCTTGATATTCCACAGCATGAATTCTTACGCGTAAAAACGCTATTTTGCGATTTTGAACTTATTTTGAGTGGTTTACAAACCATTACATGAGCCTTTCCCGATGATTCTTTCTTTTTTCAAATCATGCCAATAATAATTAGGTTCGTCCTTGATATCAATATTGAATATTTTCTCATGGCTTAATATAAAATGCTTCCATTTTTTTTATTTTGGATACTTGTTTTCGTAAATTTCATCTTTGCTTCAATATATTATTTGAGAGTGGACTTTTGTAAACGCTAGAATTTTGTTTTAGATTTGCAGTGCACATTTGCACAGTACTGAGAAAAAATTCAAAACCCGTTTTACTGGTGCTATTTCAGACAAAGAATCTTCGGTAACCTACAATGTTCTCAATGCAGCGCACTTCGCGAATCCGGTAAAATTTCCAAGACGATGTTCCGATCATCAGTTTATTTTAAAAGTTTCACAAAGACTGAATCTATAATTCTGGAGCTTGGTGTACATCATAATAGCTCGCTACCTTAGTTCAAGACTATTTTATGTTAAAGTTGAAAATTTTACAACCCAACAAATTTAAACTGAGTTATCAACCAAACTTCCCCGCCCAATATTATAGTTTTTCAGTTTAAACGGCATATGTTTCTATCAATACTCAATCAACGATGTAGTATAGTTCATAATAACCTGTGCCTAACAAAATTAAACACAAAAATATCCCGATAAACACCAACAATACCTCCTGTTGATTCACTTATAAACTACTCAGTAGAAAAGTGTAGCATGAATAATTACAATCATAATTTCACGCCATTATTAATACTGAACAACGCGTATTCAATGTTCCAACAACTCCAACATTAAACGATTATTGGTGGAAAATCGTTTTTCACGCTCAAATTAACATCAACGAAGAATGTTTGTTGCCGATCAAACAACTACGGAATATGTATATGTATGGCTTACAGAACGGATTCAACGTTCAAAATAAAAGCAATCTCCCGTCGAGACAGGATACCGTTTTGTTTGAAGTTCTTTTGAATGTTGCTTTTCGCGAGACATTAAGAAGGATGTCTGAAGAAGCATTGCTTATTAGAGGACGCATGAAAAGCTTTCATTTGATTCACTTGCCATGTTGGCAAGCATTATCGATCAAATTTCAATATTTTGCAGTGGTTTCGAATAGGGGATTATAGAGATTTTTTCCTGATTGGCAATCGTATGGTAAACTGCAACGTTTTATAATCAAATCGAATGAACTGAACCCAACGCACAATTTCAAGGAATTACCTGAAAACAGTTGTATACAAATGTATATTGTAAATAATATTGATTGCGGCTGCGACCTAGATATTTTTTTCATCCACAATACGTAGCATTTGTTGAGTTCCTGGACGTCATTTGTCTGAACAACAAAAAGTCAGCTTCATAGCATTATCCAGCCCAGAGTGCCAACACCATACCGTCTGCAAACAGAATAATCGAAACCTAAAATTGAAAGCGGAAGGCGCAATGCCATCGACTAACGTTCTTGGTCACGTTGTTATGGCCATGTTCATGCCATTCTAGCGAAGGTGGTGTTGCTATTGTTGCGAGAAGGTCAAGACTACCCCCATTATTTTCGTCGTCAATGCTATGCACATTGATTATAAAACCCTTCGACTGCACATGTGTGCCAGTTATATTGTGCGATATGGATCCTCAACATATGTAAGCACCATTCAATTGGGCGTTTTAAAAACGCTGCGAACGCCAGCAGGAAATATTTGGATAGGAGAGAATGCTAGTTGACTAGCAACATAACTAATTGCGTGGTTCCCATCCTTCCGAAAGTGACTATTTTGCAGGCAAACACTCTTCGACATGCATATTATTAAACAATTGTGGTCGTGACAAGCCGGGGACCTCAAAATAAGAGACGGCGAGCCAAGCTTGGAGGATGCCCATGCCATCCTGCTTGGTCCCACCACCACCGGCACAACTACAATTGAACCCACCGTGAGGCGTAAGGAATAATCCCCACAAGAATCTACTATCTGTGGCGGGCGTGTAAGTAGGTGCTCGCTGCCTGCTTCGTGTGAAAAATCAATAGTGGGGCCATGAAAATGGGGAGAATCATCGAGCTTGCGCCCATCCTAGCAAACTGCTTGTTCCGTTGTCACCGCCTTTTCGGGCACCGTGGGACTTTCGCACGAGGCAGCTTCTTCCTCGCTAATTACCATCCCAGCTAGCGTGCCCACAATGCTAATTTCTTCTGGAAGCCAAGATGATGCGACATCATGACTAATTGGCTTTCATGACTAAATTTCTGCGAAATGCCCTTTGTATGGCTCCTGACATGGGTCCAGGAGTATCAAAAGGATGTGCTTCCGGGTGCACAGGATGGCGTGCGTGACAAATGAGGGCGGCCAGCTCGAGTGGCCCCCAATTGACCCTGAACTGGAACTGCAACCAGCGCAGTTGCACTCCCTCGCGATTGCAGCGCCGTGGCTGGCTGGGTTGCGCAGGAGGATGGATCCCCATAACTTTTTCGTCAAGCCTGATGGCAAATTATTAGCCAGCCGACGGACGGATTATCGTCGATCGGCCAGTGGAGGAAATGCGCCAGCAGTAGTGGGTTAACAACATCCCATTTCCTGACGCTCCACCACAATACATACTATGACGTCATGTGCACTGCTAATCAAACATTCAGAATACTCAGCGGATGGCGATGATGAAAATTGCTGCACTGACCTGTTTTCTGTGTTTTCTCCGCGAACCGAAAGCACACACGATCTACTTTCCTGGTTTTCTACTATTCGTTGTCGTTTTTCGACGTGGGAAAATTCACTGGTACACTGATTCCGCACGACCCGAAATCAACTCACCCACACAACACAAGACTCGAACTCGACCCTTCTGCTGCGAAGGATTTTGTCGCCTGGTTGAGCTGTCACATCAATTCGCCGCGGCTATCACATGCGAAGCTAGTTGACGTGATATTAACGACAGCTGGCAGTGCCTAGGTAACGTCATCTTGTCAGACAAAAGTTCCCCTGTGTCAACAACATCCAGAGAGAAAGGCGCACTGGGCAAATTTCAAGCGGGCATGAAGCATGTGTTAAGTGGCATTTCTCGATTGCCACGATGGATGTACGTTTTAAATATGTCTAGTCGATGTGGCACAATTTCAACATTTAAACAAAAAATTGACTTGATCATTTTACCTCTTTACTTTCGTTATTGGTTCTACCCGAGACGCACGCTTCCAGGTTCCATGCGGTCCATCCCCGCTTTCCAGGAACGTCATGCGGTTCAACCCGAGACGCTTTCCAGCAACGGCATGCGGTTCAATAATAGTTCTGATAAAAATTTAATCTTTTTAAAAACTTAAACTTCTGATACTGATGATATGTTTGTTGACGAGCAACAACTCAAACGCCAGTCGTTTTCCGCTTATAAGTTCGGAGTTTTTACAATAAACACTCGGTTTTTGAGGTGAATCCAGTTTAAAGTCCTGTAAATCGACACGAAACGTGTCCAGAGTGACTTCGTGTCTTAAAAATTCACGAGTGACGCTTCCCTAGCACATTTCTGCATAAATAAACAGTGCCAAACGACAAATCACTCGTGTTATGCGGTTTCAACGATTTTAAAACTAACCGTCAATCTGCACTCCTTTTTAAACAAATATAATAAGCAGCACTGCACGACCAGAAGCTCAAAATTCGCCATAATAAGCATCGCGTTTGAAAACTTCATATCGTTATTACTGATGTAACGGTCTTTTCAAACGAAGTACTTGCTACCGCTAATTTTAGAATAGAAGTAAAGTTACTGAGTTCTTCTTGAGTTGCGTCGTCACGTCTTCAACGTTGCCGAGTTTTTATAGCCGGAGAATTGTTCATGGATTACAAGAATTTTTCCAACCCAAGAAAGGTTAACGGGCGCTCCCACCCCTCAGCTAGTGTGATTATCGTCTTACCTGTTGATTACCATGATTGAAATCACAGATTGAAACGCAAATGTTAAATATCAACTTTTTAAAATATGTATATTTCTATTTGGCTCGCAACCTAAGTAATTTTTGGGGTAAAATTGTATCTTTCCACACCGTTACCGATTCCTTTTCCCTCTAGTTGAATTCTGCCGGTTTCGATTCACATTTCCTCTCGTTTTGAATGAAAACTTACTTCGTTTCTCGTGATCCTGCCTGTCATCCCTCTTATCTTTATAATTTCTGTCATTCGATTTTGTGTCGCCCTCTTTGTTTCTGGGCCGCTTGTCGATTCTACGGCGCTTTGCCATAAAACTTGGTAATTGAAAATTACGCCTAGAAGTCGATACCGCGTGTTGAAAGAGGTCTAGGTCAAACAGAACATTAACAACATCAGAGTTCACACCATTGTTAATGAAAAACTACCTTGCTCCGGCTCTTCGCCGACCTCCTGTCTATAGTACTCGACATCATCGTCAGGATCTGCGTCAACATCATCTTCGGGGTTTCGTGTGTGATCCACTTCAGTCACCTTTCGTTTTGCACCATTCTTCAATTCCTCTTTGCGGGCTTTATTCTCATTCTGCTCTTTCCTTCGATACTCCTTCAGCTTCTTCTTCTTTTCCCGTTGCTTGCGTATTGCCTCGATCTCTTCTTCGGTTTTCACAATGTTTTCGTGGTAGAGGACCTCTCCCGTTAGCAATTCCTCTTCAATTTTAGCCAGCTCTAACGTTGTCCGCGGTCCGATTTCATGCAGACGTAAAGCTGATTTGTTATTCTCCAGATTGCCCTTTCTTTTCAGATCTTGCGGAAGGATCACCTGATTGGCGTCGTCGTGTTCGAACTCAGACTCCGATACGGCGCCACTATAAACACAGAATTGTTTAAACTGTCAAGCATAGCAAGTTTAGAGCAGACCTAGTAAACAAATCGGCGATGTCTTCGCATCTGGATAGGTTGGGCACTTTGCCCAGCACGACTTTCTTCACGCCGCGCGAAAGTCCTACTGGCGTGGCGACCACGCTGTAGTGCCGCATCTCGACAAGTTTCGTCGCCGGATTGTACGAGAACAAGATGCATCGTTTAATAGTAGCCAAGTTCACCGTGGCCAAATTGATTGTGGGAAACATGTTTTGAAAGGTGCTCGCCATGAGCTTCAGGTGCTTTCCCTCGCCGGCAAAGTTGTTTAGAACCACCAGCGGGGCGTGATGAAATGCATCTTCTTCGACGAATTGCTGTCTGGACGACGCAATGACGTCTCTGGCCAGAGTGAACTGATGTATCTGAAGTGGAAGTCGTATGTAGAGTTAACAGGAACTCCAACCTCACCGGCAAATAATCACCTTAAATGTTAACGTCGGTCCGCGAGGCAAACGAACTACTTTCAAGGACAACTGCGTCGTTGCCTTATTGAAAATGCACATGTGCGTGACATGGAAATGTGCAGAGAGCGCTATAAAGTCCTTGAGCCTGTTTGACTTGCGCTCCTTCAAGTTGATCGCAGTAAACGGCTCCATTAACCGTCGAAAGTCCTTGGTCAAATCTTGAATGTAAGGACACGCGAGACCGCGGTGGATCACGAATGAATGCGGAGCGGTTATTACTTCCGGGCCCTCTTCACTGGCCACTTGGCGATTACGTTTCAGTGAACGTCCCTTTTTCTTACGAGCCATGTTATTTAGATCTGTTGACCACGTGCTAGAGACTTGTTCGCGCGAAACTGTCACCCACGATAATAAATAAACACAGCACTTTGACACTAGGAGATTGTCATTCGCTTTGACTGCTTCAACGCCAAATGGATAACATCGTAACTAAGGTCACACGCAAAAATTCAATTCAAATTAATTTAAAATTCAATCGAATTATGAGTTGAAATTTATTTATCAATGAACGAATGGAACTTTTAAGCGATTTATTTGAAATAAATACTAAATGTTATCATGCGGTCATGACCATCACGGTCATGGACTAAAATTTAAAGCTCGCTTGGCACCATATCTTATTGTTTGTGTGTATGTTTGTGGTTGCTCCACTCTTTTTACATCTCGTCGTCGTTTGTTCTTCCGTTTTTGGTAGCCAATTAAAAAAAACAGAAAAATTTAAAAAATTTACAATTTTGCCGAAACTGTAAGTGGCTCTATCATTTTTCACTCATTTTCACAACCAAAAATTTAGCCTATCCTCAAACCGCCCACTTGAGAGAACACCGCGACGGCGCCATGTGAAGGTGCGGGAACTAGTGCTGATCGAAATATGATGCTAATTGAACAATCAATTTTCATATTCAATATGGCAGCCAAAGTGGGTGATCCGTGATTTTGTCCAAAACACGTTACGGAAGCAATGAAAATGTATGGAAAATAAGACGTTTTAAGTCCAGTAACAAAAGTCACGAATGGGAACCAGACGCAATGAAGAAGGAGAAGAGGAACGGAACCAAGGGTGTAAAACCCTATACGTGATGATGAAGGTCAGTGGCGTGTTTGGAAAAAATACTTTGGGGCAATTATAGGATATACAGTATTATAATTGCACATTATAACAATACTTATGCAGTCACTAATAACCAATTGAATTTATATTTACTTGTAGTTTCCCATCGGATGAGCCTGTTTTTCAGACACAAAATATTGATTTATAATCATGCTCTTAATTCAACCTTTTTTTATGAAATTGAAGTATCGAACACCGAAGGATCAACCATATCTCTTAGTTTACTTTCAATGAAAACTTTACTACATTTGCCAATTACATGTATATAATATTTAACGCTGATTGTCGTTTAACTAGGCACAAACACTTCTTTTCCATGTTGCGGATGATTATGCAGAAAATTTAAACTGTCAAATAACTATCAATAACAAAGCAACATTTCCAATAACTAGTTACCATAAGCTCAATCGACAATCATAAACAAAAATATTTCGTTGTTGGTGTTGTTTATGTACGCCCTTGGTAATATCAACACACTTGTTCAACGCTAGGAGCGCGAAGTCGTCATCTCAAAAGCATTGTTTATCCACCTCTCTTGTTAAGCAAGCATTACACGAAGCAAATATTTGCTAAAAATTAAAACAAATATTTGCTTATCCGTGTAATAATGAAATATTTGCCTTAATTTTTTGCTGAAAAATATTTGCTGTCGTGTTTGCTAAACCCAAAAAGGTGCAAATATTTGCTTCGTGTAATGTAGTTATTTGCTAGTGGCTCCACCAGTGAGCAAATATTTGCTCAGATATTTTCTTTGCTCATACCGACATTTGGTATTAGCAAACAATAGCAAATCATTGCCATTTGAAATGTCACTTTTGTTGTGAAAGTCGCCATCAAAACGTGATTCGTTTTCCACTACAGTTTTTCATCATATTTCTGGTAAAATTTATTGTGATTTTAGTTTATTTGTTTTTAGTTTTCAATTTTATTGCAATTTCGCAGACAAACAAAGATGACTGATGAATATTTAGATTTGGAATTCATTGATGATGATGAAGATCCGACATATGGATCAAGTTCTACCCAGAACAGAAAAGCCACGCAATCGAAAAAACGGCAAGTGAAACCAAAAGTATGTTCCGAGTGGTCTGACATTGAGATGTTCAAACTGATTGCATGTGTGGAATGTGTGCCAATGCTGTGGAATTCAAAAGATTTGAAGTATCGCAACAAAATCGAGCGACAGTCTGCATGGAAGCAAATTTCCGAAGCCGAATTCGATGAAAAATTCACCGGCACCGAGCTCATGGCAAAATGGTCGAACATGCGCATCCAATATCGTAGTTATTTCGCAAAATATCGAAAAACAAAATCGGGCCAAGGCGCAAATGAATCAGTCAAATGGAAATTCTACGAAGCCATGAGTTTTGTCGGCCGCGTTGAAGAAGAACAAACTGCTATCACGGTTTCAAATTTGGTATGTGTTTATCGTATTAATCGTATTCATTGTGGCTATCGTATTTAATGAGTCTTATGTTCATTAACCAAAGATAAATGCCGATGAAAGATCGCTCGATTCTCCAATCGATCGAAGCTCGACAAGTAGTCCAACACCATTGAGGCGTAGACGACTATCGCAATCATCGTCCACAACTACAACAACTACAACTTTGTCATCAGCAGCGCACATCGTAGCTGAAGGAATGAAGGATGCGGTCAATCAGTTAAAAGAGCAACGGCAAAAGCGTGAAGATGAATTCGATGCATTCGGAAAATATGTTGCGACAGAACTTCGTTCTATTCCTGATCTAAGTTCGGCACAACGATTTCGTTTCAAAGTGGCACGCTTTTTAATGGATTGCATTGAAGCCGAATACCAGGGCACCAGTCAAGTTTGTGATTTGGATGAGAACATGTTGACTCAAATTCCACCACCACAACAATCAAAACAACAATAATAACCACTTCCAAATCAATAAATCATCGTAGCGTTTGGATTTGAAATCCATATTTTTCATTATTTTTAATCAATAAAGTAAGTAATGAATAAAACATTTGCCAAAAATTCATAATTTTATTCAAATACGACCATATTGAAAGCTGACTTCTCCTTCCTGAACGAAATATTGAGACAGTTCGTCACGTATTTGTTTTCCTCTATTGCTGATGAAGGTGCGATGCGCTTGGAGTGGATAGAAATTATTTTCTGTATTGATATCTCTGCGCCAATCACCATCCACAACATTTCCTTGATCATCGTAGCGATCGACCAACATAGGATTGAAATAAATACTGTTTCGCATTATGAGGTAGTTGTGGAGAGCACAGCAAGCAACTGTGATTTTTCGTGCCTTCTCTGGACCAAGATGAATCGGTTTTCCGAACACACGAAAACGACTTGCTAAAATGCCAAATGCATTCTCTACTATGCGTCTTGCACGCGATAAGCGATAATTGAAAATTCGTTCCAGTCCACTTAAATCTCGTTTTGCATATGGCTTCATTAAATTGTTGCTCAATGCAAAGGCATCATCGGCAACAAGGAAATAGGGAATTGGTTCATTTCGTCCAGGCAATTTCTCAGGTGCTGGCAAATGTAATTTATCGTTAGTGAGTGATGTGAAAAATGATGTACGGTTGAATACACCACCGTCTGATATTCGTCCGTTCGCTCCAACATCAATATAGGTGAACTTATATTTTGCATCCGCAATCCCCATCAGCACAATACTATGTGTACCTTCAAAAAAGAACTATTTATATAGAATTTGTTTTTCCATTGTATCGAAATGACTTGATACCTTTATAATTGAAGTAAATACTTCCTGAATGTGCTGGGGCTTTCATTACGATGTGTTTACCATCAACAGCGCCAATGCAATGCGGGAAATTCCACCTATCATTGAAGTCGCAAGCCAATTCAATCCAATTTTCCACAGTCGATGGAAACTGAAATACGAGCTTTTCAATTGCTGAACTGATTGAAGAAATGAGGACAAGTTACCTTCATGAAGTCAGGCAGAAGAACTTTGTATATTGCGACGCAAACTTCAGGAACAATACTCGATATAGTTGTTTGTGGAATTCGAAAAAGATATTGTAGAGACATGAAACTGTCACCTGTAGCGAGAAAACGCAATGTGAGAGCAAGACGTTCTCCAGGTGAAATAGCTTCTCGCATGTTTGAGTCCTCTTTTTTAATCAACGGAGACACCATTTCCAAAAGATTGTTGAAGTTAGCAATGTTCATGCGAAGAAAGTTTTTGTACAAATGTGGCACCTCGTTCTCTAGCTCTTGAAGAAGTTGACTATAACAACCAAGTTCATTGCGCCGTCTCACCCAGTCGCGTACCCACATAGTACGCCTTCGACGAGGCGTTTGATTCTCATCATTTTCTTGATTGTTGATAAGAAATTGAGCGGCTTGGCCAAAAATACAAACCAACAATGCATCTTCTTCTTCGGAATCAGTCATTTTTACTTCAGAATAAATTTTTCGCGGAGTTTTTCCACACAGAACACAGATCACTGATATTTATGAACCAAAACGAAGAAAAAATGTTTGCCAATGACAGATGTAGTACAGCAAATAAAATATTGGTTTGCTATATTTGCTACGCAGTTTATTTCCTGAAAATTATTTACTTCGTGTAATGGCATAGCAAATATATTTGCTACAAAATGAGCAAAGAGACTTTGCTACCGGTTTAGCAAACAGGTTTGGAGCAAATATTTGCTACAGTGTAATGTCATAGCAAATATATTTGCTCAAAATAAAAATTTGCCCAAATAAATTAGGTACCAAATAAAGCAAATATTTGCTTCGTGTAATGCTTGTTTTAGTTATGTTCTCATTGACCAGACGCAGTTAAACGAGAAAAAGTATAAGTTGCTCGAATCTATTCCAATAAAATATGTCATGTAAACGGATGACATTTGATTCTAGTACGTTTCACTGCTGTCCGACAACGAATGTAGACGTTCGACATACATACATATAGAAGACATAAAATATAGACTTTTTCTTAGCGATACCGCTTGCATTTTTCTCACTTTTGTTTTGATTGACCGCACTTTGTTTCGCCAAAATTCCCTATCGACATGGGCAGCATCGACAAGGCCTGCATCTCGGGCTTTTTGTGTCGTCTGTGCTCCGAAATGCATCGTACCGTAATTCATATCTACGGTGAACAGGGACAAAAACATGGACTCCTTGAGAAAATCAACGGATATTTACCAGTGACTGTAAGTGTATTCGAATCGAAACACTATCCAGCGCGCGTCTGGACTCGTCGCAAGATTTAATTCTTCTTCAATTGCAGATCACACCGACTGATCCCCTGCCAAAGACAATTTGCGAAACGTGTCTGCAACGTGTGGAGGAGCACTACGAATTGTTAATACGGATTAAAAAGGGTCGAAAGCTGCGGGAATTAAAGCAGCAACTATTTGAAATGGTCACTACCTACGAAGCTACCCCCGAGGATGTAACCGATTTGGACTCAACGGACGACGAATAGTTGATAATGTTTGCGGCGTGAGTTGATAGAAATTACAGTCGAACGATGTATCCTTGTCCTGTAGTTTCTTATGATAGGCGATATTTTAATTATTGTGCAAATATAATAAGTAATGGTTGATAGTTAAGATGTTTAGAATGGCTATGAGTTGATTAGTTGGTGACTGTAAGCATTAGGATGTTAGAAAGAAAGACTTAGTATGCAGCGGTTTCAGAAACAACCCACAAACTTCATAGTTGTCGAAATTAAATTCTGGTCTGGTATTTATCAGGAAATACCGAAGCTACAAGAACATCGTTGAAGCACCAATGAAATTGTCAACACTCAAATCAATATAAACAAGAATCCCGTTTTTCCCTAATCTAATGAAGGACTATCCATACATTCGATTAGCCAACAGAATCATGTCCACAGTAAAATTCTATTCGTATATTTCTTTAAAGAAATATGATAACATTCTCATAAATCTACTTATTCGATCAATACTTCACAAAAATCATGAATACAGCCATCTTAATTCGTACCATCTATACTACAAACAAATATCAGATTAAACAGTCAATAAATCAACTTTGTCGTCGCTGAATTGTGATGAGACCCAAGCGAGTCCCCATTTCAAATTGGTTAACATGAATTTTAGAGCTTTTGTCCATTGTTCCTCGGAGTTAAATTGAATCCTGAAACGAAAACTCAAACTATGAAAAAGAAAACACATTCAGGAGTCCATGCATACTTAATGGAATATGAGTTTCCCGTCGAAGAGTCTTCAATTTTGCCCTTCTCCATTTTATAAGGCAAACAAAATCCGGAATCTCCCTTTTCTACTTTTTCCTTGAACTGCGTTAGACAGTCGAGGAATGCAACCATTGCAGCGTCGAACTTCGTATCCCAGAAGAATTTAAATCCTCCGGTACCGTACAGCGGCAATTCTTTATTGTCGGTCAATGACTCTATGTAGGAGTGATTGCCAAAAGGAACTAGTCGATACCGCTTGAATGTCAATCCAACCTTGCGGGCCAGCGCCGAGAGAAGTAACGCCGTCTGGCCCCACGCCGCATTTATTTCAGACCAATCTACGGGCGCCGAGGGCAATCGGCCCAATCGAAAGTTGTTTATTGTCCCGAAATGACCTGCGTGCCAAATATGGAATGTCACATTGAACACGTTGACCTTTTCCAATTTCTCCAGTTGTGCTTGAGCGTAGGCGATGCGACACTCTAGGCTACGATAGTCATCTTCAGTGGTCATCAGATCGCGTCGATGTTTCGTGTATTCGCGCCAGTAGCGTTCTTCCTGGATCTCAAGACGAGCACGTTCGTCTTCTTGAAATTTAATTGCCGATTTCACCTCGGATTCATTCCGTTGCAGTGTCGAAAGCTCGTCAATGAGTTTTCGCTCCTTATCGTTTAAATCCTGTAGTTCTTTTTCCAGCACCTCCACGTTCGGATTGTCATCGGTCATTTCTAATTTTTTCAAATAATTATTATAATCGGTCCATTCCTCTTCAGCGGTTTTCAATTGGCGATCCATCAACTCTAGAAGTGAATCGGTGCACTCGTCGCAAAGTGGATGATCGATTTCCGAATTAGACGACAAGAAATCGTAGAGTTCGGCGCGTACCCGTAAAGTTGTGCCTAACGTTGTATTCTCTCGGCCGTCCGATACTAACATGAATCCAGCTGCGCCATTCATGGACTCAATCAAACCAAAGGGCGGGACAAAATGATCGAAACTTGTCGCTGTCGAGTCAATGTCGTGCGATGTGTTCACATAGATTGGAACTGCAGTGGTGATGGAGATCATGCAAAATAGTATGAAGATAATTGTTTATTTATTTGAGCATTTTTTTCGAGTTGGACATAGTTTTTTTCAACATTGGGAGATGGAAATCTCCAAAAAGATACCGACCAGCTCCTGCCTCTCGGCATGCTGGATTTCTGCACAGTTTATTACACCTGTAATTCGGGCAACGTCTACCACTACACTGCAGGCGATCCTGGCCACGGTTTGGACAGTCTCACCCGGCTTAAACCCGCGAAGAGGGGTGTGGGAATATATTTTAAAGGGGCGCCACCCGTTTTTGCGCCGGGACTGCCCTGTCCGCGAATCCGGAAACGGGAACAGGATTCGCGACAACCCGAAACCACCGACCAAATAGGGGATTTTAAGTAAATGAATCGCGAACACGAACCGACGCGACGTTCGCTTCGCCACTTCACACAAATACGCCCAGATTTAATTCAACGCACTATTTATATTTCCTTTTCTTAAAAACCTAGCTATCCCTATCTATACTTATACCTACTTAAAATTTTTCCTCTTTCTCCTTAAAGCTATTTCCGCCGCTTATACTCCGCCGTCCTCCTTATGATCCTCCAGCAGAGGCAAGAAGCGATCCCAAGAAAAGGTCAAGCTCCGCGCCAACCGTCCGGCAATTCCAATCGTCGAGCTGCAAAACAATTTTTTTCGAGAGGCAAGTCCACCAACGAACGCCTAGCACCGAACAGCTACGACGTCGACGTCTTCTTCCTTTTCTTCAACCCAAGTAAAAGAATCCAACCGACTTCTCACCACTAAATGCCTGTACGCTTTCCTAGCTTTGGACCGGTTTTGGTGCCAATTGTCGACGCACGTCAGCTGGCGATTTAACTTTTGTGCGATTGGCCACAGCGTTGCACCTTGGGAAGGATATTGTGGCTGGGCTTGTGCGTGGGCGGACACTTGTGCCGCTGGCAATGGAGGACCGTTTAAATTACGCAACCCCCGCGTGCATGATCAGGAACAACTTCTTACTTATACCTTACCTTACTCCCTACTTACCTGTCTAGTTCAATGTATATGTATATAATTCAATATCTTAATCTAGGTAGATCTATCTCTTATTTAATTCAATTAATTCTTCTAATACAATACAATTAATTATATCAATACGCCTTGTGTGAAGTGAGGACCCGCGTATACCATTAGCAATCGGAAGCGTTTGCCCACACGGTGGTTTGGGGTCTGCAAGGGTAAAGCAGTCCCATATTTTGCCCTTATTGGTTCGTGGATCGACCACGCTGCGTGGCGAACGTAACAAGTTAAGAAAGTAATCTTAAGCTCACAGTTCACCTTGCGTCCATGGCTGAAAGAACTATGTTAGGTTGGTAGGTAGGTTGTAGAGGCAGCCCTCTTTTTTAGAAATGGCCCACTCAAGGTTCAAGTGACCCGTTTCGATACTACAAGGAGTTCAGGACAGCACTGGAAACGTAGCTCTGGCATGCTGATAACCATTTGGATTGTCTTGTACAGCTAGTTTTGCTGCCAACATTAATGTCAGGGAGAGCCTAGAGGTGTGAATTCTCTTTTTTGGAGTGCCAGACATTCTCACAGAAAATGCTGAACCGTTTCTTTCGAATTGCAACTGCGACCGAAGTCGCTGAAAATATATGTAGGGTATCGTTTTTTGTGTTGACCGTTAACCGGCTAAGTTTTCAACTCTGTAACTCGTTGATTGTCAAGCCACACAATATCGCGTTGTTTCATATTTCTTTTAGGTGGCCGAAAATAAGATGTAATAGCTTTCTCATGCATTAAAAAATATTCTTGATCCCCAACGACAGTTTTCGTTATTTGGGCTTGGCAAGCAACGAGTTAAAGTTTAGGATAATCTGGAAAAGTAAAATTGAGAAACAGTTGATTTGTATTTTTTTTGTATCACGCAGGAAACGCTTTGTTCTATGTAAGAAAATGTAATTTCGTAAAAGTTGAAGATTTGCCAATTTAACCGAAGCTTGATTAACTACCTTTACTTCAGTATAATAGCCTTTTGTATACCAATTACAGTCGGTAGTTTGATGTCTGTAATAAATTAGTGAAATTCTGGCTCGGACAATGTCATTCGGTCCGTCATTCCTAGAAGAATAAAGACAGAATCTTCTCCTTGTTCCGGTGTCGAAGTGGGTAGATTATATTAGTGGGGATTGAAAGCGGACCGCAACTTGGCATAAATGTGAATATATTGGCCAAATGTTCAATCAGTGGGACACTATGTATCAATAAACAAACAGAGAAAATACATTAGTATAAATCAGAAGAGTTGAGTGAATTTGAGGTGTAGCAGAAGCGCCAGTGTTCGGTGAAATTTTCCTGGTAAATTGCGCACTTTTATTGATCGCACCTTGCGAAGCAAGAAGTTATCAGACGGTCTGTTCGCGGGTATAGCGAATGTTTGACTGGATTGTACCCGGGAGGAAGAGAAATGAACTCCTGGCACACGCGTAGAATTGTTCACCGTGATACTTACGGGCCAGTTCTGCCATCGCATGAACACTGATGTTATCGAAACTGTCGTCCATTAGAATCGGTTGCAGGCATCGTTGACAGGCGAACTGTACACTTATGCTTTCGTCCACCATGATTACAGCAATATAGGCTACGCTCCCGACGCGGGAAAATCAAAACTTTCTAACTAGTCGCAAGAAAATTTTGTGTTTATGAAATGACGTCTAACCTCCACTTTGATTCGCGAGCTGTGTTTTTGTTTTGACCAGATTTGTGTCAAAGAAACAGCTGTTGATTTGAGTTGTTGTACAAACGATTGAAGAGGAGGGGATGACACAGTGGAATGGACATCTTGTAGCCGTTGGTGTAACTATCGTTTGGGGTTGGGAAAATCGAATGGCTGGCATTTGGAATTTCTCATTTGACGCATAACTGACCAGACCAACTATCACTAACACTGGTGGTAGTTGGTCGATTGTGAAAGAAAAAAATTCATCATAATAGTTGGAATTGGTGTTCAGCTGAAACTTGGCTTCTCAGAAGTTAGTGATAGCCGAGAAGGCATAGGACGAGGTGGCCGAGTGGTTAAGGCGTTGGACTGCTAATCCAATGTGCTCTGCACGCGTGGGTTCGAATCCCATCCTCGTCGGGCCTTTTTGTGCTCCCGCTATTCGACCTAAACGTTTTTGAATAAGAACCCATTGTTAAAGTTTAACTACACACACTCTGGTTGCTTGTTTATATAGTCGTCCATTCAATGCAAGAGGGGTGAATGGGCTTCGCAAGCGAAACACTACTGTCTCCCAACTGACATGTCCTGCCATCTGCAATCATTCAATTGCGTCTTGCTAAATTTTCAACCACACTAGATGCAAGGACAGTAGCTAATCGGCCCTATAAAATCAAATGCTTTACATCTTTTACCGTTTGTTGTCATTCATTTATCATATGGTAACAGCTAATTACTGGTTGGGCCATTGCCCGAGCTCGTTCATATATTTGCTTTTCATTTTGCCCGCGAAAATGTACTTATAATCCAATGTTCCTCGATTCGCTGGATGCAACGTCTTTGTTAATATTTAGCTGGATTGAATTGTTTTTCAAATTTGCCGTTTGACATTTACACAGTTTTTACCTTTATACTTTACGATGTCCACATATGATGTACATACATATGTCAAAAATTTAAATAAAGTTATCTGATTCTGTCATGCAAACAAAAAACTACAGGCATTTGTTGAAATCCGTTATAGATACATACCTCACAATCAGACCCGATATCTTTATATAGCCAAACAGAAATCGAAAATAATTTTATTTATTCAGCGCTACAATAAAGTTTTGCATTTTGGAGGCATGTAATGGGCTTCATTTTTTTCTGTTATGTCTTAAAGAAATTAAGCCGTTAGATTTCAGCCGATAAAGATGGCGCCCTAGTTCGGCCGAAGCCGATCCCAAGCCCGGTTGAAAAAAGAAGAGGCAGGCAATTTGGTAGATTTTGTAGTTTTTGCATCGAAATTTTCAAACAAAAATTATTTCGCTTCAAATGTTTTACTCATTTCACAACTTTCTCTTCGTACGCCTATGCTTATCTCGGGAATGTGCTACTTTTATTAAACACACAAGCGATTTGTCCCGAAATTTTATTGATGTTCTACTCCTTATCTTCTCCTCCCAAGTCGCCTCCTTGCACTGTACACTATTGTGCCGTCTCTCCCAACTGGCGTGTCCTGCCATCTGCAATCATTTGATTCCATCTAGCTTCGCTTTCAGCATTGCCAGCTTTAGTTATGACTGGGGAAGGTTCTGTCACTTTTATGAAGTCTATCCTGTTTACTTTTGCGTTTCGGCTCCCGTTTGGTCGTTCCTGTGAAAAATATCAAAAGGACGCCGCCGAAAAGCGTCTACTGCGAAAATATGTAATTTTCCTTGAGCCGTGAGTTTGTCCAGTGCTATCGAAATGTCGTTTATGACTCACGGTGGAGATATCGTCAACTTGAATGTCGGCGGAAAAAAGTACGTGTCACTTTTCTAATTGCTTGTAGCTAGCATTCATTTTTCAGATTAAAATTGACGTTTTAGGGAATATATCAAGCGATTTGATCAATTGCAACTAGCATTGATAGCAATTCTAGATAAGTGCAGCTGCACTCAAAAGAAAGCTCTTATTATTTTTTAGGATCCTCACTTGGAGGGGGGCAATCAATGATTTACTATAAGAGCTCCCTGCTTCTTGCTCCCATTCGTTACGAACTAGTGTCGCTGATTGTGATGGCAGCCGATCTTGGAATGATCAAAAACTATCTACGGGAGTGGAAAATGCCTACGAATCAAATTTGCTAAGACTGTTCATAAATTGCACGACATTGCAATTGACACACCTTCTTGCGCATGTCCGCGCCTCATTTTGTTACGAACCAAGCGAAATCCTTGCTTGCTACTCTAATCTTATTTAAAAACAAAGACTGGGTCTTCTCCTTGGCTCAATATTTTCATGGGTAAATAGCAATAAAAACAGGGCCAGCGCCGTGAACACATCTTGCATGAGTGGTGACCATCTGTGTAAACAGAAAAGGGTCGAGTAGAAAGAACAATCAGTAGGAAAGTAGGATACTAACCTGGAATCGCATGAAACTATGGAATAGGAATGTTAAGTGAGATGTATGTGTGAAAGTAGCATGAATGTGACGAAAAATGATGGGATGAAATGATGCTGCTTCCTGGATCATCAAAGATGATCGTGGCAGATTAGTTTTGTCGATACGTTAGGCGAGGCAAGGAGTTGCACTGTAAGTGTCGAGCGCGAATACAACGAGCCTTTTTAAGAAGTCCGTAATAATTTCAACTTTAATTTTCCAAATATCGCTTCGTCCATTTGCAGAAGCCAGAAATAAAGTCTAGATGTTAAAAATTCATTCGTCTACTTTTCTATATAAAGTCATGGTAGAACGAAAAAACTCAAAATCTAAACACCTGAATTTTCCAATCGGAATTTCAGCAACAATAGCCGATCGCACTTCAACGGTAAACTTGCTTTTACGCGACATTTCCAAAGTTAGTCTGGCAATCAGTTGCAAGTCGATATGACTATTTCATCCTTGGGAGGTGGAAATCTTCAGAAAAGATACCGAGTCGCTCCTATTCCTCAGCATGTTGGGCTTTTCCCGACTAAAACCATCTCTGTCTCCTCCAAACCGCTCCCTCTATCATTTTTTGTTTGCACCTTCCGTGTCCAATATGTTCATTTTGTGTATGTTTGCTTAGCACCTCACAGACTATTAATATCGGTATAAAGGACAGTACCGGTGTCTCATTAATTTTTTTATCATTAATTTACAATAATTTATAAAAGTATAAAGGGCTGATACCTTTACAAATAAATCCACTCGGTTTGACTGTTTAAGTTTTGAGGTTTGGTGAATATTATTATTTCGAGTTTTCCTCTTCAAGTAGATGTTTCCTCAGTGCTGTTTGGAAGATGATAACTTCGCTATTTCTTTTTACTTATGGAGCGAGTTGTTGTAGAAATTAGCTGCACTGTTAATTGGATCCCTCCTCAGACGTCCTGTCCTAGCAAATTTTATTCATATATTTTTCACGTTTCTCATGTTATAGTTTTTTTCCAGATTTCTATTTAGTTTGATTATCTTTTCACTCATTGTATTGTAAATTTTTATGTGTGAATTTCCCTTTTTCCACGTAAATTAATCCATCTAGGCTGAGTTCTTGGGCTATTTTACATTCCTCGGCCGTAGGAGTCAGCCTTTGAAGGTTGTAGATAGTCTGATATGCCTTTGTGATAATTCTTGCAATGCCCATTAATTGGAACAATTCAATAAATCTTAAAATACTGTTACTTCTAAGAACAATCTTAACACTTGCACAAATAATTTTTTGCTGTGACCCAAGTGAAATCCTTGGTTGATGATTGGACTACCTCTTGTTCTCAAAATCAAGCCTGGTACTTCTCCTTGCCTCGGTGCCGACATGAGTAAAAAGCAATAAAAAAAGGTAACCCAACAGGACTAGCCATAAAAACACATGTGTTTACCAATTGTGAAGCAGTGGAAAGTACATAGCCATTAATAATTAGCAATAGACTAATGATAACAAAATGCACGTGAGTTAATCATAAGATGCGAATGGTTATGTGTGTGAGTATCGGCAACCGCTACGGCGGTTTCCTGATTATAGAGATAATCCTGGCATGTTAATCATTGATTGCACGTAAGGCGTGGCAGTGAGTTGTTCCGCGACGGGCTCCGGGGATATTTGTAGGATACGGTTGTGATTTACAGGGTTGAAGAAAAGATCACAACATTTGTGCAGCTTAAGCGATGCACAAATGATTTTGCTTCTGTAGCATGACAATATTCAATGAAATGAAATACAGAAACCACTAAACTTTTCAAACACGTAAACTTTACAGCTACTAGTTTTTTCCATAGTTAGTTGTTACTATTTTAGTGAGTGATGGTCCATATGAATTACGTTGCGCAAATAAATTTGCCCATTACTGCGTATTCCGAGCATATTTCTTCCACTCAACAAAACACTGTAAGGATATTCACATTTTTCTAAATACGAGGACAACACTTATCTCTTCGTTCTTAGTAGCGAGAATGAAGGATCGTTCCGCTCGCTATGATTCACATCTCAAGTCTGTAGCATGCATACGCATGTTTTCTGTTTTTATTTATTTATTCGGCGACAAGTTATCATTTCGGGCGACTTTTAAACTATATAGGACTACCTCATATACAATTTTTGGCGATCTAATACGAAAACAATCTGGCAACCGTGTCCAGACTTCTATCCTGCCTGAAAATACGTTACCATACAATAGATAAATCCCCGTATAGTCATTTTGACTACCAAAAATAATCGAGGCTAACTACCGAAGTGGCAAAATATTTCAACTAATTTTGAGAGACAGATCAAAGTAATTCTCCGAAATACCTAACCTTTTCAAATACATTTATTTAAATTGAGTGAGGGCTTCACGATAGTCTTAACTATTTTTTTTTATTTTATCCTGCTTAGATTCTCCACATCGCGTCAAACTCTTACATGGATACCCGACACATTCTTCACCGCCTTGCTAAGTGGTCGAATTTCAAGTTTACGCGATGAGAGCGGTGCAATTTTCATTGATCGCGATCCAGACTATTTTTCAATAATCCTTAACTATTTGCGAACCAAGGATATTGATATAAGTAAATGCGATTTGCGAGCGTTGCGCCACGAAGCTGAATACTACAGTATTGCGCCGTTGATTAAAAGACTCATGCTATGCGAAGACATATTGCATTCATCTTGTGGCGATGTATTGTTCTACGGTTATTTAATGCCGCCCGCTATACCGCCAGCCCCGACGCCTAGAGTGGCCGATTCAAATACACCGGCAAGTACCAACGCTGCAGCTGTGGATAGCAGTCATGTTCCTGCAGCTAACAGCAATAACGTGTCGATGTGTGCGATTCAACATGCAACGGCCACAGTACATTCTGGATTAAGCGCGCGACCCGGATCCATGGTAAGAGTACCCGAATTGGCGTCAAACGTTTCCAATGGAGGCCGGCACGCAAGCCATTCACGAAACTCGTCCTGGGACCTACGATTGGCTGGTCGAAGCGTACAGGAATTGCGACCATCTTGGGCAACGGCCGCAACAGGTCATTCTCGGACAGGTTCACTGGATCTACGACATTCCCGCCAGTCCTCGGCGGATCTTAACAAGTACATGAAGAACGATGTAGGTATGGTGCTAAGCTCGCATCTATCATCGCAATGGATCGATCCACTTCGGGTGCAAATAATCAAAACTCATCACAACTGGATTTCGGTGGCCTATGCTCATTTTGTGACGTGCTACCGTCTAAAGGACTCTACCGGCTGGCAACTAGCATTCACATCGCCATACATCGAAAGTACGATCGAGCGTATTGCGATAAATGCTAAGGTGAATTTGTCGAGTGCAGAACCATCGCCCAGCAAGATGGTAGCCATTTCGTTTGGTAGTCAAATTCGACTGTGGGGTATCCAAGAGAACGGCAATAAAGTCGACGTGGGCACGTTCAATTTGAATGTGCGTGTAGAGCATTTGTTTTTTATAGGCAGCCAACTAGTGGCTCTTTCGTCGTCCGGAAAAATTGGTGTTTGGCATGCCATGACGCAACATTGGCAAATACAGGATCTGGTACCGATTTTGTCGTTCGACAGTGCCGGCTCGTTCCTTCTGCTCGGCTGCAACAACGGATCAATTTACTATATAGGTACTTTTTCGAGAAGCATGAATGTATTATTGTTTAATAAACATTACGTATCACAGATATGCAGAAGTTTCCATTGCGCATGAAGGACAATGATTTGCTGGTTACAGAACTGTATAAAGATCCATCGAACGATCATATAACCGCTATCTCTGTGTATTTAACACCAAAGACTGCAAGTAAGTGAACATTTAGCTAGTTGCATTCAATTGCTCTAAGATCTGGCTAGTTATAATTTGCTGTATGCTAGATGAGTGGACTATTGAAAGATTCTCTAGTGCTAGCACACTAATTGTAAAAATACTAACTTTCTTGTCTATTTTCTTACGGCTAGTATTCGTTTAAAATGTTTAGGTAGAGATTAGTTTGTTTTGAATCGTCTTAAATAGCGACACTCGGAAAGTTTCATTTAAATAATAACAGTAGAGCAAGTGAGCGCACATTGATAGAAAAACGGCATATCTAACGAAATATAGTCTGAGGGACTATGGGGGATGTTGTGATGTGAAACACTTTAGTATTTATATTATTAGTTGTAAATGAGTTTTGAGTTACACAATGAAGCATTGATTTTTGAACTGTGCTAAAAAAATGTAAGCTTGAATGTTGTTTCCCATTACCAGGGAAATGTTAAACAGAAGAATAAATTTCACATCTTGATTGGATTTCGTCAGAATAACCGAGTCGCCGATCAATTTGAAATTATGCCAATCAGGCTCAAGGGATATTTAAAAAAAACAATGGAAATACTAAAGTGTCTGTATCACATAGCATATCATGTCCATATATTATTACTTTCATCGTGATTTTGTCCTTAATTGTGAAACATAAGATATAGATAGAAACCAAAAACAAATATTTTCTTTTCTCCTTTTCCGTTGTGTTATCTTCAAATCAATCTATTTCATGCCAGCACCGGATAGAGGAATGGAAGGTAAAATACAAATATTTTGTTGAAAGCCAATGGCATTTTGTACGAACATTTCGACTGACTGGTATTTTCAAATATTTTCATAAAGCCTAAATTTATATGAACAACATGCAAAAAAAACAACAACAACCTTGTAAATATGTCTTTAGAGTGCAACCAATTTTTCCATCTATTTATGTTTCTGCTCTTTGATTCGATTTTGTTTTTTTTTTGGGCGTAAAACGACAATAAGAACACATGCATAACTTGTTTTGTCATGTCCGGTTTTTTGTTATTGTCACATATTGCAGCTTTACAAGATTTCACAGAGTAAAATACGAAAACTTGGTCATGTTTAAAGAAGAAATTTATCTAGAGTCATATTGGGTATGATTCGTTTCGAACAGGAATTTCAAAACCAAATAAACTGAATGAAAAATATAACATTTAAAAAATCTTCGGTCGATAGTCGAAATCCACTATTCATGATCATAACCAAGGTTTAAAATTACGAAAGCCAACATGATTGCCGGCGTAAATTGAGTCACTTTATTATTTTGGAAAAATATATTAACTAATCTCGACGTTGGCGATTTTGTATCAACAATTTGACTAGACTTCTTCAGCTGTAACACGCAAACACTAATTCTTAGTCTCGACATTGTTTTGTTATTCGTGAAATGTTCAATGCTCTTATTTAATTTCCCAATCACACCTGAACTTGACTATCCATACGAATGCCACAAGCATTATTTTGAACAGAAACCAAAAACACGTGCATTTTGTAAGTAGTTTGGTGCTGGCATGTTTTCATTTATGTAGTTTTTTCCCCTTACCCTCATTGATGGATTTTTTCTAGATAATACTAGTTAATATGTCATAGAGTCAGCTATTTTCTGTTGATTGCATTCTTTTTTGTTCTCTTTTTATCTCGAATCTTTGTGTAGACATTGATACAAATTCAGAGACTGTGTATATTGTTAAAATAATAAATGATCTTATGCGTTTGTGTATAAACCAATATTGTACAGGCTTGTGTGGAAATTGGATTGAAATTGCATATGGTACGAAATCGGGATCAGTTCGTGTGATTGTACAGCATCCGGAAACGGTCGGTCATGGACCGCAACTGTTTCAAACTTTTACAGTGCATCAGAGTCCAGTGACGAAGGTATAGCTAATTCAAATGGCTCTTTTATCGAATGACTCGTTGTCTTTTAGGTCACGCTATCTGAAAAATATTTGATATCAGTGTGTAGTGAATACAATCATGTGCGAACGTGGCGGGTGACTCGATTTCGTGGCATGATTTCAACGCAGCCTGGCTCCACGCCCGAAGCATCATTTAAAATTGTTTCGCTTGAAGCAACCGACACGAACTACAGCTACGCAGCTGGCAACGATTTCGGGCCGTTCGGCGAACAAGACGACGAACAGATCTTCGTACAAAAAGTAGTTCCCGATACAGATCAACTGTACGTGCGATTGGCATCAAATGGTGAACGAATCTGCGTGATAAAATCGGTTGATGGTACGATCATTACTTCGTTCTGTGTCCATGAATGTGAAGGACCCACCCGCATGGGCTCGCGATTTATTTTGACCGGCCATGGTAGTGGTGCTGTACAAATGTGGGATCTTTCGACAGCGTTAGAATCGTCATCGAAGGTAGAACCGACGCAACAATTTGGCGGTGGTCCGTCGCCGGAGGAGTTGCTACGATTGCTGGACCAATGTGATTTGAGTAATAGTCATTGTTCGACACCATGCATGTCGCCGTGCCCGTCGGCACTAGCCAACCCTACAGTCGCACGACTCAAAGCCAGCAATATAGCGCTCCTGAGCCAGTGTCAACATCAAAGTGATTAGATATGAACTTTAAAATCTATATTTTATACAATCTCTTCTTCTCCCAAATGATTGTCATTTACAATATTTATAAACAAATTGTTATATTTTCATCTAATTGTGTTATTCGCTAAAAGATTTAGGTAAATATATAAAGTTATTGAAACCACGATAAATGGTGTGTTATGCTTCGTATCAAAAAAGTAGGTCACAATTTTGGATGTTATGAAAGACGCACAAGCCCGAAAAACTAAAAAAACCTTTTCTAATCACTCAATGTAGTAGATATACATTTAAAGTCACGCCAAAATCGGGAGAGATGACTCATGAAATTTTCATCCCCGAAAATAATTTCGGATCATGGTAAAGCTATGAGAAACTATTTTTAAGGAACGTGAACGCTGTGTGGATGTTTTTATGCTTAAATTTAGAGCTTGTGTGTCCAAACGCTGGGAACTAGGAGATAGACAAGAACGGCTATTCGCAAGTAGAGCCATTATGTGTGAAAAGCATCGAAATTCCGATTTGAAACGGCCACATGCAATGCAAAATCTTATATTTGATTTTGCATGTATTAACCAGAACAACAAAGGGTTACGTGTACAAAATGTTTGTATTTGGTTGCACGTACGGAAACGAGAAAAAATATCAATACTTGTGCTGCTCTACCTAAAGACGAAATCAGCATATTTGTTGGTTATATATTCAAATTGTTTATTTTGAAATCATACATATTCGAATCTTTTTAAAATTCGCATCCAACCGCTGTCCCATGAAAATTTATCTACTTTGAGTAGTAGTGTCACCACTACTGTTACCGTTTCCTCCCGGGTAAGTAGCTAAATCGGTTCCTAATCGATCGGTTGAGGCCTTTGGGTGCCGGTCAGCCCGTGGAGACGGGTCGTGGACGCCACTCGTCCACCCCAATGGGCCTCTTGAGCTGTCGGACGAGAATCCGAATCACCGATGTTAACTGAAATTTGTTTCCGGCTCACAAAAACAACAACTTCCCGGCTCACAAAAACAACAACTTCCCGGCTCACGGCTTTTATTGACAACGGATGGAAAATTATTTTTATATCCGATGAGGCACAATCGTAACGTACTAAAACCGCGCGTCCCTAGCCACTACTCACTCACTTTTATAATTCAACAAACTATCGATTCTTTTGGACTTAAATTCTAAAGATATACACTTCTTATTGTCTACTCATACCTGCTCGGCCACGCCGCTTCTTCACACGATACGCTGAGGATGGTTCGGGCCGCCTCCTCTTCGGCGATGCGTCACTCCTTGCTTCTTCGAGTCTGCGGTTCACCGAACAAAAAAAAACGGGCGGCTGACTCTCGAGGATATCACAATGGAAAAGAACTCGCTCGCAACGTGCGGTTTCATTTTTATACCCCCGCCCAAAACCGCTTGACCAGTTCCTGTAACCAGCGGCGAAACCGGACTTTGTCTGCGGTCGTTGGCCTTGGGCGAGGGAGTGAGTGCTCGAACCCGTGTTCTTGATATTGATCGCCGTCCGCGAACTTTTCGCTTCGATCGAAGGGCAGCTTTTCGCGGACGATGCGTCGATTTGAGGCGTGTCTCCAGACGCTGGCCGAACTTCGCCGACTATTCCTATCACTTGTCTCGAAGCCAACCGCCAGAATACATAACACAAGGCGGTTGCGTCGGGCCCCACAATAAACTAAATTAAAAGTGATGGCTCTTTATGTGAATGAGTGGTGTGTTGCCGCGAGTCGAAACGTGATACTACTAAAATTAAAGCCTAGTGAAAAAATTGTTACAATTGCATTTATTTCTTTCCGATATAAAGTAGTGGCCATTCAAATATAAACTTGAGTTTGCTTGAATTTCTTTTTGAAATAGTCAAAATCAAAGCAAATCATTTTCAACAATCGAAAATATATTTCATGAAATACTGTCAACTACGAAATAATCAGTTCTTACCAACAATAAACTGGTTAGTTGTTTTAAATAGAAAATGCATCAGTGTCAAGTCAGATGCGCAACACATCCTATCAATTAGTTCTACCGTCGTTACTAGGAAAGGTTACATCGAGTGCGTCTTTACGCTTTTTAGTTTCTCCAATACAAATCATTATCGAAATACTTTGGATTCGTCATAATTGGCAACAGTAATATCCACAGGGTTAGTCCAACAACATAAAGTCCTATTAAAATATATCGCATGTAGTTTTTGTGTAAAATGACATCGTTGATGTCGGGGAAGCCCATGTGATTGCAGAATGCGTGAGCGACAAATGGCGCCACGAAATGGCCGGTCCGTGCGAAAAGATACGCCGAATAAAATCCAAAAATGGTCGTGTACGTGAATTGGAAGCCTGCAATTAGTTAACAAAACAAACGAATTTCATGCGTTGAATGCAGGCAGCTTTTACAAATTCCACTTACATGATATGATAATGGCAGTTTTCATATCGATCCCGCTCCGCAACCGTTCGATCATGTGGTGGAAGTGAGCAACACCGAAGAATAGTGGCGTGATCAGTACTGCCGTGGATGGTTTAAAAGATTGCAGCAACAGGGGCATCATACAGGCCCGAAATGTGAATTCCTCGGACAGTGGAGCCACAATGAAGTTTCGCAGCCACAGCACATTCTTCATGTTGTTCAGCCAATAGTTGGGTGCTACAAGTAAGTCGTGTAAAATCAGTTCAGCTCTCCTTGTAAGGTAGAAACTTGCATAAGTCGAGCACACCCACCTGTAGCCTGCATCACATGCCAAGGATCGTTGAATGCGTGCGCGACCAATGGACCCAAAAACAGCAATGCAGTCAAAACAATAGGAACTATAAACGCTAATAACGCGCCTTCGCACCGAAAACCTAACAATTCAACTAATATCGCCCCTTTGAACATCTCGGAGCCCAATGAAAACAGATATACAAATGTAGGCGACATCAGCATCACAACGAAGACGCTGAAGAAACGACGTTTTACAACCGACGGATGGTCCCTGCAAATAAACGGAAATTGGGTGTTTCGAGTATTTGGCGGCAAAAATCATTGCAAAAAACATCGCATCAAGTGACAAATCTGTTGTTGATGAAAGACAACAGCGGTGAGGAATGAATCGACATGAATCGTGGGATTCAATGGATTTAAGCTTGGGCTTACCTGTTCAGGCTCGAGCTCCACACGTATAAGCTAGCTACATATATGGTGGACAAGGCTAGACAACATCCCACGGAAATAAGAGGCGATAGCCGCGTCAGCCCCGAAACCGAGGCGGCCGAATCGAAGTCCATCGAAATCCCTGTCAGAACAGTTTTGGGTAAACTCGCCCACATTGAACGGACCCCCGTTTCAGCCAGCTTTGAACGGACTTGAAACGCATGTGTTCCTGGAAAGCGAGTGGAAACGCTTGTCGTTCTTCGAAGCGTGCGTCTCGGGTTAAACGAATTATAGGAACGTGTCAATACGATCACATTTAATATGATTTCTCACACAATGCCCCATTTGGCATCGCTCCCTGCAATTTGGGGCATATTTTCCATACATAATGCGAGTCGATGTTCTATCCGAGACGCCTGGACTTTCCAGGAACGTCATGCCCGTGCCGATCCGTACAATGCCGTAGTTCGTTGATGCAGTGGAACAGGCCCTTCTGGCAGCTTTTGTGTGCGGAAAAGTGCGGATGTAAATTATGCAACGCGAGCCAGTCTGCTAGCATTCCAAGCTGCGTGATTAAGTGTTTAAATATCGCCGCACGGGGCCGCCGCTCGCGGGCTATTTGAAGATTTGTCCCGGTTCATTGGCGTCCGCGTGCAAACGCGGAAAGAGTGGACTTGTACAAAAGTCGTGATCGGAAAGGAATTCGTGAATCGTTTTTCCGATGGGAATTTAGTGTGTTGGGCATGTGAAACGATGCACAAGTGTTGGTGGAATTGATTTGAGAGAGCGCGTGTCCCGTTGCAAAGTGGCAAAGTCGCCGCCGCAATTGAGTTGCTCGCGAGTGAAGAAAAGAAAGGGATCGAAATCGAATCGAAAGGTTGTCGTCGAGAGAGTAAAAAACAAGGAGCAGCAGAAATCAAACATGGCCGTCTGGGTCGAGAGCAGTTTTTTCATCTTCTTTGTTTAGCGAACGTAATCGCAGGAAGGAATTGGTGGTCAGTGGTGCGACTGGTCGATCGTTGGGACTCGTCGAAAGCAGGAAGGACGTGGGTCTCTGACTCGGCTCGGTTGCAGTAATCGCGGACTGTGTGGTGGGTCCAGTGGTAGCGGAAAGTGGTCAGCGGAACCGTAGCGACAGCAACTGCCAGAGGATGCCGAGCGCTTCGTTCACCTCGTCCCGTTCGTGCCTGAGGCGATCGAGACGGAAAGGCGGCGGCAACAGGATTGCGCTACCGTCGCGGACAGTAGGTAAGGACGATGGCGGCTGAGAAAAGTGTCGTTGAATGAGACGCGGCGTGCAGCGTAGGTTTTCGGTTGGCGTTTAATTCATATTTTCAATTTTGCGGGGAGTGGGTGAGAAGACGTAAATGCCGTGCGAGCGAGTGACTTGACGGGCACGCAACCCACACACGTGCACACATGCACACGGCCAGCCTAGTCGCATGGGCGATTGCCGATTTGTGGCTTTTGGCGAGAATTCAGCGTGTGTTCAGCAGCTGGCGTAGCGAGGAATGAAAACAAGTTTGCGAGGCTGGACGCGCTAGTGTGTGTGCGACTGGGTCGCTCGCGAAGTGACATGCGTCGGAGTGTGTGTGCGAATTTGGGAGCCCTGCAGCTGTTTTTTATGAGAGCGCCGTTGACTTTTTTTTGATTTTGTCCCGGAATCCACGGGTTTTATTCTTTTTCGAGTGATTTTATCTATTCTGGCGAATTGGTAAAAATCGATTTGGCCGATTTGGATTGATGATAATCCGGTTAAGCGTGGTTGTGTGGCAGTAACGTGAAAACCGTGGCCCGTTGCATTGGCAGTAACGCACGCATGATGCCATGCCTGCCTTTCTTTGGAGGTCACACGAGCACTTGATGTGGCTTTGTGGCGGCGCTTTGAAAAAATGTCCAGCTTTGCCGAGGTCTTTTGTCTGCCAATCTGTTTCGGACGCGCGAGTTTGACTTCTACACCTTGGCCCGCGATTGCCTACATTCCAATTGGGAATAGATCTGGTCTGTCCCAATTAGACGAAGGCGCGTCTGCCATGGCGTTTTCCTTCCGAAATTGGCAGAGTTGTCTCGGTTTCAATTTGGGATAATTCGTTGCCCTTTTTAGTGGAAGAAATTCCCTATCCTAAATTCCTCATATCCGAACTGACTAATCAATATCGTCATGCTTCAACTAGGCTGTCGCCTTACGCTATATTCTTAGGGTGAAATCCGACAGACTGCATATCAAATCCGGACACGCAGTTCACATCCGTCTCGTCGTCTGACGAAATTCTGTATATCTCGTAAGACTACATTTTGCTTAATTAATGGACCTTCAATCCTTTTGGGGATTGATTTCAATCTTGACGATCCTTCCGATACCGTATCTATTAAAAAGAATGCATCACATCTCATATGAAATGTATGTTAACTTAACAATCTACTTTCAAAACATGTTCATCAAATTTCAAAAAAAAAAAATTGATACCTACTCTCAATGCTTTTTTTTGTCATTCCCATGCAATGTTGCAAATATTTTCAATCCTAAAAATTATTCAATACAAAACTAAAGCAGCCCTTTGCGAAAAATCAGTTATCCTCTGATATTATCAGGAAAACTTGATGAACAAAATTTGTTCTTAGTTTTTATTATTTATTTACAATTCAGTCTTTTCAATAACAAAAAATAAAACAAAATATTTATCAGTACTGGACAAAACTAAAACACCCTCTAGCTGACGATCACAATTTATAGTATTTCATCGCCAGTCCTTTATTTGCAATAACAGCAGCACATCTTTTTGGCATAGAATATATTACATTATCAATAAACTCTTCAGGAATATTTTCCCACGCTGTGTTAATAGTTTCGAAAAGTAATGGTTTTGTCCTGCAGTTTTCCCTGTTGATTCTCCTTTTGGCAATTGCCCACAAGTTCTCAATCGGATTGAGATCAGGAGATTGCGCAGGCCAATCCAAAACCTCTATTTTATTCGTTTGAAGCCAAGTCTTGCACAGCTTAGAGGTATGCTTAGGATCATTGTCCTACTGAAACCTTCATTTTAGCGGCATCTCCTCTTCAACGTGCGGCAGCATTATGTTTTGTAAAAAGTCAACGTATACGAAACGATCCATAATACCATCAATTCGATGAATTGGTCCAATATCTTGTCCAGAAAAGCAACGCCAGACTAGGACATTACCTCCTCCATGATTGGTTGTTGGGCTGCAGTACTTAGGGTTAAATCTTTGACCTTTTGGTCGTCGTACATGTATTATTCCATCAGAATATTTTAAATTAAATTTCGACTCGTCGGAAAATAATAGTCTAAATGTCTAAAAAATCTAAATGGTCCTTGGCAATCTTTAACGTGGCCCTCCTGTTCTTTTTTGAGATGAAAGGCTTTTTTTGCAGACCGGTAAGCCGGCAAACCAGCTTCTTCAGCTATTTTCCCAATTGTCCTTGCACATACTGGTAACTTCAAATCAATTTTAATTTGATTAGAAGGGACCGTAGGTTCAACTACAATCCTTTTTTTGATCGAAGAATCATCTCTTCGTGTTGTTTTTCGCGGCCTTCTTCCAGAATGTACAGGAGATATGCGACCCGTCAGCTGATATTTTCTTTGTATAGTCGCAATATAATTGAACGATTTATCGAATATCTTTGAATATCTGACGATCCCTTTTATACTTATACTCCCATGGACATACGCACAATATTTTCAAAAGCAAGATATGTGTAAATATTTGATTCGAGTAAAGTGAAACTCCATTCGCATTTCGTTCGCCCAGTTCGATTGATCATATCTACACGTTATACGATCTTCCACTTACGGCTGTTTATCAAATAAAGAACCGGGGAGTGATTTTCGACCCAAAACTTAGCTTCACATTGTGGTAATAACCTCTGGGTTCGTATTAAGGCATTCTCATATGTTTACTGACATTTCTTCCTCCGTCAATCTGTACATGAGCATAGTTGGACGCATCTTTGAATATTGGTCGCAAGTATGGTCACTACACATACAATGTTTAGGACTCTATAATTAAATCTGTACGGCACAAATTTACATGCATGTTATATGCATGCCATATGCTGCGCGACTGGCCATGCTTCAACTTCCTACTTTGGAATTCCACAAACTCCTCCTAAATGAGTGTTTTCTGTTTCAGCTTCACCACCGTCAATTAAACTTTAACCTCCCTGACTGGTTACATTATCGTATTTCTGAACGCTCTGCCAGATCTGATAACACATTTACCATTCAATAGGCAAGGACTGAGACTTACTACCATTCGTCGATGTTGTAGCTCCCCCGAAATCACATCATTCTTCCACTTGGTCCGTTTCTTCATTCACGCTATATTTTTGAATAGAATATCTAGCACATCTTATTTAATTAGCCACTACTATATCATTTATTTCGTTTTCTGTCAATTTGTTTATTTTTTTTGTCTTCTATTTGGACTATCCTAGTCTACAAATGAAATCTGAATAAATAAATAATTTATTTTTATTCCATTACTAACTAATTCAATTTACACGAAAATAATTGAATAAAATAAAACGACAACAAGAAGAAAAAAATAAGATCAATTTCGAAACGCAGTCGTAATATAAATAGCGCATCGAAAACATCCTGGACGTATTAGTGAAAAAGTTAACATGTCAGAAGCTAAAAGAAAAGAGGAATTCACTTTTTCAGTATTTTGTGCGGAATCTAATCACTGCGTCACATACGCGACCCATACTCTCGGCGAGCTTCTGAAATTTATCCTTCGGGATGGATTCCAAACATTTTGCTTTTCCGTTCACACAAATTTAGATTTTTATAATTAGGATGCGCAATTTTAACCTTCACATCATTCCAATGGGATTGAGGTATGGGCTTTGTGGTAACCAATACAAAACGTTGATTTCCTCCTTCTGTATCGGCTCCTTTATAATCATCGCAGTGGGTTTCGGGTCATTACCCTGCATGCAAGACCAACTTGGTGGCATATACTCGAATACGAATGATTCCATTTCACTTTTGAGAATATTTAAATATTGAGATTAATTCGCACTAACAGTTCTACTCCCTGTCAGGAAAATGATCACATCACCACATCATGATATTTCCATGGTTTATTGTTTTTTGTGTTTTAGATGTTTTTCGTTAGGAACCTTTCTAATAATTTGAGTCTCATCAGTCCAAAAAATATTTATCCAAAATATTGCGCTTTTTGGATAACTTATTCGTTTTTTAAGTGAATTTTTGATGAGAGTGGCCTTTTGCTGCTTATGCGGCTTCAATAAATCTTCTCATAAGTTTTCTAAACAAATAAAGACAATGTTCTTGATTTATTTCATGAATTATCTGCCGTGATGACTTAAAGTGGTCCTTTTTGCTCTTTAGTATTACAAATTTGTAGACAGTTTTAGTAATTTTTTATGCTTTTGGGTTTCTTGTAACGTTTTGCTCTAAGTAAGAGTAAATTGTCTTTACTAGTTTAATGGCATCGTAAACCATTTTCCGTGATCATTACATAATTTCGGATATTTCTGTAGGTTTTTGTTTCCATTTTTGCTCATTTTGATGATAAATGTTATTTTTCCCGGTGGGCAATATGTTCTGCGACCCATTTTAACACGAAATTGAGTGCACCTGTTATTAATTTAACGATACATCAAATAATATAGCAAAAATACGAGGGGTGATCAAAAAGTAATGAGAATCACAATAAAAGACGGTGATGACAGTTACAAAAATAATTTATTTTTTACATAGTCTCCTTACAAGGCAATACATTTAGTCCATCTTTTTTCTAAACCCAGGATTCCCTGAGAAATTTTTTTTGTCTTGACCCTCCCAAAACGTCTCAACAGCGGCCATCACTTCACTATTGTCTTCAAATTTCTTGCCTCGGAGGTGTTGCTTGAGACGAGGAAAGAGGTAGAAGTCACTGGGAGCTAGATCTGGCGAATAGGGTGGGTGTTTCAGCAGTTCGAACCCCGTTTCTTGAATGGCAGCCATCGCAACTGCGGCTTTGTGGGCCGGAGCGTTGTCTTGGCGAAACAGCACTCCAGCTCGCAGTTTGCCGCGTCTTTTTGCCTTAATGACTCCCCGCAATTTTCGTATTTAGTCCGCGTAATAAGAGCCCGAAATAGTGGCTCCCTTTTCCACATATTTCACCATAATTATTCCTTCGGAATACGGAACGGACGCCATAACCTTTCCCGCCGAACTTGACACTTTGAACTTCCGGTGTTGGTGAGGAGGCTCGCTTCCAAGTCATCGTTTGTTGTTAGGTTTCAGGATCAAAATGGTAGATCCAGGTCTCGTCCATGATCACGAAACGTGACAGAATTTTTTCCGATCTGCTTGGAACTTTTGGAGATTCACCCTTGAAATGTCGACTCGTTTTTTGTTGTGCTCGTCGGTTAACATTCGCGGTACCCAACGCGCAGAGACTTCTTTCATCTGCAATTCGTCCACAAGAATTGCTCGAACGCTACCGTATGAGATCCCCGTGACCTCAGCTACATGTCTGACGGTGATCTTCGATCTGCCAACACAACATCGCCGACCTTTTTCACGTTGTTTTCAGTGTAAGGCGTAGATGGGCGTCCTTCGCGGTGTTCATCTTCAGTGGATGTCCTTCCCAGCTTAAACTCATTGGCCTAGCGTGCAACTGTGGAATATGGAGGAGCAGAGTTCCCCAATGTTTCCTCTAAGTCGCTGTGTATGTCTTTGACATTTTTTTCAAACAGAGGTACTTAATGACTGCTCTAATTTCGTTTTTCTCCATTTTGGTGTTATCTCTTCGCCGGTTTATATTCAACTGAATATCCCTCCCGTGAATCGTAAGTAAGTCTATAAGCAAGCGAAAAAAAATTTTGTTGGATTTTTATGCGGACTGGAAGTAACCGTTTATCATTACTTTTTGATCACCCCTCGTAAGTACAGTACAGTATACATCAAATAATGTTCAAAAATTCTGTCTTCTTAAAAGTGTTCTATTGGTAATTTAATTAATTAATTTACTGGTAGTATCGCAGTTGCATAACTACATTAAACTGGAAAGAGTTAAATATGGAAAAAGAATTGATTATCATTATTCTTTAAGTATGTGCTATTTGTTTGCACATGGCTGCATGTATCCTTTATTTTATGGCATTTAATATTGTCACTATTCTCCTAGGAGATAGACAGGACACCATCAAAATGATCGTTTACTTGCGATAGGATCAATCAATTCATAAAAATGTAACTTTTTTTTCTTCTGTTGTTAATATTACTTTACATGGAATACTAACTTGTTTCACATTGTAATCGGTCCTTAAAGAACTATTGTTGAAAATTTACCGACAGAGGATTGCTTAAAATGATAAATATTGAGGAGACTTCAAGTCGGTCGACAGAATGCAGCCAGTATTGCTATTCAGGTTTGCATTCAGAGTTGCGAGTCAGATCAGGATTTTACACCCTAGATTTGGATTTTTTGTCGAAAGTTAGGGAGTATTTAAGAGGAAGGGTTGCTGTTTTTCCTATATTTTCAATTCACAACTGCACTGATTCCTGGGGACTTAATTAAAAAAAACTTGTAAACACATATTCAAATGAAACTAAACTGAAATGAAAGGGGAGCGGCATTTACAACGTTTATGAAAGTCATGCACACATTTTTGGTCAAGCATATGTAGAATATTATTCTTGGGTGCTAGAACCAAATTCTAAGTCGCTCCGGAGTTAGAGCCTTTGAACTTCTTTCGTCTTGAGAACTTATACAGACTTTGTACATTCGTTTTTCTTAAAACCATTTTTTCGTGAACCTCTTACCAGCTAACTCAAAAACCATTCGATCGCTGATTTTGAAACTTTATATAACTTTAGACAAAAAATTTAATAGAGGGTATAATCGTGGGCTCCTTAATATTTCAACCGGGTGATACAAACAGCTTTGTTGTGGTTTACCTTTACAAATGTTTATAATATGTGTTCAGAAACATCAGTTTCTGTGATATCTTAAATGAGTAGCACGCAATTTAAGTTCGTATGAACGATTTCCTTCTTATTTTGCAACGATTGTAACCAAGATCGTACGTCTACAGTTTTTTAGTCAATTAATTCAGACCTCACATTTTCATTTGGTTTACTAAGTAATGCATGTTTGAGTAGCATTTTCTTTTGGGTATTCAAACTGTTTCTAGGTTTTCACGGCATTATAATCTAAAAACAAAATTTGAAGAAGCTGTATGTATTGCGAACTTTTTTTTTCAACGTTGGATGGTGGAAATCTTCAAACGATACCGATCAGCTCCTGCCTCTCGGCATGCCAAATTTCTACCGATTAAAACCACTTCCGTCTCCTTCAAATCACTCTATTCATTAATTTTCAGTAATTGTCTGTATTTAGATTTCAGTACATAGTACTTTCTAGACGATAAGAATCGGTATAGGGGATAGTACCATCTGGATCTCTGGAAAGTCCTGTCAAACGTGATAATAGATTTTGCATCTGTGGCAATTCGGGAAATGATGGAGAATTGCGATATAGAGGCGTCATCTGCTCATCATAGAATCATGTAAAGATACGCCATAAAATATAGTTGCGACTTTGTCCAACAGTAATTCTGCATCTCTTCTTAATGCTGTTTTGGCTGCTGATGGTATTTCCATCTTCATCTTTACAGAGAGCCATTCGCGGCTTATATCATTTCTGACTTATATGTTGATTGCAGTGGCGTACCCAGGGGGGGTTACGGGTTCAACCCCCTCCCCCTGGGTAAACAAGTTTAGCCACGTAAATGAAACCAGACATGCAATCGGGCTAAAGTCTGCCAGAATTATTTTTGGAGGACTCCAACTTTGACCGGTGAAAAAGCATGATTAAGTATGATTACATAATTATATCACTAGCAAACGTACCTAGTCAAGACTTCAAAAATATGAACCTCCCCCTTATCAAAATCCTGCATACGCTACTGGTTGATTGCAAGTCTTTTCGAATTAAATTAATGTCAAAATCATCTATCTGGCTTCCATTGCCTTTTTTTCTTTTTATACAACTTTTTAGCGTGTCGTCTTATTTGATCATAAGATTGTTTTTGGCTCGGGTTCTCCGGTGGACGTAGTGTTCCAAGGCTTCGCTTTTTCTTTCGATTGCTAAATGGCATTCCTCGTCAAACCATCGGCATCGTTTCGTTGGGGTTTCAAAGCGAATGGTTTCCTTTGCAGTCGATTATATGCATTCGGTGATTTTTGTTCAGGTTCGTTCAATCGTACTGCCTTTCTCTGGTTGAGTTTTATTTCTAAAACAATTAACCCTCGCCACTAAATATTATAACGTAGTTTAATTTAATCGTATCATATTTCGAAATCCTGCCCCTTTTACTTGGTTTGTGTTAAGCGATGGAATATCTAAATTTGCTCCTGACTAATTAGTGATCAGAGTCACAGTTAGCGTCACGGATCGTTCGAACATCCATAATACTTGATGCAAGTCTTTTTTTTTGATGAGAACGTGATCAATTTGACCATTAGGAAAGCGCCACGCTCTCCTGTGAATGTTCTTATATGGAAAGTATGTTGAACTGGCGACCAGATTTTTACTGCTGGCAAAATCGTTGAATTCGCAGATCTAAGAAAAGGCAGAAACGGTTCAACATTTTTTGTGTGTCCAACACTATCCAGTAGACACATGCACATCATAGGACTCCCCGTTCCTGGATGTCTTCAGGGCAGTAGCTAATTTAAATATTAGCTATTTAGCTACCTTCATAAGAGAATCAAAATGGTTCTCAGCACCCTAAAGCTACGTCCTACTGTCGTTCTTATTTTTTATGGAGACCTAAGTTAGCCATCTCTTGAGAAATGTGAGGTGCCACTAAAACCTATCTATTGCCTACTAATATAGCGACCATTTTTGTATTGGGATCGTGGATGGGAGTTTTAGTATGCAAAAAGCATAACTAGTTTTTCTGCTTCTTAATTGTTTCGTTTGATATTTCCTTGGAATTTTGAAAATCAGCATCGTCGCAAAAGCTTGTTTCTCTTCGAGGTTTAGTCATCCTTGTAGAAATGATATTACCAATATTAGTTGGGATTTTATAGCAATTTACCGATTTTTTGATTAATAAGTCTGTATCCTTTGTGCCAGAAAGATGGTTACTTTCGTCATTCATGTCACTACCGAATAAATTTTTGGATTTAATTTTCAACAAATGGCCAAGCCATAAAAAGGAACTACCCATATATTCAAAATTGGTTAGATGATCCTATATTACGTTATGCTTAGTTCTATAATTTTGATTTCGTTTTAATTTTCTATTTCTCATAACATTCGAACCCTGACATTCTACATTTCAGCTAACCCATTGCCTAATTGTCAAAATATTCCAGCACCAAATCTGGGTGCGGCTCCTTCCGGTGCACCAAATGTGGGAGGAGCGATTGGTACGAACACGTCAACAGTCAGCTCGCCAAATGGATCAAATATTCCAAATGCATCGAATGCAAGTGGCGGTGGTAGTGGAAGCAATGCAAACGTGTCACCTAATTCATCCGCCACGCCGCCAGCATCCTCGTCCTCTTCTTGTGCAACATCCTCAACATCGACTACTTCCACGTCAACGGCACCACCGACGTCTGCTCTCGTTCAAAGCCCAAGCAATGGAAACTGCGGGAACAGCGGCGCAAACAGTTCGCCTAGTAGTAATATGATTGTAGCCAGTACAAGTAGCACACCCCATACAGGTGAGCGATCTCAAAAAGTGGTCTTTTGCCAATCTCCTATCGCAAAAATAACTCAGAAATTTTTGATCTTGTGATCTACCTTTAAAGCTTCCTTGAATATCATTTATTTCGGTTTGAAAATTCAGTGTGAAATCTAATAATTTTTATTATATTATTTTAGGAATATCAGGTTCTACGTCGCCAAGTTCTAGCGCGGCAACTGGTGCAACTGCAATAGGCTGCAATCATCAATCACCTTACGATCTGCGACGGAAAATTCCACCTAATCATGATATGTGGTCAGCGGGTAGTAGCGGAAGTGCTGGGCCATCAACTAGTAGTTCCCCATATGCCAACAGCACAAACTCAATCAATTGCGAAGATGCATGCTATATGCTCCCAGCCAGGAAAAGGCCACGACGCATGTACAATACGACAACAGAAAACTACACCCCCTCAGCTGCACACTACCTACAATATGAGATGCCCGATGAAGTCCTACTCACAATATTCTCGTACCTTTTCGAACAAGACTTGTGTCGCCTGTCGCTGGTTTGTAAAAGGTTCAACACAATCGCAAATGACACAGAGCTATGGAAACGGCTCTATCAGAATGTTTATGAATACGATTTGCCGCTGTTTAATCCAGAACCGTGCAAGTTCCATTTCGTTAAGGTTGAAGACTCGGAGTATGCTAATCCGTGGAAAGAAAGCTTCCGACAACTATATCGTGGCCTACACGTCAGGCCTGGCTATCAAGAAAAGAAGTACAAAGGACGCAACATCCTGTACTTCAATACAATTCAGAGTGCCCTCGATTATCCAGACGAGAAAACTCTGAACAACACATCGACAGCCGCTTCGAATGGTATGAACTCAAGCGGCATGTCAAATCTTCTCAACTCGATGTATGACGATAGCTCATCATCGACGGAGAACACAGGGAGCTTAATATTCCTGCATGCAGGCCATTATCGCGGTGAGTTTTTATTTATCGATTCCGATGTGCAGCTGATTGGAGCGGCGTCGGGCAATGTTGCGGAATCGGTAGTGCTTGAACGAGAATCGGGATCGACAGTGATGTTTGTTGAGGGTGCTAAACAGGCTTATGTAGGACATATGACGTTGAAATTCTCGCCGGATGTCACATCGACCGTGTCGCATCACAAACACTATTGCCTAGAGGTGGGAGAGAATTGCAGTCCTACAATTGATCATTGTGTAATTAGGAGCTCATCTGTTGGTGAGTTGATTTTATATTTATATATCAATCATCGAATAAGCAAACTGAACCGTAAGAAGTTTTATAGAAAACTATTCAAAATTGCAAATATTCAAAAAACCTCCTTAAGTAACGTTCAACAGCATTTCCATTGTTTTTGGAAGATGTATGGCAGTACTTTCATCTATAGTAAAAAGCTCAGAGAGTAGGATCATGCATTAACCGTTTTGTTTACGCAATTAAGTTACGAATCACAAACTCTATTGCACATTTGGTTATTCGAGAGACATGTAAAGTTATAGTTTGCATCATATTATCCTGCCTTCTTTCCTTAGTCTTTCATAACTCATGAGTTTTCATTTGAACGGAATGATTTTCCTTGAAAGATGCCACCTTTTATACTGAGTCATTTTAATTGCGACTCTAAAGAGCTCATGCTCTGCACCAGATGTGTTCTGCCTACAGATTTTATAGGAGTCCAAATGGATCTCCAAGAAACTGAAAAAATAATATAATGTTTCAGTAAAGTGTAGAGCTTTGCGTAGACTAACTTAAGTAAAAAAATAACATCTAACGACGACACTTGCCACTTAATTGCTTCTTGTATTATTTTTTTCCAAAGTGGGAGCAGCTGTGTGCGTAAGTGGAGTTGGAGCTAATCCTGTGATACGTCATTGTGACATTAGTGATTGTGAAAATGTTGGCCTGTATGTGACGGACTACGCTCAAGGCACATACGAACACAACGAAATTAGTCGAAATGCGTTGGCGGGCATTTGGGTGAAGAATTTTGCTAGTCCAATCATGCGAGAAAACCATATCCATCATGGACGCGATGTGGGCATATTCACATTCGAAAATGGAATGGGCTACTTCGAGAAGAACGACATCCATAACAATCGAATAGCCGGCTTTGAAGTGAAAGCTGGCGCTAATCCGACGGTGGTGAAATGTGAAATTCATCATGGTCAAACCGGTGGCATATACGTGCACGAGAACGGGCTCGGACAATTCATAGAAAATCGTATTCATTCCAATAATTTTGCCGGTGAGTAGATTGGCGTGTTTGTCGGGCGAAAGGATTGTTTCAAGCATGCTTGTTCACTTTTAATAGGTGTGTGGATAACGTCGAATAGCAATCCAACAATAAGGAAAAATGAAATTTACAATGGTCACCAAGGCGGCGTCTATATATTTGGCGAAGGACGAGGCTTGATAGAACACAATAATATTTACGGGAACGCGTTGGCTGGAATTCAGATACGAACGACCAGTGACCCAATAGTGAGGCACAATAAAATACATCATGGCCAGCACGGTGGCATTTACGTTCACGAAAAAGGCCAAGGCTTGATAGAGGAGAACGAAGTTTACTCAAATACTTTAGCAGGCGTGTGGATAACGACTGGAAGCACACCAGTGTTGCGAAGAAATCGCATCCATTCCGGCAAACAAGTGAGTATCATAGTATCCCATTGCCTTAGTTTATCTCTGTGTGAAATGTGGTTTACCTACAAACTTTATGGTAATTTTATCGGAACTACAACCTATTTTCATCTCCCATCAGGTTGGCGTCTATTTCTACGACAATGGACACGGCAAGCTGGAGGACAATGACATTTTCAATCATTTATATTCAGGCGTACAAATACGAACGGGCAGTAATCCAGTGATTCGTGGCAATAAAATATGGGGAGGTCAAAATGGTGGAGTGCTTGTGTACAACGGAGGTCTGGGATTGCTTGAACAAAATGAAATCTTCGACAATGCTATGGCTGGCGTGTGGATCAAAACAGACTCGAATCCAACACTGAAACGTAATAAAATCTATGATGGACGTGACGGCGGCATTTGTATATTCAATGGTGGCAAAGGAATATTAGAAGAGAACGATATCTTTCGCAACACACAAGCTGGCGTTCTAATATCGACGCAAAGTCATCCGATATTGAGGCGAAACCGTATTTTTGACGGGCTAGCTGCCGGCGTGGAAATAACAAATAACGCGACTGCAACTTTAGAGTTTAATCAAATATTTAATAACAAGTTTGGTGGATTGTGTTTGGCGAGTGGTGTGCAGCCAATAGTTAGGGGCAATAAAATATTCAATAATCAGGATGAAGTCGAGAAGGCAGTTTCGGGTGGACAGTGTTTATATAAGATAAGTAGCTATACATCGTTTCCTATGCACGACTTTTATCGATGTCAGACGTGCAACACAACCGATCGTAATGCAATTTGTGTAAACTGTATAAAGAATTGCCATGCAGGACATGATGTGGAATTTATACGCCATGACAGGTGAGTTTTGAGCAATTTGATTGAATTGTAGTTGTATATTTTCACTAAAAAATGTCTGTCGCGACATACGACAATAATGGTAGTAAAAGTATAGTGCATACAGTGCTGTGAATAATTAATTATAGACTCAAACATATTTTTCGAATTTTTTCCAAAACATTTCTAGGAAATGATTTTTTTGTCTGAACATGTTATTGCGGGATTACCAGGAAATCCTTTCAATCATCTACCCTTCCATTTCTTTCAACCACGCTAAGTACAAGATAAAAATCCCAAAAGTGTCCTTGTTTAGCTGTGAATAATTATAAACTCAGTTGCTGTTCTAAGTTTGCCAAGAGTGTTTCTAACATGGATTTGAGTTTTTATGTAGCATTTTAACACTGTGAAGACGTGCAAGTGTATTTTTTGAGAGTTTTAAAATTTTGTCGATCCCTAGAATGCCCCGTGGAAAAAAACTAAGTGATGTTGAAAAACAGAATTATTGTTTCAACAGTGAAAAAACTCAGAGAAAAATCGCGAGTGAAATTAAAAGATCGCAGTGTGTAGTTAAAAATTCGTTGAAGCTTGGAATCGAGAATTATGGGAAAAAGAAGTCATCTGGGCGTCCTCCAAAATATTCGCCTAGTGTGAAACGCGCAGTTTTAAGAAAACTATTGAACTTGAAAATTGTTAGCTAGTTGAACTTGCAACGTGATCCGAACTTAGTTAGAAAATGGGTTGCATCCTCCAAAAACGTTAAATACCACAAATGTTTGCAAAAATCCAAATTGACGAAACGTCACATCGAAGCTAGATTGAAATTCGCCGAAAATTTCATCAAAAAGGAACCATTTGGGATCATGTGCTCTTCAGCGATGAGAAGTTCAATCTCGATGGACCAAATGGATTTAACTACTACTGGCACGATTTACGAAAGTATAGAAGAATCATGCCAAGAAAAGCCCAGGAACGTGGTTCTGTGATGATTTGAGTAGCTTTCAAAAAACATGCTAGGAGTGAAATAGCCTTCGTCAATGGTAGACTTAATGCTGTCGAAAATCAGGAGTTACTAGAGGATCATCTACTGCCTTTTATGACGCTAGCGGAAGAGGAAAACATTATTTTTCAGCAGGATAATGCACCCATCCATACGGCTGCCTCCACAAAAGGGTGGTTTCAGGATTATGGAATCCAATTATTGCCATGGCCAGCGTTAAGTCCCGACCTGAACCCCATAGAAAATTTGTGGGGCATCTTAGCGAGAAAAGTCTACGACCAGGAGAGGTCATCCATTGAAAATGTAGCAGAACTGAAAGAAAGGATAATAGTAGCCTGGAACGAGATATCAGTTAACGTATTAAATAGTCTTGTTAATAGCGTTCCGAGTCGATTGGTGGATGTAATTAAAAATAAAGGCAAATGGACTAAGTATTACATGAAAAACTTAACAACGATTACACTGAGTTTATACTTTTTCACAGGTCTTACAGCCAGTTTTTGTGTTGTTGTTTTTTCAAAAAGAATATAACCAACCTTCCATCCCAACTACATTTTCTTAAAGGCATATTATCCAATAAAATCAACAGTTATTTGAAATAATTTTCTGTTTTTATGGGAGACTCAAAAATATAGTTAAGTCTATAATAATTCGCAGCACTGTATATCTGTCGACCGCCGCATAAAATTCTAGTGCGTCACTAGACTCGAATAGCGATGCATTTCTTCTTGTTTAAAAAAGTGCAATAATAACTGAATATTTTAAAATGCATGATATTTACTTAATAACTTTCAACTGCACTGTTGAATACCGTTCAATCGAAATTATATTTCAACAACATTTCATTTATAATTATATAATTTATATCTGTAACAATTTTTTCTGGAAATTTCCATTCCAGATTCTTTTGTGATTGTGGAGCGGGCACGCTTACAAATCAATGCCAGCTGCAGGGTGAGCCCACTCAAGATACCGACACCCTGTACGATTCGGCAGCTCCAATGGAATCGCACACTTTAATGGTGAACTAGGGTATTGTTATTTTCATAATGCTGTGTTAATAGATGTTAGTAAGTTTTTACAAATAATATAAAGCAAATTAAGCCAGGAAGCTCATATATAAGATAGCATCAGATTGGCGAGCACTCGGTCAATCTGATCTAAAACAATTTATCTAGTATTATTAATATTCAATGGACTGCAATGAAACAAGAATCAGAAGAAAAAAAAACATTAGCACGACAACATCTCAATTGTAGAATGCAAGAAAGCGTAAATAAGCTCTACAGCTATATTAAACAATTAGTATCAATCAAGAAACAAACGAATTATATATACACAAATATATTTTTGCACATTGTATATTATTATTTCTGAGCATCGGTAACATTGCAACAATTAATTTCACTTATCTATCGCTCGGTTTTTCGAAATATCTTAAGTAAAATGGAATCAAATGTTCGAATGGAGTGTCGCAAGTTTTTTTTTCTACATTAGCTAACCATTTTATAAAAGTTTCTAGACGATATATGTTTGTTTTGAATATTGTTGTATAAGCATTGCTTTCTGTTTGGTTGGTTGTTCTCGTCTGAGAATTAACTCGTCATAATGGCGAACAATTTGTATATGTTTGACAGTGTCAGAGTTATTTTCGTATATAAGTGCAAATGTTTGATGTGTGCGTGTTAGATTTTAGCGAACGTTCTTGAAAAATTCAAGAGTTAATTCAATAAATATCCTTGATGGCTTGAGTAAATAGTGTGACGTTCCGGATTTGTTGAAAGATATAATTAAATATTGACGAATAGAAAATCGTATGAAATTTCTATGGTAGTCTTTGTGAAACATTTAGTGAGTTATCCAAGCCAGCAATAATAAATATTCGGCTAAATTCTCTATTCTACTACCATCCGAAGCTGATCTTGCTAACGAATGTCTCAGAAAACTCCCGTTTTTTACTAATCGTAACTCTAAGAGTTGTTTGTTTCGAAAAATCTTTATATATTTTATATATCTTACATTTTAAATAAATATTTACATTACCAACCTTTTTATTTACGAGAATACGAGAATAAAAATTGCGGGTCTTTGTATCAGGTTATGCACAATGCTTATCTTCGCAGGCCTATCGTGAAAAATTTTGCTCATTTTTAGGGATTTGTTTCGTTTTCTTTAACGTCTTCTTCATTTCGATCCAATGTCGTTAGATTGATCGTTGTTCGGGGCTCTAGGTGAGTGGATATTCTCTGTGACAGATACCATAGTGGTGTATTTGTTTTTTTTTTTTAAAGAAAAACTTCCTTTTAATTTTGTGTATTTTTATTTGGATTTGTAATCGATTTTCGACCGTAATCGTTCGGTCTTCCTCAGCGAACAAACACACGTAGTATTTTGTGAATATGAAATCAATTACTAATACCATAGTGGTGTTGTTGTCCTTATGGCACTTCATTGTCCTCATGCTACTTCATTGTCGCTTTCGCGTAATGACTCGTCGACAAATGAGACGAAAATTCTATGAATAGCTTCTGATTTTGAATGAATGAATGGCTTTAGACGATGTTTTTTGAGTACACTGCTGAATTTATTATGCTTTTCACGACCAACGCATATACTCGCAGATTGTCTGCCTAACTATATTCTGTTTAGGAAATTTACTCAAATTTACAACATTTGTGACTTACACCGCCCTTCGCTTTGGCAGTATCAAGCTCCTAACCAGAAAGTTGCCGGCTTTAACACAATTTTCGTCGTCTAAAATTACGCAATGGAATTTGATAAAGTAATTTTTTCTTTTCATTTTTTCGATCGAGTTTTGACCACTTTATCCTTTTCCTTAGATCTGTAGAAAATTTTTCAACGTTTTTTTAAACTCTTTGGACAGTTAACTTAAAAATTTCTCAGTAAAATTTCGGACAAATACGTTGGGATCGGCCGTTTTTTTCCCTTTTATCCAGTATGTCAAATCTTCTTTCTGTGTGGTATTTTTTTCATCTGATCCGGACTTTTTGGTAGATGGTTAATCGATAAAGTCCTCTAGACAGTTGAAGGGCCGCGCCGACGTTATTGTCGATTCTTTTAATAATTACGATGTGGATTTTCCTGAGAAATTATTGAACTACACACTTTTTCTAAGAGCTCACCTCAGAAGCAAATCTTCTCCCCTACACGTGGTGGCTGTGGCTCACACCCATATCGCGGGTAGAGCCCACAGAGTTGCGCTTTGAAGTCGTCATACTTCCGAGTATGGGGACTTCTGCAGCATCTCTGGGGGCTCGACGTAGCTCCATTTTTGAACAGTTTTCATATATGCAGCGCATTTAATCGGCAAAATTTCATTTGCATTGATGCGAATCGGGAAACAAATGAGGAATTCACAGGTAATTCCGGTCTGCCCTATTTTGTATTCGATCGATTTTAAAAGCCTTTTTTGTCAATTTGTAAAAGTTCTTAAACCTGGAGCTGCTTATATGTTGGTCCTTTACTATAAAACATTGTTTTCCATGTAGAGTAACGATTTTTTCTTCGATCATTGAGCAAAACAATTTTTCAGTCAGGTCTTTAAATGCAACTTACAATTAGGTCTTATCTTTGTCTTCCATGCTAAAGATAGTGAGTGACCTCTTCAGGTCTGATTTGTAGTATTTGTTGTCAAGATTCTGCACGCGGTTTTCCAAGTAGTGAATAATTGAAATTTTGTTTAAAACAAGACCATGTGTAAGTAGCGTTTGGCTTATGCTGAATAATTACAAGCAGTTGCAGACAAAGCTCTGTACTTTAGGCGGGTTATAATTTGCCCAGATTTCATTCCTCCCTCTCTGAGTTTATATTAAAACTACAAATGTTTCACGTAGCACCAAGAAATTGTATCTCAAATCAGAATCCAATCATCCAACGTATTATTTGATTACTTATTTCAATAAATCGTGCATGTGAGATCTGTAGTTGAAATATTAAGATATTATCATACTTAGACAAAATATAATATTGAGAGTTGATTTTGTAAATACTAGCATGCAATTATTGTACATTATTAATTCACTGTCTGATTAAGATAATATCCTATGAAAAGACTCATAAACGTTATGGGATCCATCAATACTGAACTATGAGCTAAATAATGAATAAATTAATAAATTGTACATGTCCAATGCACCAGACTATTATCAAAATAAATCAAAAAAGTTTTTAATGTAGACCACATACATAGACTAGACTAGGCAAGGCATAGAATCGCAGGAGCATACATGTAAAGTGGATACACTATTGGCTGCAAAACGGTTTATTGAACATTTGAACGAATTGTATAGTAAATACAGGAAGCATGAGAAAAAAACCTACTCACAACATTACTCAGTAATCTAACGTAATAAAGATCATGAAAGTAATAAAAGGAAATGACGATAAAATGTGGAAAACATGTGTCCGTACATGGATTCCGACTTTCACAGTAGCTCCGTCACGACGTAATAGAGCATAAGCCGAGCAACCAATTGACAAGCCATTTATAAATAATAAAATTATGTTTCGTTATTAATTTGTTGCTAATCGTTTTTCGATTTTATATACATATATCCAGTGCATTCAACAACATTCAAATGTGAATAGTTTCGTGAGATCTTGTAATATTAAGCGATGCCGTTTTTTTTTTAATTTAATTTAAATAAACACAACCGATTTTTCTCTCTCATCCAATCTGCATGCATGAGAATGCTCGTTTTTTTCCTCTCAAATAAATTTTAAAGTGAAAATTCAAACTCGAAATTAATATAATCGATGAATTCATTCAAGTAAATATATATAATTCAAATATACATACAACTCATTAAGTTAAAAAGAATGTACTAAGTTTTAAGTGCCAATACAACATTAATATATGAATAGGAGAAAACTTGCAAAAAAATTATATATAATAAAAGAACAAAAAATATGAAAAAAGTTAACAAAACCTAATTACTGTTAAGAATCTCACAAAACAAAAACAATAGAAAACAAATATCGTTTTATTTATTTATTATTGTTTACTCTCTTAGTTAAGAGCGCCGAATGAAATACATAAAGTAATTCCTAAATATGCCGTAAGAAATAAAAATTAAAGAGAGAAAAACAAGAAGCAGCAAACAATGATATACATACATATATAACGCTTAAGAGCATAATAATTTAAAACTAAATATTTGCTATTTTTTAAATGATTTTAAATAATTTTTTTTAAAAAACAATATACAGTATCATTGTCGCGTTTTCTTTTTAGTTATTCTCTTTGCATACACACATTCATATGTAGACATAATGTTTTTTTTAAAAAGAAAATGAATTATAGTTGAAATATTGAGATCAAATTCTAATGATATATGACAGTTTTTTTTCGATGAAACTCGGTACATAAAGCACATTTATTAAGTATTTTATTAGTGATGCTATATAAAAGCATTGTAATAATATTGAAATATAAAAAAATATAAATCAATGATGAAGAGGGAGATGATAAAATGAAAAAAAAGCGAATTGCGTCAGCCATACTTCTTTTGCAATAATACGAAAAATAATCACATGTTTCAACTATTAATAAATGAAGAAAAAAATCATGAAGAAATTTGTAGTATTACTTAACGCTTATAAATAGTATAAACATTTACTGGAACGACTTTCACGTCTTTAAAATTATACGTGTCTGTAAATAAGCTTCGGATTTCCATCTAGCTGAACTAATCGAATCCCAAAAATATATTTGATAAGACCTTAAATTGTGAGAACATTTTGAGGTTTCTTATGGTTATTTGTAGTGGCAGCCCTATTATTATAAACGACGCATTTAGGCCACGGTAAGCGCATTGTGATAGTACAAAGAAATTGGAACGGCACAATGAACCTAGCTGGACGGTTTCTAAGAACCATTTGGATTCTCTAATGAAGCCAACTATACTGCTGACCTGTATATTGGTCGATACCGTGAGGCTATCCAGGAAGGAAAGGCCCAAAGTCTTCGACCTTTTTTCGGAAAATGCCGAGCATTTGCACAGGAAATGGCGAATAGATCCCTCTTATTCTGATCTGCAACTGCGGCAGAAATCATTGTAGGGACGGGCTAATCTTTCTACATGTCCGCCTATTAGATAGTGCCCCGGTTATATACACAATTATAGTGAAACTTATTGTCCGCGATTCCTCCAGCACAGCTTTCGGGGAGCGTCGTCCCCCAAACCTTAGGTTGGTGATCGGTCTAGTCCTTAGGTTGGCAGTCGTACACAACTGCAATGAGCTTGAGAGGGGCTCAAGTTCACGAAGCCTTACCAAAGGTCGTCAATATGGTACCACGAGGATCGGAAGCCAGGAAGGTCTTATACCTTCCTCCGGTCGCGGTGAGGACCCACTATAGAGGGTGCGAACGTGGTGGCTACCGGTAGAGCCCAGAGATGCGCATTGAAGTCGCCATACTTCTGAGTATGGGGAATTCTGCAGCATCTCTGGAGGCTCGACGTGGAGTTGCGATTCAACCCGGTGCCGAGACCGAAAGATTGGCAGAGGTATAGATAGGCCTCGCTTTCACCAGTAACGTTACTATGCCTGCACTCAGTAGGCAAACTAGTACTTCCATAATGGTTGGAAGGATGCGTGGTTGACATTCAGTACAAACCCACGGCCGAAGAGGCCCATGGCTTTAAATCACCTTAATAGGTAGCCACGTTAAATACTAGGTATATTCTGATCGCGACTCCTATTGAGAAGTTGCTTGGTTCTTTCGGGGCTTCGAGCTAGGTTTCTTATAATGTTAGGAAAGATTGAAAAAGGGCTGCCTAATGAAGCAAAAAAATATTACTCTCACTTCTGCCGAACAGAGATTTCTTACATGATACATCATTAACATCAATTCGAATCTCAATTTAGATTGCAACTCATTTTACTAGCTGAAAATCAGGAGTTGATTAACACGTTCAAAGTTTCAACTGTGCAGAGGTACGATTTTGCTTAGTGCCACTCGTTTTCCAAACACCAGATAAAATCGAACCTGGATAAGCGGCAAATCTCGTATTAAAATAATTTGAAACTCGGTCCTCTTCCTTCCGCCTTGAAATTTATTTAAATGGAACAATTTGCATTTCTTTAAGCAGAATTATTTTCATATGCATTTACCTCTAATACTGGAACGCTCCATTGACCCTAACTCTATAAATTGGACGTTGCCAGCTTCTATAAATATTCAAATGCACTGCATTCCATAGAATCAACAAATTTGGTTCGTTCTACAAAATTCGCTGTTTCCAAAAATGCCAGTTTTCTTTTATTTTTCCAATGATTTCATTCCACAGTCGGTCGTATATATTTGCGTGGATACGTTGATGCCAATTGCAATAATGTTAACAAATGAAAAAAAAATATAAAAGTCTTATCAGCGAGTGACAAACTTAAGATTGTTAACGCATTTGAAATTGATAAGACTTGAACAGAAATAACTATAAAATTCATATGCATTTCAGTATATATATACATACATGTCTACACATAATGTATGGGACGGATTTCGCATCAAAATTCAAACCTCCTCTGTTTGCGGGATTACCTCCATGAGTGAAACTGGAAAGCTCCCCCTTGGAGTTTCGCTTACTCAGGTTCGACTGCATAAGCAAAAAGAAGCAACCAAACCCTGAACTATTGCAAACACAAATAAGCGTGCAGAGATCACTTCAAGGGCGGATCCAGCATTTGACTCAGGGGGGGTCACTGCCTCGAAAATCACAATAAAAGAAGACAATATTGCAAAAAAAATCGTAAAAATCACTAGTTTACCTAGGCTCAGGGGGTCATGCCCCCCCCTTGTATCCGCCCTGGATCAATTCATGTACAATTGCAATGCGTCAGGACTGTCTGCATCGTAAAACTAACGATGACGCCAAGTGGAGTTACCTCAACAGAAGAATAGTTAAGCATGCTGCAAAATAGCGTCATCCGCCACGATCGCGTCAAATTTCGCTATACAATATAAAAATAGGAAATGGAAAACAAGTTGTTTGCGACAAATGGTGGTAGAAGTGAAGCTCATAGCATTCGTGCGAACGGACAAGATCTGACGATGAACTCCTATGTGAAGACTTCTGGGGATGATATATCAACGTCGATCAGAACTACACCCGATGAAGTTCCACTTTTTCACGTGACGCGTAGAACAGCGTACGACGCTCTGACGATAATTACGCAGATAAAACAGCGACAACTGCCTGAAACCGAAGTCTCTAATGTTTAAAGCAGTCGATGGTCAGGGGATTCTATCTTAGCTAATTTTATTTCCTTGAAAAATGCGCACTAGAAAAAATTGCAGCCAAGAACAATGGTATGTGGATTGTTGTTACAGTCCTTATATTCAGAGATGATTCACTTTGACCTCAGTATGCTCATTGTGATACCACAAAAGACGGTTCAAAAACAGCAGTAAAAATCTTAACTAAATTTAGATATCCTATATATGAAGTTGGCTTTTTTACTAGCATTAATGTCGTGAAGTTTTCCAGGATAGGGATATATTATCGACTGAACAAAGCTAATTTAACTACACATGAAGCGAATTTGTGTAAATTCATTGAGCCAACCAATTTTTCAATTATATTATAACTACATGAAAATTCTTTACCATCCTTGAACAGCCATAGAAAAAAATGTGTCCAACCATTGTTTGAGTTGTCCATATTTTCGGCAATCGTCAACTGAACGCAAAAAGAAGAAATCGGAATGATTACACAAAATACAAAATTTTTATTATTAACACATTTGCGACCGTTATCGTGTTTTTACCTCTTTTCAAATTGAGCCATTTAAATCAAATAAGGGTGTAAGTGCAAAGAGTTTTGTTATTGGAGAGCAAATGAATAGTATATCAATACCACAACTATACACCCCAGTAACGCAGCAACATTCGATACAATTATGTTTCGAAACTAGTAACTGAACGAACCTATGCACCACTATATCGGGAGTCTATCATATGACTTTTTTTTATTTTAAACAATACATTTCTAGATTGATATTTCATAACATATTACCTAATTTTAATTCTCGCCTGGACGAATAAAGTTTCCGGCAATTTGCTAAGGAATTCCTTCGTTTTCACCAAAACTCAGAAATAGAAACATACCAAAAACTGGCGGTCGTTATTGTGTTAATCATTTCAGAGTTAGTGGAAAATGCTTCTGCTGACTAACGATTACTGTGGGATCTCAGCGAGTACTCATCGTGATATTGATTGATGACATAATGCCGTCTTACGGCTGGACAATTAGGCCGCAAGAGTCTTCGCTCGATATTAGAACGCGTCGCACTGAATTCAAGACAGTAATACACAAAACCTGTTGGCAAGCGCAATGGTCACAGTGTCCGAATTAAAATGAATCCATTCAAGAAGTGCTTCAGCATTTCATTTGGTGTTCTATTCGCATTGATCTTTTTACCTGGCTTACCGCCTTGGACTACTTTCTCTTTCACTTCATATCAGTAAGTTTTTGTTATCAATAATCATAATCTGGACTGCCAACTGATTAAGCTTATCGTCTACGATCATCAGTTATTTGAAATTTATCTATGAAGCTTTGATTTATATTCCTTTCAGAGTTGTTCCATCCAACGAACTTTCCGGTATCTTTGCACCAAACAACTACTTGGATAACGCCGAACGCATCTTAACCGGAAAAGTGAATGGGCCGGAAGATATATTGGCGAAAGATTCTGTTTGGTATACATCTAACAACGGCGGAGAAGTAATCAAGATTCAAGATGATCAAGCGGCGGTGGTGGCTACATTTGGTGAACCTTGCGGTAAGTTGCATAAAACTGTGACTAGATAAAATACTGAATAGATTTTTACATTTTTTGTAGAACTTCCATATGAGGAAGCAAAGTGCGGTCGTCCTCTAGGCCTAGCACTCGATACTGTTGGAAATAGTTTGATTGTTGCCGATGGATACTACGGGCTTTTTACAGTCGATTTAGAATTCGGAAACAAAACTTTACTAGTTTCGCCCAACGAAGAATTAGACGGTGTGGTGAGGCGACGAGCCAAGATATTTAATTCGGTTGTTGTCGACAAACAAGGCGTGATCTACTGGACCGACACATCGTCGGATTATGGTTTCGAAGACGCGTTTTTCGCGATGCTCGCCAATCCATCCGGAAGGTAGGAGGACTTGGAGCAATGCATCAGGCAGCATGCTGAGCTCTAATTCGTTTCAGGTTGTTCAAGTACTGCCGATGGAGTAACGAGTCGACTGTTCTTTTGGACGAGATCAATTTTGCAAATGGTATTGTATTAAGTCCTAATGAAGATTTCCTGGTGATTGCGGAGACCGCCTCTTCACAGCTGCTTAAATACAATTTGCGCGGCCCAAATAAAGGGCAAAAAGAAGTCTTTGCTACTGCATTCCCCGGAAATCCGGATAATTTAAAATCCGACGCCAACGGCATTTGGGTGCCCTTGGTTATGGCTCGGGACTCGGAGAATCCAGCTGTTTTCCAATTAATTTCTACGTATCCGCGCGTTCGGCGTTTCATTTTGAGAATATTCTTTTTGTTTGAATTGCCCTTTCGTGTGTGGAATGCCGTTTATCCGAATACGTTCTGCAAGAAATTGCTTTTTGCTACAGTCAGTTTGAACAGCTTTATTGAATTGGTGCCGATTCGTTCAACAGTACTGCGTCTTGATTGGGATGGAAATGTCGTTGGTGTTTTGCATGGTTACGACAAATCCATTCGATTTATATCGCAAGTCCTACAAGAAGGAGATACGTTGTATCTCGCATCACCTTTCAATGATTTTATTGGAAAGATAACTTTGCCTGAAGGATTTGCAGCTAATCATGTCGAAAAGAGTGTTTTTGTCGACCGGAGCGGAAGGACACCTGAATCTGCAGCCCACAATGAATTGTGAAAGAAACAGATTCATTCGTAGTATTTTCTTATTTGTTTTAGTATTTTGTATATATATGTATACAGTAAGGTAATAAAATAAAATTGTTCATAAAAATGAAGTTTATTCGCTTTTAAAATAAACATTTTTCTGATTTTCTACACCTAAAAAACTTTTAACATCATTTTCAACAACAATAAATGCAATTTCTGGTCTGTCAGCTATTCACGATCACTCGTTTGAATCCCATTTTCACTCCCCCTTATAAATGGGCTTCCGTTTCTCTGCAAACGCTTTCAATCCTTCGAGTCGATCTTTAGTCGGCAACACTTGCGCATAGCATGCTTCCTCGATAGCGTAGCCAGTCGAAATATCCACCTGGCATCCTTTATCAATGGCCTTCTTAGCCATGCGTATTCCGATGGGTCCGTTTGGCGCTATATCTGCCGCGATTTGCAACGCCTTCCGATAAGCAGCGTCTTTTGTGTCATTTTGCGGGACCACATGATTGACGACGCCCAGCCCAAACGCTTCGTCTCCCGAAAGCACTCTTGAAGTAAATATCAACTCTTTCGCTAGGGCCGGTCCGAGAATGCGTGGCAAACGTTGTGTACCTCCGGCACCTGGTATAATGGCTAGCCGCGTCTCTACGAGTCCTAGCTTAGCATTTTCCGATGCAACTCGGATGTCACAAGCGAGCGCCATTTCCAGGCCGCCCCCAAGCGCGGGACCATCGATTGCGCCTATCACGGGCATCGGGAGCTGTTCGATGCTGATTAGCAGAGCGCGTAGTTGATTGACGAAAACACGTATCTCGTCTTGGGTTTGTTTGGTGCGTTCCTTAAGATCGGCGCCGGCACAAAAAATCCCAGGCACCAGGCTACGAAGTATGACGACTCGAGACTCCTGGTCGTATTTCAGTTCGTCAACGACTTTTGATAGTTGGTTGGTAAGCGATCGGCTTGAATTTTTTGGAAATAGATAAAATCGCTTGTTGATTACATCGATTTGCAAGTTAAATTCATCTTCATCATAACTCAAGAAATAATTGAAAATAGCAACTATAATGAAACGGTTAACAAAATGTATGAAATAAGGTTGTATGAGCGATGCCTGCAGACGGGTGATTGAACTTTAACATAAGTATGAAGCAAAGGGACAACATATTATGAGCAACTCGGGCAAAATGAAGACAGTGGCTTAATATTTTCATGAACTAGTACAGTCTATTACGTAAGGGCGTGGTCACTGTTGCATGTAGAAAAACAATCGTAGCGATCTATTTCATTTTCTATGACATAGAGGACACCTCTCTCCTCCATGCTTTATGGAAGGAGTCAGCTGTCAGTCGAATTCAGTCGTTTTTAGAATGGTTTTTCGAAATGAATGCTGCTTGAATGCTGCTTAGACCCTGCGCTTCCAGGCAATTTTTTTATTTAATGGAAAGTGTGGTTTCGGCGTGTCGGATGGCATCCTCATCAGGTGCCGTCATAAGCCATCCGTCACGAAACAGCACTACCACGGTTAGCTTATTGATGGATTAAGCTTCGTAATATTTCAACCGTTTTTGTAATTTACATCTGCGAATTATAACGACCGTCAATGGGTTCGTATATAGCTACGTTGCTAAGTTTAGTTTATCATTGATGGCAGCACCTGATGAGGATGCTATCCGACACGCCGAAACCACACTTTCCATTAAATTAACGATGAACCAGCATAACCTGGAAGCTCAGAACTCCCATTGATGTGCATCAATAGTGTTAGTAAGTTGCTAACCAAAAACACAAAACTAGAAAACAATGTTGTTGACTAGACTAGGAGGTTCTAATCAATGATAAACTATTTTTTTTATGTTCGCATGAAAGGGGACCTAAATTAACGCAGCAGCTGCTGAGAAGTACATAGGGAAGTCGAAGCAGTTCGTAAACAAATGGGAGAATCGCTATAAAAAGGTCGGTAATGTCGATGATTTTCCTAATCGCGGGAGTGCAAGCAAAGTGACAAAAAAAGATGAAAAGGATCCAACTTTGACTCTACGTGAAGGTGCTGTAAAATTGAAAGCAAAAGGTGTCGACATATCATACGGAACGATTCGTAGGCACTTGCCTGCAAATAAAATGAAATATCGGGGTACTTGGGAAAAGCCACTGTTAAGTGAAAAACCGTTGAAAAACGTGTGGCATGTGTGAAGGAAAACTTGGATCGCGATCGGAGCAACGTGATCTTTTCTGATCAATCTTCCTTTTGGACATTTCCGAGCATCAAACACGCCTGGACCACCTCCACGAGAAGATTGCTCCAACGGAGTGTTAAACACCCCGTCAGGGTCCATGTCTGGGGGGTGCTTCTCAAAAAAGGGTTTCGGAACCTTGTTCTTATTTACAGACAATTTTAATGCCGAAAAAATAAACAAAATCTATCAAAAGGTTTTGTTACCATTGCTTGGCAGCAATGGTTCATCAGAAAAAATGAGAGCTGGATCGTTCAAGAGGACAACGACCCAAAACATCGGAGTCTAGCGTGTAACGAGTGGAAAGGACAAAATGGCCTTGTCACTTTGGATTGGCCATCTCAGTCACCGGATGCAAATCTAATAGAAAATGTGTGGGCTCTAATAAAAATGCAACTTCGCAAACGAAAGCCATGTAATTTAGATCAACTTTCTCGAAAAATTCGGAAAATTTGGAGGTTTTTTCCAAAAGAATATGCCGAAAACCTAGACGGTGTCAGGCCATAATTGATGCTGCCATGAGGGAGTAGAAGCCCTACTACAGCAAAATTCAAATAATGCTCTTGGAATCGACAGTCCACCAGCAGAGCTTCTTCAAAAAGGAGGATTATTATTGATACGCAACCATCACCAAATTACCTGCAAGATATGGTCTGAAGAAAAACTATCCGTCCATTGGCGCAAAAGAAAAATATATCTCATAAATAAGAAAGGAGACAAGCTTAACTTCGCTAGGTTATCTTTTCAGAATCCTAAGTCAACTGGCCTCCGCTTCACTAGACTATTTTTGGTCCATTGTGCCTTGTAGACGTGGAAATCTTCTAATTCATTCTATGAAACATTCTGATTTCTTAAAGAAATTCAGGAGTTGATCCATTCTGGTAGTATCTAGCTCACTCAGCACCACGAAAAAGAGTGCCCCTAAGCGTTTATGTCTCCTAACAGCTAAGGCCGGACATTAGCAAAAAGATGCTCTGCTGATTTGTCTCTTCTTCGTCGCTGCAGTTCCGATATGGGTTACTAGCTGGGAGCCCAAATCTCTTTGCGTGTTCAACGAAAGCCACATGACTCGTTAGTAAACCCAAAGGATTTCTCGTTGAAGCTCTGTCCAGAGCTAACAGACCAAATGTATATTTCGTATCGTATTTAGGTCACATAACACTACCAGCGCAACATGGACCCAAATTATTCAGCAACTAATGCTAGCCTGTAGGCCGATACCTTTAGTACCTGCATAGAGACTCCTGAGCTCACCACCTCGTACATGTGTACACCACGAAATCCTTTCCTAGCTAGCTGATCCGTTTTGATATTAACTTTCACCTAACTGTGCTCAGCAACCCAGGACAGTGTTGGTTTGTTCTTTAGCGAAATCCTCCTCAGTTCTGACTCACAGGTCTCAACTAATTTGGAGAACACTACGACTGATTCTGTCGGTCTTATGGGCGCTTGACTGCAGCTCGCAAGAACGCCACAACCACCGCCTGCAGTACTCGGGGACCTCCAACAATTTGCTTGGGCGCCAGCACTCGGAAACTATTTCGGCTCCCTCGTCTGTCTTTGAACTAGCCATTAACATTGACACGGTTACTCCGCCCACTGACGCACCGTTCTCCCATTCTTCTCTTGAGGGGAAAACTGTCACTGGGTAAATAGTTGACGAATTCCCAAGATGGATGTAGATCCGAGCGATCGGCAACAGACCAGTAAAACAGAAGCGATAAAAGAATTGGGGACACAATATTCGCCTACACTAGGCCTTCGTAAACATTGAGCGAGCATAGATGCGATTGTGAAGTAATATACAATATAAAATAATACTTAATTTTGGAATATACCTGTCTTAATATGTTTGACGATCGAAATAGCAATGACCATCAACCATTTCCAAGAAAGAGTTCAACGCAAGTTGACGCAAAGTTTCGACCGATTCAGGTTTAAAAGAGGGTGTTGTTGGATACGCTATAGCATATTCAAATCCACCCTACTAGAAGCATACTATGGTGATCTCAATTCCTCGCGCCAGACAGGCTCCTAGAGTCCGTGAAAAATGGACTGGAAGGCGACAAATTCGTTGCAAACATGAGTCGTATGCACTTTTCGACGAAACAGAGACATGGATCCTAGCAAAAATTGTGTGGACTTCAATGGGCGGGCATTGTGACGCAACATAAAATTTCGAGGAATGGATGGCAGCTGCATACGGGCAAACTACACAACCTTTGAGACGACTTTGTGAACGCAGAAATACTGTCTTCAGGAGCCCAAGGCTCGAATTGGGTTAGTGTTTGGTGATGATAATGTTTTAAAGCAATTAATATCAAATAGGAATTTAATGAACAAATGCAGTATGAATTATTTTGGTTAGAAACATTATCTGTTTAATATAGTTTTTTTCCAAAAGAAATTTTCTATGCTTTCTACAAAAAGCATATCATCTTCTTCCTATTAAACGTTTTTTAATATTAAATATTGATATATATGAATTCAGTGAGGAAGAAGAATCACTTTTGTCAATTTTTTAAAAAGATTATTGCTTCGCATTTTACATAATCGTCAACAAGTTCCCAACCAAATAAATTTGCGAACAACTTTCATCCAACTTAAACACGAAATCCATTTACCTGAAGGCATTTTTGGCAATTGGTCTGTCCAAGCCGATCACTGCTATGTTTGCATATTCTCCGGAAAGCCTTTCAAGCTACATTAAAGCGGGAAGGAGTTGGGTAAATAGTTGTTATCGGATTCAAAACAAACAATTACCTTCACTTCGTCGGAAGAGGAACTTAGAAACCTTGCCGATAAACACCGTCCACCAAGTGTTCTGTTGATGCTTAAATTAAGAAATTGACGAACAAGCATAGCTAGTTTTTCAAATAAACAAAAATATAAATCAAGGTAGAATACAAAAACAAGTTAGTATTGAAAGCCAATACGCCAATACTTTGACGTTTGTTATCATTATCTTGTGCACATTCATTATAGAAGTGGCTGTCAATGTTTGGCTAGTTCGGTAATAATACCAGCTGGTGCAGACGGTCGCAATAGCCTCCACGAAATACTACAAATTGACGACGGTTACTTCAAAAATATACGTTAGTCTGCCGTTATACATTTTTGCAATAAATAAGCTACATCAGTTTTAGATTTGGACGATGGAATAATAAATAATTGAAAATATTTGAATATTTGCGCAATTTGTAGTGAAAATGCAGCTTTCGGAATTGCACGGCTGTACGAGCGAAACGGCGAATCAGAACCAAAATCTTTTGGCACTTCTATGCTCATTGAGAGGAAGGGTAGACGTGATGACGGCTGCACCCGAAATCAACTCACGTAAGAAGAACAGAAATTATTAAGTATGAATGGCTCATAGCTCTTTAAAATAAACAACAATACAAATCATGGCAAATCCCCCGGAAGTGCTTGTGCACATTCATTATCTAGTGCACATTCATTATCTAGTGCACATTTATTTATATCAGTGGCTCCCAATGTTTGGAAGTTCGGTAACAATACGAGGTGGTGCGACCGATCTTAATGAATTTCCGCCAAAACAACTGTCAGTCAAAGCAAGTTCCTGGAATCGAATCAGTGGCACGGAAAAATAAAAGTTATAAGTTTTGAGGTGTTTTATAATGTGCTAAGCTATGTTTGGAATCGCATATTCGAATGAAGAAAACGACACCAATCGATAGAAGTCTTAAATCGATTTCAAAATGACGGTAATTGTTCTACTTGGCGAAATAGCTCTAATTTTTATATGCTTAGCAGAAGAAATTTACGTTGGAAACTTTTAGGAAGAAAAAAGCGGGAAAATAATTTTAATCGGATGTTTAAATGTATTCAATTTGTGGTCTTCATTAGTTATGAAATGAGAAGCTTTTACTGATTTCAACTAGTTGCAGGTCCTGCTTGATTAATGAAACTATACAGCGTTTTCTCTACGTGGCAGCTTTTTTGGCCTACGAAAATGGGGCTTTTAAATTCTATTCCTATTTTGTTTGTAATATTTCTAAAAAAAACTAACATTTGCTCACAAATGTTTTTCGTTTAGACATACAGTCGAACTTCCCTAAGTCGAACCACCAACTGCCAAAGAAAATTGTTCGAGTTATAGAAAATTCGAGTTATGGAGTACGTTTACATTGATATTAAAGCCAAGAATAAAATTCGAGTTATAGAAAAATTCGAGATATAGAAGTTCGAGTTAGGGAAGTTTGACTGTATTTATTTTATTTCCTTTATCTAAAATTATTATTAACCAAAAAACCTTAAACGCAGAAAAATGTGACAAAACTACGCTAAAATAATGTATAAACTGATAGGTCAAACTAAAATTATGTGAAAATCACTACAGAGGGTTCTTTTTAGATCACTGATCACGAATCTGAGTCTGATTTGCAAAACTCGAAACGACGGATTCAGTAAGGTGGCCAAGACCACGTGACTTCACATTTGAGTGAAGAATATCGTACCGTAAAAATAGTAAAACACCGTAAAACACGTGAAATCGTGTGGCTATTTTGAAAAAGATGGTAATGTTCAATCATGGAGAAAGTTAAATTACGTAGGCCCCATCAATAATAAATTGCCCAAATATTTAAAATACATCTCTGATGTATCCTTCATTCATTTGACTAGAATTAATTTCCAAAAAATACTTTACAATAACAAAAGCAAAAATGAATGAAATTACCCTTCCCCATTCACCACTCCTTCAACTATTGATTACTCAATGAAAAAATCAGGATTTTTTGTAAATTGTATCAAATCTGAAGATGATCTAAGGATCTAAACGCGTCGTCATAAAATAAAAAAAATCAAGTGTTCAATTTTATTAAGATTTTATTGATTGAGATGGTTTCTGGAAACCTCCCTATTAGAAAAACGTTTCAGTGGCTTAATTTACCTTTTGGGAAGAATCATCCAGTTATTTGTCTAGAGATCAGCCAAGATGGTTTAACAAACTTCCTTTTGCGAAAAATGTTAGCTGTGAAGCATAAGTCGGCATACTTCGACTCAAGCTGAGAGTACTAGCTGATTTAAAGTGGCGATTCAGATATTTCATCTTCTGGAAGCAAGACTCAATGTATTCTTGTTTGGACCATACCTTCGTGTTGATACCTTGATCCATGGTATCCCGAATTTTGATGAATAGATAAGACAAATTCAAATCACAATGGGCCCATCGTCGCCTAAGTGAGCAATATTTTGATAAAGAGGGCTGCCACTACAACCAAGATCAGCTCAACACACTAAATATAGTACATACTTTCTTACGTGCAAAGATCTTGAAAGAAGTGCTAATCTCCGAAAAACTTATATTATAAACTTGCATCGATAGTACGCAGGATGTGCAAAACATTTTTAAGAGGAAGAATGAATAGTGTTATTTGGTGTACTTATAGTCAACAGGTTTTCTCTGCATTATAGTTGCCCAAACGTTCGTTTTAAGGATTTTTTAGACGCCAGAAATTAATGAGGAGACATAAGTATAAATTAGGCTTCATGAATATGTGTACTTAATTAATTCCTCATTTTCAAGGGTGCAGCTATCTCATCCTGCACGCCAATCCCACAAAACAATTCGTTTGGCTCAAAAATTGAAACGAAGCGAAAATTGACAGAGTTTTTTTTAGTTTTTCTGTTTCCTCCTTCACGTTAAACTTTGCACCAGGTTTGCTACGCCATTGGTAGTATTATCGTTTGATATTTATATGTTTAAAGAACAACATCAAATATTACCATTTGATAGTTGATGACTTTCGTCACCCTAAGAATCAATCGTTGTAATATTGCGTGAAGGACGACAGATGAAGCTGCCGGTCCCAAAAAAACAACATTTTAGGTAGGCTGAACAACAATTTTTATATTCTGATCACTTCTAATTTTTTCAAAATTCGTTCTCATATGAAACTCAACCGATTGACTACCATTAATAAATCACATCAAAATGTTTTATTAATTTAGTAATGTACAACATTTCTTAAAATCTAAATGCTCGAGCCTACGGTCGTTCACAACAACATTGTGTGATTAGATTATGTTCGTAGCAGGATTTTGCGTAGAGCAGACGACAATCTCGGTAGTTGCATTGCGGCGGAGCAGCCAATCCATCTAGCAGACAGTAATTAACATATATGTATTATTCGTATCTAGAATCTTTGTCAAACTATCGGATAACATCAAAACTTACATTGGCCGTTACAACAGCACGCATCGTGTGCTAGTTTATACGAGCAATAGCTGTAGACGGAAGAATCGCAAAGTGGACAGGGGTCATCGTATTGTCGTAACGATTCCAACTGCTTCCCAATTCGGCCTGCGCAAATATAGATACATATGAGAAATTTGCATAAAGTTAGCTATTCAGTAAGTTGCTTTAATGGGCGAACGAAGGAGAGGTATAAAATGATAAAAAAGCTATTCGAACGGATATGCGAACAACAATCAACATCTTATTATGTCTGAAGCATTTATATATTATCACTGTGATCCCGTTAGGTGAAAAATAATTGTTTCACATATGTATATCCAATTTGAGCCCACACATGACACATTTTATATCATAGGTGGCATCAAGTTCCTCAGCAGTCCGAAACTCGCGTGGGTGTTCTTTGTAAGTTGAACCCGAGAAGTTGGAAATAGGTCATTCCACCACGCACTAGAATGTATACTGTTATCCAGGCGAGCTACTCAACTATAGAGCACAGTCTTTGATTTAAGGATGAAACGATTACCTAGTTTCGTGAAAGTCGCAGGGACCAGGCCAATCACTGATAAAAGCACTAAAGACAGTAGCACACAACTATTCATATCGGAAGTTGAATATTTAACGTTCCTAGATTTCTTGAAACTTATAAGCCGCTCTAAAATAACTGCTTTGTAGAACTCGGGAGGAATGATCGAAGCTTATTGGGCATGTTTGTTGACTCTGCAGGTATTTATATAAAACATCTACAAGAGGTGATCTGATCTTCTCTTGGATTCTCTTTCGCGGACTTCTTTGGTAGAGGGTCTTAACTTGTCTTGTTGATGACGAAATGTACAAGAAGTTGTTTTTCATATTTGTCTGAATGTTTTACACACCGAATCTGATGGAGACGTGTTTCACTCGACTAAGATAATTTAATTGTATTGCAAATCGGATTTTGACGAGAATTAGCGGAAAACAATAAACGATTGTAATTGACGAGATATCTTTGATCGACACAGATTCTCATAGCTATGAACTTTTCGAGTCTAGATATATGTAAGCGGGTGTGGTTTGGTAAATGCGAAGGTTGGATTGGTTTTCGCATATCAGGAAAATTCTTTCTTAATATTAATGTTTGTTAGATTGATTGCGATTAGAAGGAACGATTGGAAAATGTTTGAAGCATTTATATTTTAAGAGTGATCACAGCGTTGCATTCATAGTATTACCACTTTAGTTTGGTTTCCATGTATGCTTCAAATGAAATGATTTGATTTTTCACTGTGCTATTCAAATGTTCCCCCCCCCCCCAAAGCATTGTATTAAATACAGGCTTCTATTTTGTAATAAATCATTGTTAAACTAAAACAAAATCAACAACCAAACGACTCAAGGCGATACCTACTTCGTTGTTGCACAATTTTTTTCGCGCGCAACCAAACTTCGTTATCTTAATAGAAGGTCATCGGAAGAGTCAAAACAGTTTACTTGACCCGGACTATATATATCAACCGTGTACTTTGGCCAATTTTATAAATATATAGATGTAATATGCCCCAAGTATGTATAGTGATTGAAACAATCAATACCGCAAACGATTTTTGATAAAATTGTCTTAAAAAGGATTTCAAACTTGTTTCACGTCAAACATGAAAACAAAAAAGTTGTGGCGCTCAGAAGATGATCCCCCCTTTTCAGGTGTCGTTCTTGGCGTGTAACGCTTTTAATAATAACACCATGTAAAGGTGATGTATGCACAAGTTACTTTAAATATAATTCTAGGCATGTCTGCCATATGCAACTTTTTGTGGGAGCCATATGAAGGTATCTCAGTTTTTTTGTTTTCAAGATGGAGCGCAGAAGATTGGAGCTACGACCCGAACAACTTGAACTTAAAATATCTAAATAATTGACCACACATTGCATTGCACTTCTTTAAGTGACCTCTCATTTGAACCAAGCTAACTGGGATCGCCAGGCATTTACCTAGATGTCAGCTTCCACTTGTTTACGGTCTTTTAATGCAAAATCGCATGATATATGCAGGTATCTCGATTACTTACTTAATAGGAGTTTCGGTTAACTTCTGCAAATGGAACGAACAAGGTTCGCAAAGAAACTCTAGAGTTTTATGATTAGAATCGGCCGATTTATAGAACGAAACCAATCTTAATGAATAAGCGACCTATCGTTAAATCGATTTTGTTATTATCCAGAAAGAAAAGAAAAAATGATTATTTCTTAAATCATCTCCGGTAATCTCTGTGTAAACCAACTGAGAAGGTCCATGGCAAAAAAGAAACATTTCCATGCATTGTACTTTTACTTACACATACCCAAGGGGTAAAATCTACTCTTTGTAATTTATGGCATTTCCCCTTGAGTTAAGCTTAAAACAAATGGCACATGCTAGACGGGATTCGTGTCATCATCATAAAGATTTACTTTTGGAAAATATCGTTGGACGCCAGTAGTTGTGTCATAGAATCTGCTCTCTTTCGGTTGGTAATTTTTTACATTTCTTCTTCTTTATTTTGTCTTTTTTTAGTTTTTTTTTAACTTTTTCTAAATTTTAATATCCAACAACCAAGCAAAACTTGTCGACGTATACAGGGTGCGCCATCTTTCGTGTCGGTATGTAAACACTTACTAACTTTGGAAAAAACCGATTTCTATATATGAGGTGTTTTTATGCAATTTGGTCCTTTGCAATTTATTTTCACTACTTTTTGAATACATCTATTAAGTGGCCACCTTTATTGGCCAAAATAAAATGTGTCCTTTTTGCTGCATTTTCCATTACCTTTTCGAGCATCTCGGGCATTATAGCGATGATTTCGGCACGAATGTTTGCCTTGAGCTCGGTCATGCTCTGAGGCTTGCTGGCGTACACTTTGCTTTTAAAATAGCCCCACAAAAAGAAGTCCGAAGGAGCAAATCTGAAGATCTGGGTGGTCACTCAAAATTTTTGTTGCAAAAACTGAATTGTTTGATTTGCAGAGTGGCATGGTGCACCGTCTTGTTGAAACCAGTAACCGTCAAGTCCTTTTTCACGCATTCGCGGGCAGACATAAAGGGCCAACATCCACCCATATCTGTTTCCATCAACTGTCTCGTTTTCTCTGAAGAAATATGGCCCAATGATGGTTTTGGCGCAAACGTCGGGCCAGTCATTTTTTGGTCATGCATTGGCGTTTCATGGATTTTGTGTGGACTCTCCGTTCCACAAATCCGGCAATTCTGCTTATTAACGCCGCCAGATAGTGCGAAATTGGCCTCTGACCGCTTCAACCAGTTCATTGGAACGACTTGGTCGTTGATGAACGGCACGACGACGATCTTCCATTGTCCCGTGCTCAACGAAATTTGACACAAAACGACGAATAGTGTTGTCAGACGGTGCCTGTTGGCCACAATATTTTCGACGGTACTGAACGAATATTCTAGATGTACATCGTCACTATTTCGGCACGTTGTTTCGGTGTGAAACGATTCATGGTTCAAAATGTACTGAATTCGTCGTTTCAAAAACATGTCTCATCGAATCAATCGGTTTAACAAATGTAAAAGTTAGTAAGTGCTTGCATACCGACACAAAAGATGGCGTACCCTGTATTTCTGCTATCCTCTTAATCAGATTGGTTATTCAGCACGTTTTATTCTGAGTTGTGAACCTCTTTGAATTGATTCTTTGAAGTCTGCCTACATCTTCCCGTTCAAGATCTTTCAGCCACAAGTGTGCCATAACTGCTATAACTGTTGTTAGAATCACAACTATCTTATGTGAGATCTTCTTCCTTATTTCTCTTATACTAACCCTTTTGCTTCCCATTTCTGACTTTCAAAACGATCTCCGTACAGAAATTCCACGAAGATTTAAGAACAACAAACGCAATTCAGACATAAATTCAAACACTCATCTATCCAAGCTGAGTTCGCTTTTCTGCAAATAGTTGGACACACACTTTTCCTTGACTTTAAGCACTTTTTCAAGTTCGTTTCTATTTCGTGGTGCTTAAATGGTCTTTATCCTTCAATTCTCCAAAAACGACTCCCTAACATTGCACATGCACGGTTCAACAGAAAACAATGCATCTCACCAGTAAGTACCGCAATCGCCACACTGTGTCTCGTAGTGCGTCGATACGCTGCCTACTACAAGTTCAGCTACAGCCACTGTTTGTCCTGTGACTCGTATTCGTTTCATTCTCCTGTTGAATGTAGTTATCCATTTAGAACTTCTATTGAATTCGATACAATAATTTTTGAATTCTGAACAATATGTAACATGAAAAATATGGGCATATTGAACTAGAATATAGTATAGTTGCGAAATAAATCATATCATCACTATCACAGTGCAACACTCGCCGTGATAATCTGTTAATATGAATTGAAGAGCATCCAAATGGGGAAATCGTATTCAACATTTGAGAATTTACTTTGCACACCAGCAATTCAAGTATCATAAACTGTTTTATGACGCTTCGATATATTTTCGCTTCAAGCTTATATTTTTCCTAAAAGCCAGCTCTATCTATGGTGTCAATTCCCAACTGGTATTGAATATACCGCTATAGATTTATTCCCATTAGGAGAATTATCTTCAACATCGCAGCAGCAGTTTATGTACTTCCTGAGATATTTTTTCCAGATCCTTGGAAGCTTAGAGCTACCAATTTCTCACAATAGGGCAGAGATTCGTTATGAAGTGCGTTTTCATGTTATTTCATGTTGTTATAGGAAAACTAAACATTTTTCAAACAGTGAACATATACATAAAGCAGTGTGCTTAGTTCCTGTAGCTTTTAACTGCACGCAAGTTTGTATAGGCCGTCTATAGTTGAGTATGAGCAGAAAGACCCGATCGACGGTATAATTTTCAGTGGTAATTTTTTAATGCCATTCCACCATCATCATTCTTTCAAATTAGCACTTTCTCAAGGGAGGCTCGAGATTCTGTTGTGTTCTCATTGTGATGGGGATGAAAACTTTGCAAACTTGTTGCAAAGGTCTCGCCGAAGCTGCTTTGTAGCTGAGCTTTACCATCCTAGGTCCAATGTGAAATTACATGCGTTTGTGGTATCTCAGCGAGATGCGAGGACAAAGTATCTTGGGACGGCAGTGGAAGCTGAACTTTTCATCTGTTGCTTGTGGCGCGCATGATTCCCATTCCCCAGGCCCTGTTGCTTCATTAATTTCCCATAAATAGACTACGAGTGTATCGTAGACTCGCAAACCGATGCGGATCGATATTATACGGCGCAAGGTAGGACGGCAGTGGATGGACGATAGGGCAGGATTACACTCGTAGCTCCTTGCATTAGTCATAGTCATGTTGCTGGGCCATTCGTTAGGTTACTAATCTTCCAAATCACGAGACAGCCACGTAACTTGCATGGGTGTTTAACAACACTATTAGCACTGGTCAAAAGGGGTTTGTTCGTACCTTTGTAGGACGAAAGCATTGCTTTTGCCTGATCTGAATCGTGTGTTCTAACCGTGACGTCCCATCCTAACTGGCCTGTTACAAAATCCCCAAAAGCAACATCGAAACCGCCAAAATGAGCGATTTCATATATTGATAGCCTTTTCGTAGGACTTGATTGGTTGCATTTCGTGCTCATTGCCAAGCCCGTAAGTCGCGTAATCCTTTGAGCAGGAAATGAGATAGGGATGATCAAAAATTGATATCGTTAGTTGGTGGACGTTCGGTACAGTTTAATAATGCGAACGGAGGATTACACTGGAGAGTTTAATCCAGGTTGTTATACGAATAATCATGGTTGAGGGTTTCACATAACCGAGAATATAAATCGACGCTATTGAAGTCCGTAGAGAGAGTACCACTTTATTATTTTTGCCTCTTCGGTTCTGTTTATCCAAACTATGATAAAAGTCATAAAACGACTACTACAATCTCTTTGGTTTCGTTATGGTGAGTTTCTAATTAAAAGTCGCGCTCTTCTGGCGTGGCAAGTAGATTACCTCTTTATTGTTAAATGTACACTTTGCGTACGTAAAATTATCGGAATTTTCAATTCAATTATTATCATTCTATGTCTTGAAAAGTCTTAATTGTTTGATGGCACGTACTAACCCAATCATCAAAATTTAGAATCGAAGACTTGTTGATTTGTTAGGTCTAACGAAATTGTCAATAATTTTCAGTTGCAAAGGAGGGCTACCATTTCGAAGCCACTGAAAAAATATTTTCATTAAATGGTAAGCAAAGACACGTAGTCCTGTTTATAATTTCCATATCTTCATTAAATAGAAGAGATTGGATAAATTAACATCATCATTTTTAACTTTCCAGTCTATGGGATGTTATTGTAATCGCTTCGAAAATTCGAAATTGAAACATATCTATAAGTTTTTATGTCTTTAGAATATATTTAAAGTGTTTTTTGGAAAGAAGTCTGTATGTGTGTGTATACATGCGTACGTATGTTCCTGTACAGTTTCTTCTACTAGCATAACTCACTCACTATTATCTTCTCGTTGAACATTAATTTTTTTCGTAATTTTTGAGAAATAATTTGGTTATTATTGTTTAAATGGTTTTTTTTTGGAAAAATAATCGATTTTTTGTTTAATCTAAAAGTAATGTAAAAATTTCGTTGTTTTTATAAATTTCATTGGTCAAACTATAAATTATACATCTCATTTACATATTTTTCTTCTTCTGGATGTTGCAGGATCTCCGGAAATGGCGTTAAGTTGTACGAGGCATTTTTAGGTGTTTTTTCATTCGCTCGCATCGCCGCCATTTTGTGTTGAAAAATTATAAAAAAAAAATATTTCCAAGAACTTTGAGACATGTACTTTAAGGATTTCATGTTTAAAATGTTCTGAACAAACAACACATATTTTAAATCTATCTGAAATGAGCATTTTTTTTAAATTTTACATGTATTCCCTTAAGTGCTAAATAGTTTTAAGAAAACTTTGGGTAGGCGGTTTTTTGTTTTGACGAACCAAACAGATTTCTATTGTTAAGTTGTCAATCGACGCGTAATATTATTTTTATGATTCTATCAAATGTTTGAAAATTGTTTGTTGGAGCAGTTTTTTAATTTAATAAAAAAGTGCAAAAATTAGGGATTCTTTTCTTCAAAAAAATAACTATTCAACCTGATTTGTACAACACAATAATCGATATTATAAAATATATAGACTCTAAACAGTTTTTGTAAAAAAAAAACAGCAAAACTTTTTTCAGGGCTATAAAAAAATTAAGGGGGTCTTTTTGGTTATGATTTTCAAAAAAAATAACCATTTTTTTGAATAGAAAGAAAAGAGATATCATTTTGAAATTTTTGTACATATGTTAATCGGTACTTGAGGTGAACAAAAATATTTTTTTAGTTTTTTTTATCATTTTTTTACCCATAACTGACATGTAACATTTACCATTGCTTTTATGTCTATTGTGAAATATATAATGAGGTGATTCCAATCTATTTTTTAAACAGAATGCCAGCACTACTGGGCGTGTCTGTGCGATATTACGTCACTCGTAGCGGGATCCTGTGACTGAAGATCGTACCTAGTCTGGTTTATATACCTTGAGTCGCTTGATTTGTCCTATGTAGGTTTTTTTTATAATTTCCACTTAGTTCGTGTCTCAGTTTTTTGTCTTTGGCGCATCCTAGGATATTCTTTAGCTGATGAGTTCCGCTCGATGAAACCATATCTATATGCAGATTAATCAACAGCTTCCTTATCTTCCCTAAGACTGCCGAGTGTATTATTCTATCCTTATTTCGGGGTCGTCATCTCCCCTTTGGAGACTGCTCAGTTCGCTGCCAGGAAAGGTCATAAGGCTAATCAATTCAGCTAGGTTTCCTAGTGTCCTAAAATGATTGCAATTGAGGATTGTAATTAAGTTCTAATTTTAATACCTTTTCTCTTTGCTGAGGTTATGTGATATACATGTATAGAACCATCTATGGCTGCATTAAATTAGTGGTCAAATGTACTGAAGAAGGGCACAACTGGTGCTTGAAATACGTATATACAAAAATAAAATAATAAATATCCCGTCTAAGGAAGCACTACAGTTTTGTTTATAATCTATTAAATTTTTTTATTTATAGTCGTTTTCCTTTTGCACGGTTCTTCTATATAAAAATTAATTTTTCGAGTTGCACGGTCTTATGAAGAATGTATCTTCCGTGTAGTGCGGGAGGGGGAGAGTGGTTTAGGTGTATTTTCATTAAAAAGAAATGATTGGATTAAGTTACATCATTTTTTTCATATTTTGAAGAGAAAAATAAACCGACAGGAAAAAATATGCTACAGATTAATTAAACTCCTTCATTTCGTTAAAATGTTTCATATTCAGTTTCTAATCTAAACAAAAAAAAAACAATTCTGATGTCATAACTTTTATTGAAAATTCCAATCAATGCCAGCTAAACCAATCAGGATGTGTGTGTGGTGGTCGTCGTACTATGGCAAGTCAAAGAACACCTGCAGCTAACTACCATTCAATTGTGAAGATCAGATATACTTTAGTTAACAAAACTCAATCAAAAAGATAAACGGCGAACTGAAAGTAGGTCAATGAATAAACGTTGGATGCTTCTCATCGCAGGATATTTTGCCCGGTTTCATTTCCATGATGTGCGCTTTGTTACAAACATCATATCGTGCAAGGAGCTCTAGCTCTATGATAAGACAGATTCTGAGTGGTACACAACGAATGCTAGGCACGATTCTGAATCGATCCTGGCTTGGATAGAAAACTCGTCTATAATAAACATGGGCAACATGTCATTTAGTATTGATATTGAATATATGTACACATACAGCCGGCACGTGAGCAATTTTTAAAATTGGAAAAACGAGAGGAGATATTAAATCATATTGAAAAATTGTTTTTAGTCTTATTTTATTACACTTTGCATTTGAAACTGTTTGCTTGAGTAAAAATAAGGAATTGTGACTGCTTCAATATTGATGAGAAAAATATGTTTTCCATACTTCTAATGGGTAAGATTCAGTGCTTGATGCAGAAGGACGTCTTCCCAATTGTTTAATAGAAAGCTAGATAATTTCTTCATTAGTTTTTCAACAATCGATATGATTTCCATAAAACTCTACTAAAGACAAACAAAATGTCCTTGATCGAGTTTAAACGAATGGTAATATTTCAACAGGTCCTTGTTGTAACGATATATATTTTCATGGTCAACAAATGCTCGTACATATTGAACGTTTTGATCGTAAGCCGATATGTCATAAGGTCGAATTTCAAGTATTTATAAATGGTTAGTGAGTTTCAAACGATATCCTCAAATTGAACTTTAACTACGGGTGTATTCAATAATTCAGCTTAAGACAGGCAAACGAAAGCGACCTTTGCTTCACATCAAATCCTGTGAGGCGAAATTCTTCTGGGATATCATTTTACTTCAGCCTGAAAATTGATTTATTTTTCAGGATTTTATGGGGCACTGAAACGCGTCTCGGATGTGCGCATATGAAATAATGGCGATGAATGTTTGTTTATATTTTGATAAACAATGTCCTTACCACGCGTATGGTCAACATGATAAAGATTGAACTTTATGGCATAGTGTTGTGCGATGGGATTTCAAAAAGGTGATAATATTTCGTAAATATTATTTGAATATAAAATCACAATGCAATGCACAAGTTCCCAATTTTATTGTTGAAAGCATCCTAGAAGCAGGACCAGTTGAATTCCGAGTAAATTTTCGAAAATGGAATCGTTTTGTAAAGTTTTCACTGCTTCGAGGACATGTACGAAATGTTGACAATGGGAAAGAAGCAGATCAGGTTCTAATTTTTATTCCTTCACAACTGTTGGTGCTATCAAAAAGCATAAAAATTCTTGGTACATTTTGTGTTGGTTTTTATGAATCGCAGGATCTTTATTTCTCCGATAGTTTCGTCGACTATCATTGAAATGTGAATTCTCGTAGGTCAAATGTAGATGCCAAATGCTTCATGGGATATAAATAATGAGTGTTGTTGCTAGGCCACTTATTGTTGCTTGATATGATAAGGTATATTATTTAGAATGAACTAACGTCCTCGTTTTGCTCGCCCATGCCATTCTGTAATACCCATGTTAGACTTTTTGACATGTGGCAGCATACTTCCGAATAGAATATTCCTTAATACTCTGAATAACTTGACCGTCGCTATGGATATTATTTATGGTAAGATGAGTCGTATGTGATAGTTTTTTACTTGTTGTGCAGATAAACATATAGTTTTCTTACTTAGATGAAACTTTTGTTGGTTTGTCGCCAAACCAGATATCGAATGGAATTGCAAGACAAAATGATGTGAATCGATTGCACTTGAAATATTTTTTGTAAATTCTAAGAAGCTTGTTTTGATCGTTTGCCCTTTTCAAGGATATTTATCTCGTAATCAAGGTATAGTTTATTCTGTATAAAATAAACATTTTCTCGAAAAATATATTGTAAATTCAACAAGATTATTCAGCTTTATTATCGTTGCAATGCAAACAAAACGGTTTTAGGCACACTCGTACTGTGATTTACGACAGTGGTTGCCTGTACATTTAGTTGCGTACTTTGTATGACAAACTACTTACTTCCAATTGTTTACTGGTATTTTACGTTATTAGTATCTATAAAAAATATATATCCTGGAGATGCCGGGCATTGATCCCGGTACCTCTCACATGCTAAGCGAGCGCTCTACCATCTGAGCTACATCCCCATCGAAGAAATTGTTCAAGTGCTTCGAAATTTTCATAAAATCTGACCTCCTTTTTTAAACCGCTAAGAAATGTATCTTAATTCAAAGATGCACACTTACGCAGGCGTATTTGACTTGCATTCATACCTGATACCTGATATCCGATTTCATAGATGAAAAAAGCCGTTGAACAACTAACGGACTTAACACTTTAGCAACTAAGCCGAATTGGGTGTGAGACAGAAAAGCTCACTTGACGCCGTTACCTACCTCAGATAGCTTTATTCGTACACGATTAGATTGTTTGGTATGCCAATCTAAAATCTTTTAATTTGATTTGATTGACCATTGTATGCTCGATGAACTGAATAAAGTCTTGTTATCAAAGCTTGTTGTTTGGATGTTTCATACTATTTTGTAGTGACTTAGTTTGCTCACTACTTAATTAATCTATTTGAATGAAAAGAAGTTAATAAAAATTAATAATATTTAAGACTGGAAAATAAAATATAACACACGAATAATGGTAGAGACACTTTCGATTCTAGATTTATTTTATTTCATACTATTGCCCGTTACACTTTTGGTTGGAGCTGTAGGGTAGCCATCTGTTGATTCCTTTTTAAAATTGAAACCACACTGTTGAGTATTTTTAAATGATTGTTGCTTTTTCAAACGAATACATCTTCCGAATATCTACGAAAAATAATTTCAGCGGCTGGTATTTAAGTATTAAATCTTCTTAACTCAATTTTGCAGTAAACTGTCGATTATTTGTGTGTCTCTTTCACGAATAATTCGATGGATACCTTTAACCCTGCTCTACTGTTCAAATTTTCTCTCTTATTGTTCTATTTGGGTCTATGTAACCCGATACAATGAACAGGTTAAATTGAAATATGCAAAAACTTTTTTCATGATAGTTTTTAATTTGAAAATAAGGTTATTATTATGTAAAATGAATTTTGGGTGAGTGTTGTACATACAGAGGAGTACAGAAGTATTGGCACACCCGCAGTTTTTAACAGAAAGTACAAATAAATTATATATAAATAAAGCAATCTATTTAGTCGTTGTACAAAACATTTCTTCTTTATGCAAAGTACAAGTATTGATAAGAATAAATGTTATTAAAAATTTAAAAAAAAAATACATCAAACTGTCACATTTTCATACGGACAAAAGTATTGGCACACTCTAAATGAACATGGGGTATTTCAAAAATATACACGCCATCAATATTTAGTCGGCTCTCTTTTGTTCTTAATCAATTTCCTTAACCTGTATTCCGTAGAAAATACTAACTCCTGGGTTACGGCTGTACCAATTTTATTCCATTCTTCAGAAAGTAGTTGTTTTAACTATGATTTGCTGGGAATATTGTGTTATATAATCCGATTTCCTAATTGACTATACTTTCCAAGCGTTTCGGGTTTAGTTTCGTATTAGGTCTTTGCCACACTAAAACTCTACCATCACTACGAATAATGTTAAATTTGCTTTCATGAGAAAACAATACTTTACTCTAAAAACCATTTTCTTTAGCACGTATTCATTTTTGATGTTCATTTTTTCTTGCTTATTAATTGGACTTATATAAGGTGTTTTTCTAGCCACTCTTGCTTTATAACCTTCCCGATGAAGCACCCTGCGTACAGTTTTTACATGTATATCTTTTTTATTTTCTTCTTACAACTGAACCGCTATTTTTGATGCACTAGTTTCGCGAATACGATTTTTTTTAAATTTTGACTGTCTTCAAATCTTTCCAACTGTATACCGAATTCTCCCAATAACTTTCGCTATTTCTGTGTAACTTTTATTTTGTTTATTTAAATTTAAAATAATTTTTCTTTCACTTTTATTTGCTTCTTTACTGTTTCGGCCCATGATTACAAGAACTCACTTATACAATCAAATAAAACAAACTGATTTCACAAGTAATTATCTACGAAATTATATTATATTACATTTAGTTGCAAAATTAGGTTTCTGGGAACACGGTACAATGTACTCCGTAAATAAAAAGCCAATTTTATCAATACTTTTGTCCAAAGGGAAATGTGATATTTTGAAGTACATTTTTTATTTGTTAATAACATGTATGCTTTTGTTGGTTGTTTTGTTTTTTATAAAAACTTGTACTTCGCATAAGGAAGATTGTTTCATTTATATGTTATTTATTTGTACTTTTATTTAAAAATTGTGACTTTTGTTCTGTATGTATTTATTGCAATCTTCGCATATTATGTTAGTTTTATTATCATTTGCGAAAGTGATGTATCTTCAACGAGCTCACTTCCTAGTTGTAACGTGTGATAGGATTTCTAAAAGGACCTGTTGTATTGACCAGAAATTAGTTTTTCTTTTACATGTGTAAGTACTAACCGCAAAATCGAGGGTATCCACAGAGCCGTTACTAGTATTGTATAATGATTTACAATTATTTGAGGTTTTTTCATCATCTTTTTGGCTGACGTTATATCATGATGTAATTATAAAAGTTACGTTCTTGTTCATTCAGGACATAATTTACAACGGTAGTGGAATCCAAGAGAACAAAACGTAAAACTATGAACGTCTTTACTATTCAGTCCTATCTGAAGTTCTGGTTTATTTTTTCTTACTGTTCCAAGCATTTTCAATTTATTTATTTTAGAAGAATTTGGCCCAAAATGTACGAATAGAAAGAGTTGTCGCACGTAACATTATGTTCAAACAGCTCAAAAATTAGGTCATGAATTACGTTATAGAGAAAACGGTCTTTAATATTTCTCTTTAAAACGTACAATGACGTCGAATTTTACACGAGACTCAGCCGAGGCTTCATTTTTGCACAGTTTCTTCAACATATTAATAACTTTGGAAATATTTTTTCAATATTTTACAACGTTGTTCAGGCGTAGAATGGTCCATTTACATTTTCACATTACACATCTATCATATTGTTAAGCGCTCCACTGTTGACAATGTCGAAATAACATGCACTTCGAAAAGAGGCCAGCAAATGGCTTAACTTTAAAATTCTCCAGAATTATCAACACTTACTTATTAACAGACGACATTCTGAAGTGCACATTTCTTCATTCCAAATAGCTTTGCAGTTAGTACACATTATTCAGCCTTTTAATGACATAGCTTTGTTCAAATCTACAGTACCAGAAAAGTTTTCCACTTTTTCAGTAATTTTCGCTAATTAGAGCCCAGGCGAGATGTAAAAAATGCTTTGATGGATGTTTTGTGACAAATATGTGATTATACTCGTATTTAAGAGAAGGAGGTAGTAAAGGTGCTTACAAAAAATCTGTGCAGTATGTTGAAAAGATGTTTCGTAATAATTTCCAAGAGGGTACTAAATGAATTCTTGAAATGACTTCTAGAAAAAAAAAAATTATTTGAATTTTCCTTCAGGTCCTTTGCCTGCTATCAGTTTATCTTTAATCAGAGGTGAGTGCTTCACACCTTGAGTATTTTCAGGTGCCACCAAATGTGCGAGAAAATCTCCAGCTCGTTTGGCTTGCTGGTTTGTTTGCCCACCTGGATGTTGCGGAATTCAGACATTCGGTGTGCGTGGCATGTGGATCCTCCGATGGGGAAATCACCCCTCGTTGCTCCTGGCATGTGTTAGATACAATACAAGCCAAACGGATGTTGTATGTGTCAGCGAGCAAGGATATTCCGTGGCCATCAACAAGAGTGACGTAACGTTCGATTTGTGGGACTGAGTGGGGTTGTTCGAGATTAGGGGAGACATTTAGAGACTGTTGAATTGAAACGGGATTCTCCAGGAGAGCTTTTCGATTTGATTTTAAGGGCTGCAAAAGCTTTTTGCGACGAGATAATGTCTAAAGCAACAGTTTATTATGTTGTCTGGGACATGCTAAGCGTTTAGTGCCTGGATCGTTGTCGTAGAGTAGCCAAGCATTTTCTACATAGTATGTGATAGCCGCGATGTTTTTTTGCAAGGATTTGAGTTTTCACCTAGTGTCGAATAAATATACGAGGAAAGTGTTGTAGCCTAGCAGTACGATTGATGTCTAACGTTTTCGTATTTTCCATATTGGATGGTTCTGCAAGTAGTGAAGACAAGACCGTGTCAAATAAGTGACTGAAAGATCCTTATCTCAGCTGAATAGCATCCGTGAAAATACGTAACGCGATATCCTGGCGACACCTCGTCTCGTTCGTATCGTGCATAGTGTCTCATTTATGGTGATGTCGGCTATCCATGTTTGTATCTTCCTCATACATGTTCTGTGATTCAAGGCTGAGGAGCTCGCGACCAGGATTCCAGTGAACTCGTCTGTAAAGCACCCGCTCCAGTCTCTTGGCGCTTGCCGTCGTGCGCTTGAAAGCAACATCATTGACTTGCTTCCCAGGAGCAACAGTTGTTTTTTGTACGTAGTAGGCTATTTATTCTGCTTTATTATCAGAACCCTGGCTTCAACAACGGTATCGTCCTTGTGAAAAAAGAAAATAGTGTTGTAAATCTGAAATGCGTGAAAAGTGAGTGTCGCACTTTAAGATTCGATTACACGTCATGAAGAAATATTTCGCACCCATTTATTGTGATCATCTAAAAATATTTTGTATTTCAAGTTTCTTGCAATGAAACCAAAAAATGAGATGAATCTGGGATATTTGACCTGGATTGGATTGATGTATGATTTTTTCTGAATGCTGTAAGTGTTTAAAAAGGAAATATCAGTAAGAATCTGTCCGTCTTCTGCTAACGCAGGCTAAAAATTATTAAACTGTGCATCTGAACTGTTTTGAACGAGTAAAGAAAAAAACTCGAAAAAACGCTTTTACTATGGAAGTGTACTAGGTAAGTGAAAGTAATCAAAAGGCATACTAACATAAACATTTGCACGTAGAAGTTTTATAAGAAAATGCTCTTAGAATTTATACTGAAATAATATTTGGAAAACATCTCTACTCGTGCGTTTTTTGCGAAGGCCTGTTGCATATCTGAAAAAAATGTTGACATCTAATGGAAACAATAAAGTTTTATAAGAGCCAGTTTAAATAATATGACGCACATTTTACGCAACAGGTTGCTATTATTAACATTGCCAAAAAAAATAAAAATATTTTGTCGTCGTGCAGCTTTCGTTATTGTATATGTATTTGTGATTACCTGAAATTTACCAAAAGTTACGAATGAACATTGTACGACTTCTTTGCTCTGAATGCTGTCACAATAAAAATTCTTAGGATATTTATATCTTCAACAACAAATGTTACGTAAATGAATGACATAAATGACGGGAGAAAAATCATTTCTGAAAAGCATTACATGCATTGAATTTCTGTAGTATCAATTTGAATAATTCAAAAATAAATTAGGGACAATCAATAGTTCTAACTCTTTTGTCGATGGCCTTTTTGAAATTTTAGCTCAATACTTTTAAGGTAGTAAACATCTATCAATAAGTTTTTGATGAGTTATAATAAAACGTGTTTTTTATCACAAAAAAGAACAGACAACACTCTTTTATAAACGATTTCAATTTTATTTTCTCAAATATATGTTTTGGAGATTATTTATGTCTTTTTTCAGTGTTGCAATCGGACATTAAGGAATTGTATCACTGAATAAGGACACAATGAATGTCCGAAATATATATGTTTCTAGCGAAAAAACAATTGAAATCGTGTATAAAGTGCTATATACTTTTCTTGAGTAAATATCTGTTTTTTTCGTTTCTCTCTCGGAATAATGCAACTTTTAAATTTAAATTCAATAGATAGTTGATTTAAAAAGACCTGATTCTTATTTGCCGTTGATTTTTAACTTCCTAGTATAAAGGGAAGTTATAATAATTGGTCCGAAAATCTAAATCGAAATTTTCAATATGTCTTCACATTTTACAGTCGGTCTTAGGAGTAATTCAAAAGTATTTTTTCTAGCAGAAATATTTCAATATACGAGATCTTTTCAAAAAAAAATTTGAAAGAATTTTTGGAGCCAAAACTGACGATGCTACATCCATTTCATGTCATATGTCCGATAGCTTGATCCGCTGAGACAGACTGTGTCAAGTTTGAACATGTTATGACTTGTTAGTCAGTCTCTAGAGCCGCTAGAATGCGGTCGTGTTTATCGTGTCTGCCGCGCATCATTGATTTCGAATAATGCGTCAACGTTAAGTTTTGTTTTAAGTTGCAAAAAAGTGTCAAAGAAGCTCATGAAATGTTAAAAACGGAGTATGGTGATAATGTGGTAACTCTGAAGACTGTTTACAAGTATTATGAGTGATTTTAAAACGGGAATGAGTCGGTTGCAGACGAACAACGGTCGGGACGTCCATCGACCTCAGAACAGACGAAAACGTGCGAAAAGTAGCAAAAATTATTCATGCAAAAAAAACAATAACTATTCGAGAGTTTGCAGAAGAAGTTAACATTTCTTATGGGTCTGTGCCAAGCATTTTAACCGATAATTTGCAAATGAGACGAGTGAGTGTTCCCAGACTATTGACTGACGAACAGAAGGAAAATCGTGTTTTAGTTTGCACGGAATTGGAGGATCGTCTTCAAGCAGATTCGGATTTCATGGCCAAAATTGTAACTGGAGATGAAAGTTTGGTCTATGGATATGACCCAGAGACAAAAATGCAGAGTCCCCAATGGAAAACCCCTAAATCCACTCGCCCTAAAAAAGCACTACAGTGAAAGTCGAACATCAAGACCATTCTCATTGTTCTTTTCGAAAGTGAGAGCATAGTGCGATCAAAGTTCCTTCCAAGGCAAACAACTTTAAATTCCGAATTCTACAAAGGCGTACTGGAACGTTTGCGAAACGATATACGAAGAAAGTGACCAGAAAATCTTTGCTAATGGCTTCTTTCTTCATCACGACAATGCACCGTGCCACACGACGCTTCTGATTCGCGAGTTTTTGGCTGAGAAAAATCTTCCTGTGTGTCCACATTCACCTTACTCACCAGATTTAGCACCATACGAAAACCGAAAACCGTGGCAAAAAGGAAAACATTTTGGCACCATGCCTGACATTGAGATGACCACGAAAGAGCAGCTGAACGCCCTCCCGAAAGAAGCTTTCCAAAAATGTTTTCAATCTCGGATTCAACGTTGGGAGAAGTGCATCACTTGCCAAGGACAGTACTTTGGAAGAGATTAATTCCATTTCCATGTAAACTTATTACTATATTTGTAATAAAGTTATGCAACGATTTTTTTAACAGACCTCTAATGTTCGTGTGTGCGTACGTACGTGCGTTCTGATCATTTCTTTCTAGAACGATATCTCGCAAAAGCAAAATCGTATCGACTTGGCTGAGTTGTTAATCGAAACGCTTTCACAATTACCTGAGCTGATTAGATTATGGGTTCAGTTCGGTATTCTTTTTTTGGTCGAAACATCCAAGACATTTCTGTCACGCATGATATCTCAAGAACGAAACATTGTATTAACGTTGATAAGGAATCAATCGAAGCGCGTTAGCATTTTAATGAGTTTATCAAATTGTCAATCAATTTCATAAAGCCGTTTTTTTAATTCAATAAAAAAATCTGGAAAAAAGACTTTAAAAAATAAATTTCCATCTACGGTAATCAATTCTTTACAAAATTAAATGCTGTACAAAGTTCTCAGTACTTTAAAATTAAAAGTTTTTTCGTAGTTAAAGAGAAGTATTCATATAAAAATAATAAACTGTCAATATTTATACTGAATACCGAATTGATAGGAATATTACCTTATTTCACTGACTCTCATGATGTGGTTGTGGTATTGATCATAGCGCATTATCACTTGTAAAATTTATTAATGTTTCTGATAAATTTTGTACAGCCGTTTTATAATTTAATGTAATAAACTATGTTAATTTCTTTTTCTTCTGATCTGCACTTGCAACAATCAGACCAATAAGAAGACCGGATGATTTAAAGAGTACTTATCAAACAAAATATACAGTTTATTATAATTGCAAAACATATTCATACCGAAACACACATACTCATTCCACTTACTGTAATGTCTCTTTATCATGATTATTATTATTAGAGTAATGTAGATTTTACTGGAATGTTGTTAAAATCGTTTCAATCTAATTTTCCTGATCTAAAATACTGGCAAAAATCAGCCATTCAATTGAAAATTTATTGAAAAAATTCATATCGAACGTAGTACGCGAATTAAGCCATTGTTTTTAGTTTTTTGGTCTCACAATAAAATCTGTTGATGACACATAAATAACTTTTCAATTCAAATTAATCGTGGAAGGTAATTTATTTCCGAAATAGTTCACACATGATTGCCGATGGTGGTCATCATCTAATCGTGCTAGGCATACAATTTCCATTTGAATTGATTTGAAAACCCAACAAAAACTTATTCATATTGTTCAAACCTAAGCGTAAGCGGATGAACTTTCCTGAAACTAAGTATCATTAATCACTGGAAAGACAAGAGGGAAATTTGGTTCTTGAAAAGTAATCTCTAAATGACACCTTATCGCTTGAATCGCTAAAGTACTGTTAAGAAGGACAATCACGGAAGGAAAGCGACAAGGAGACATCGATTGAAATGGCAGAGCGTAGGATTTTGGCAACAGAAAAGTACCAGTTTGGAGAAGTCATTTAATAAACAAAGCATATGATAAATGGCATGAAATGGTGAAAGTCTACGGCAGATTAGATACCATTTCAGAGAAGCGACCATTGTTCGACATTGATAAATTACGAGTCAATTATAATTTTGCGAATAGGGCGAGTGCTCGTGCGAATTTTTTTAGAAGAAAGGTGGGCATGGTGATTTATAATTATTAAAATTTATTTTAAGGAACATTAAAAGTTATTTCCATAATGGAAAAGATGTTTACAGATAATTGAAATATCACGAAACAAAAGTTTGAAAAGGAATCATTTTGGACTTGAGATAATTAAAGATATATATTCAAAACAATCAAAAATACTCCCGAGGTAATAAGTGCCATTAATAGTGGAAATTAATTTCCGAATTTCTCGTTCGGTGCGCCAATTTTATAGAGCACTGCTTACAATTTATGGTGCTCATAATCGTCTATCTGAGCAGGTCATACGCAATACGATGGAATATCTATGTCTATGGACAATGTTCATCCAACACGAGCCCGTACAGTGCATACCAAGGCAAATATCGTTGCTGTAGATAGACGCTGCAATTAAACGTCGTTGAGGAAAGATCATGGTCTGGGAATAAAGCCCTATAGAATCCAACTAGTGCAGCAATTGTAGCGTCGTAAGTTTGGTGAAAGAGCTGAACATGAGTTGGAAGTTGAATCGCATTTTCACCGTCAAATCATTTTCAGCAATACGGGCCATTTCTCATTTCTGGCTTCATGGGTTCGTGAATAAGCAAAATTTGAGTTTTTGGTGTGATGTATGAACTATGAAGACCTCTGAGTGTGAATCAGAAACAACTGATAGAAGCATTTTAACACTATTTATGCCACTCATGTCACACTGCTAGCTACACTACACGACCAAATTTGTTAATTGATGTTGTCAAATTCTTAACCGTTCTGTGAAGACACGCAGTCACAGTCAATGTAAAAAGATTTTATCCAGTTGTATTTATAGGACATTTTTTCCTGTTCCTGAATGTTAAGTTGTCAAAATATAGCTGAAAACCTTTTAAGAGGACTCTTCAAATTCAATTGCTAATGAGAAAATCTAGATGGACTATCAGATGATGATTTACACCTTAGTATTTTAATTGGTTTGCTGCCATGTCAACCACCGGTGGTACTCAATATATGATAATCACTATGACATACACCGGTGACCTCAACCTTCGATTAAGAAAAACTAGACTAGAAAAGTAGACTTTGTTTGCCGTAATTTTAAAATAAAACTTAGGACGAAGAGTGACCCGTATTTAAACTAACAACAGGTGAAGTCACTTGTGGTACTCAAGGCAAAGAAACAAAGAAATCTTGAGGTCACCGATGGTTCTCATGGCACCACGCAATGCTTTTTCAGATGCAGGGGTGGTACACGATGAAATCAATTTTAAATATTATATGATGGCAGTCAAATTGTTCAAAGCCCGTCAGATTACGGATGATGAATCAACGCGCTTCCTTCCATAACCGGAAATCTTATATCAAATACACACACTCGCGAACAAACTAATCTCTCGTCAGACATGTATACCTCTGTCTGCGTCCATCGTTATAGCTCCTAACGCCTGCAATATCGCATGATTTGCGCGGCTAGGTGCCCAGAGTTTTTCCAGTGCCATTGACGAATCATTGTCCGTCTATTCCACCATCTTAGCTTATACGATTGCTTCTACTAAATTCGTTAGAAGTCCATTTTCATTTTAAGCACTCATTTTCAACGTGGTAGGTACATGTTTTAGCGATAGTGCCGATTACCGTTTAAGACATATTTTAAAATAGGTGATTTAAGTGATCTTGTATAAAACATTTAGCACAGACCAGATTGGTGAGGACTGTTTGCAGTACATTTATAATGCTAAGAGTGTAAATCTGTTAAACCTATACGAAGTAACTTTACTGAAAGTGGTTAAGTATGACCTAAAAACCTAAAAGTGCACATATATAAAACCGCTAGGTTTCTTTAAATTATTGAATCAAATCCTGGTTTTAATGTATATGTTTACTGAGATGTATGTGTCAACTTGTTATAAATAATTTAATTTTCGAGATGGCCCACATTCTTTTAATTGGTATTGGCAGCATGATACGAGATGATTGACGTCAGCGAAGCTCGACAGGCATTGTTGGTGCTGCCTGGGCTCTCTCAACCATAGACTGCCGCGTGCGTTAACGCATGACTAGCGCGACTAGGCCCTCCATAATGTATGTAAAACCATAAATTAATTAATTCTGATTTTGTAGGCGCAGTACTAGCGGCGTAATGTCTAATATACTACAATATGAAATAAATTTTTTGGCTTTTGTTTGGTTATGATTCTGATCTCCTAAGTTGCTTCAAATTTTTAAATTACATGAAGTTGGTTGATATTTGCATGCGTGCTATTCTAAAATTTTGTTGCGCGATTATTGTGGGTAATTGTGGCTTTGGGAAAACCTACAAATTGCAATCATATAATTGCCAAGCAAGCTAGTGCTTCAGGGTATTTTCAAATCTCAATTCTATTTATAATTTTACATTCTATTCATCATACACTCCGTTAATTACAGTACCATACCTGCAAATGAACCGTCAATACCTAAATTCACCTATTGATAGAATTGAGCCGATTAATGACAACCAGAGGCAGTTGCACACCTTACATTCTAGAATTCATCAATCATACATACCCAATAGGAATAGTGGTGTGGACAGTTGGTTTCAAAGATGCCCAATTTCAATAAATTTCCAACAAATCCCTTTGAGAGTTTCAAATACATGCAGACATTCATTGAAGGATGATTTGCAATGCAAATTTCATTTTGTCAATCGATTAAATAGCGCTCGTATATGCTCGTAACATCCCATTAGAGGTAATTGTAATTTAATTTTGCATTTTCTATATTAATTAATGCATTTCATGCTTCTCATCATGAGCTTTTACTGTTGTATGTAGAGCAGAAAATGTTTGTTTAACCTTGAAGTTAAATTGAAAATTGTCTATCGTTTAATCGTAAACACAATTTAAAGTACACACGCTCATTATATGCGTTCCTTTTTACGGCTTGTAAGGATTAGACGGTGGTCACATTCGCTGTTAAAATTACTCCTAAATCTAATTAGCAAGTGAATTTTAAGCTTCATTTAATTCTGCATAGGTTTTTAGGTGCAAGCTTGGAGTATTTCCTTGTATGTCCGAAACAATTAACTAATCGGAGAATCAAACCCTTGGCCGAGTCAATCAGTTTAATTTAATTAGATTTGGCTAAGCTAGCATATTTACAGAGGGAGATTAAAGATTGGCAAGCCTAAGAAGCATTTCTAAGAACATTTGTACGAAAAAAAAAATCGGAAACGAAACTATTTCTTTGAAAAACTCACTTACGTTACTGCAATTTGGTGAAAAATTTATTTCATTATATATTATTGTAGTTAAAGTCCTTCCAAATAGAAAGAATTGAATAACTACTTCAAAAAGCATTTCAAATGCAAACAGCTAAATTATTTGCCAAAGCTTGATTTGAAAAGAAAAACTCGAATAAATAAAGCTTTCAATTCGAAGTAGAACCATCTTTCCAACTTCATTCGAATTCAAAGAATTTCAGAAAATATTTCTTACATTTGGATAACGATTGTCTGCAACAAACAAACACACAAAAAGAAACGATAGCATATCTGAACATATAGAATGTTTGTTGAGAATATTTAAAGATTAAAGGGCTTCTAAATGAAGTCCGAGCTATTCATCATATTGTTGAAAATTATTCAAAATCATCTCGGAATTCTTCTCAATTTTCTATTACTCATTAGCGCTATCAAGCGCTGTAATATTTTCCATTGGTGTGAAATTGAAAATGAAATTTCATTTGAAAATCCTTTGTATCAAACCAACCATTTGGTTTTGTTATTGTAGAACGTTGTGAACAGCTCTTCAATTCTGTTTGTCCTTGCAAGCGCTGTACTTATCGAAATGAATGTTTTGTGCTCCTTCCTGCCGATGGACCAGTGTTCTGAATAAATATTAGCCATAATTCCGAAGAAATAAAGATGAGTTATTCGAAAAGTTGGCCGACAAGTAAATAAAGTCTCGTTTGAGAGTAAACAATCTTGAGTGATGATGTTGATGATCAGCCATGATAATATCTAAGACGAAATATTTGTTGAAATAGATTTATTTTAAATTTTTAGGGAATGAATTTCCATTTTCATTGACTACATAGTCAGCAAATATATTTTATCTTACTGAAGGAGGTTATATGCTTTATACATTTGAAAAAATCGATTTTTTTTACTTTTTTCGATAGTAAATATTCCCAAAATATATCATGTTAAAATGTAAGAACGATCCAGGCATTATTATTATAGTTATGCTCGATTTAATGCACGCGCCCTGTGTATACTCGTAGACACACGCGGTTCTGTAAGGCTGTGCCCTTCTGTATGGTGTTTGTCTCTATATATACAAATAGATGTTCGAGTGATAAAATAGAACGCCTCATAACCTTGCCTAAACGATATTTTGAACATTAGCAACGTTTTGAATTTTGGAAGAAATTCATCTCTCTCACAAGTTTAAATGATTTTTTTTTATCAAAGCCAATTTTTTTCAGGCCCCGACAGTGATTTCTCCAAAACTACTGCGTCAATCCTTTTGAAATTTTTACCATTTTTTAAACTCATATATGATTATCGTGTGAACCACGGACGTTTCAAAATTCTATTCTTTTTTTTAAACCCAAAAATCACAGAAAAAAACTCAAATTTCGAAAAGTTCTTATTAACTGTCCGCAATTTTGTTATTATTGAATACACCTTTATAACTTTGGTTCAACCGATAGCAACTGGCTCAGTCAATAGATTTTTTTTAAATTTTTTTGTTTCAGACCATTTTTCGCTTCGGGGTCAGTGTCACCGTTTGATATGCATTTTTGTTATATGGTTAAGAAAATGCCGCCATTTTGTGCAAAATAATATTAATATCTAGTCAACGGGCCTTGTATTGAATTCTTAAAAATAGGTCAGTTTTTTGGTGGATGAAGCATATAGCCCCATTAAAGGCTCGGTTTATCAGTCTCACTTGAAATTCCTCAAGTCTTGTTTTATTGACAAATAGACACAAGATAGCAAATGCACTCAGCTTAGCACTAGGCTACGAATTGAGCCCACAAAAAATTATTTATGGCAACTCTACTCATTCTCGTCGATATGAAGGAGGAAGGAACACCCCAGCGCTTAAAACATTCTCCGGTTGTCTCCAAGTGCGTAAAACATTCCCAGGTGTTTTAGAGTGCGTGAAAAATTTTTCGAGTGTTTCCGAGTGCGTGGAACGTTTCGCTGACTGCAAGTGTCACGTGAAGTTGGCGCAGCTAGTGTATCTTATCTTCAAATCAAGGCATGCATAGAATGACTCAACAGGACTGACTCCTGGAGCCCTTTAGCCGTTTGCGCCGCACCAAACCTTTGCTGATTGTGTAGCAAAAAATAGAATTCGCCATTCGTGTGTTTCGCGCCGTGGTAAACTCGTGTGATTGCAAACTACACACTTGTTAAAAACAGCGTTTCACACACTCATAACGAAAAGAAATATTTTCAAGCATAAAGGCTTAAGTATGTTTTATTGATTGATTATCATGATTCATGCCGTCCACATGACCGGTCCATTGATGTTGAGGGCTAGGATTGATGTCGGTAGCTCATCAAAAAAACAAAGCGCACAATGGCTGACTGTTACAAATTTCTTAGTCCAATCCGTCCTTCGTGATCTTTGGGCGTTAAAAATATTGATTGTTTTTTTTCGTAGCCTAGGTTACGGTTTACGTTTCACAGCCCCTTTTTCATTGGCCCGATATATAGTTCCCGTGGTTTGAAGTAAGGGCAAGCCCAGTGAGTAAACTTCAACAACCTTCTTAAGAGAATGTTATATTGCAATCCAGCTTCAAACCCACATCATCTGTGAATAAAGTGATCGCGACTCCGTACTAGTGGTCGTTTGGTATATTCGCATTTTCATTTTTTCTGTTTCATTTGTTGGATTTAATCGTTGAGAGGACTCAAGATCAAAAGCCGCTTCAAATGAGCCGCACAGCCATCTGCATTCGCATCGTTATCGATCAGTTGCGATCGCAACAGTTATTGTGAGAAATGAATCTTAGCTGATATCTTAAATTGCTAACAGCTGAAATTTCCACGGCCACTTTTTGCAATGTTAACAACATTTTTTTTCGTATACGGTGACCTATGCAATCCGAGGTCATGTTTCAGTATGTAAGGCAGTTATATACTACCGATAAGATTTTACTGATCCTACGATGGTATGTAGGCAAATTCCATCGTACGATCGAAAGTATCGTCGTTGGTTGAAAGATGAAAATTTTGTAGAACGGATTGTTACGTCACGCGGCACACAAAATATTTAACCTGAGGGTGTGGAATGTTTTCACGCATTAATATTGTCAAAAGTTTTCTTTTGTAAATATTTTATAGTTTTTACATAAAATTAAACAGCGATAATTCACTGCATATTCAACGTTTTTCAAGATTAACTGCAAAATAAGAAATAATTATTAGTCTCATTAATGTAAAATGGTGAAATAATACAGATTCAATAAGGCTTTGTCAACTGTTCCCCTTCCGATCGATCCGCGTAAAAATTCAATCCGACCCTCCATTCATCAAAAGCCTTATGTAATTAATGGACGCTTTTTTAGATGATACGATTATTATTAACTGATTTTCTAATGAGTTCTTATCATTATAATTATTTAAAATATGAAAACTTTCATTATTATCGTGTTTAATATTATTAAAATTTATGTACATATTACTGGAAAATTGTCCGAGTGGATCTCAAGGGTCGCACCTCGCGGCTTATTTTAATTTGAGATTTTCACACGACTTTTTTCCTTGTAATCTTTACAAAGTTTCCAATGCTAGCTTTTAAAAAAAATGATACACGTTGAAATTGTATTTATTTTAAAAGAAAACAACTACAAACGTATTTAATTACACAAAAGCAAGCGATTTATCTGCAAAAGGATGAGACCTGCACGTGAAACAGTCCCCGAGGGTAGCAAATAGAAATGGAAAATTTCAATTTATTCCATCTCAAAGCAGTTATGAAACGTGCAATATCTACTTATCTTGTATCTTCACTGCTCAGGCATCATCGATGAGAGCTGCTGCTATTCCCGATGGAAGCTTATTGTCTGCAAAACGAAGCACGGTTTCAAAGAAAATTATAGTTTTTCGAATAACTTGGCATTATGAAATTGATCTGAGAACAACCAAGGGAAGGTGAATTAGAGTCCATCGTCGCGGAAACGATAAAATTTTTACAGCTTGATTGGTTCCTGCTTGAGTGGGTGGTTCAAGAGGAAGCTTGATATTTCTATCAGTATGGTAATACAGGATTTCAACAGAAACACCGAGGTGGATATGTATGTGCCTAGCGGGAGGAACTTCTTGTGATTATAATATCCTCTTTCGCTTGTTTATCGTTAGACCGTGGAAATGTGCTAAAAAAGCAGAGTATCCTTATACGGAGTGAAGGTGAAACAAAATTGAGAAGTGATTACAGCAAGAAGACTATGGAAATTTAATATTTTTCCTCTTTTTATCGAAATTACGATATTGATTTCGCTTTCTATCAACCGCGTCCCGTCCAGTGAAAAGTTTTCTGATTTACTCGGAACGTGAATCGTTGACTCGGAGATTAAGTCTTTTTTGCCAACGGCGGATTTATTTTAGCATCTAAGATATCCAAACAATACCGATCGACCTATTTTCTGTTAAAATACAGCTAGAAAATTTTTAAGTTACTCAATAAACTGAAAATGTAATTTGTGTGAAGATACGTGATCTCCAATATAAGAGTTAAATCACAATCTTTTCATAGAATTCTTTAAAAGTAAAAGTACTTTATTGAAATTTTGTCTTAGGAAATAAGTTGAAAATAAATTAGATATCAAGTAGATTCCCAATATTTATATACAACGAAGTAATCAAACACCACCATCTACCACGACCCAGATACCCTAATAATTAAATGCAAATGACTAATCAATAGTAGCGGGGGTTTCACTGTTTGTATCTTTTTACCTGAACAACATCAAAGTCTTCACATATATTTCTTATCACCTTGAACTTTTTAATTAGGTTTCAAGACTAATTGCACGTTTAATTAAAAAAGATATTTCGTAGAATTTCAAAGAGAATCCGTACAACATTCTTGATTTTTATTATGAAGAATTCTGATAGCCATTCTTTAGTCACACATGTCATCAAAGTTGGCACAGCACATCGAGTTATTGTTGAATAAATGTTGTTGTTTTTTGTGATTCGGGAAACGATAAAGTATAATTTCCTAAAAGCACGCAATAAAATGTTTCGTAAAAGTTTATTCTAGCATGTGGAAGGCGTTAGGCAAGGTACCAATTTTTAAATCGAAATTGGGTCTTTACATGCGAATCAGCAGTTGAATGGGCTGTGTCCGTAATAAATATTTGTTTCCTTCAAAATAGCCTTTCCTATTTACGAATACTTAAAAGGAACTATATAGAAACCATCACACAGTTTTATTTCAATTGGTCCTAATGGTTAAATGAGCTATGATTTTTCAAACTTTTATGTTCTTGTGACGCATCAGCGTTTTGGTACCTGATTTTAGTAGATGAAATTCCAATTGTTGCTTAAAAAACTGATTTGAAATGACGACTGCAGCATTCGTTTATCCAGATTCTATGTTAATTAAAACTCTATTATCCTGCAAAATTGATGTCCTTGGCCGATTTCTTAGATATTCTACCATTCAGAAAATTTACCACTTGCATCTGGAGTAGTAAAAGTAGGTACAAATATGTCTTTTGTCACTCATAATGCTCCATTTTATTTTATTAATAAATGTCCGGAAAAAAATTTCAAAATAGACGTCTAACCTACGAATTTCTTGGAATCCTTTAAATATTTCTGAGAAGTAGGCATATTAAAAAAAGAACCGCCAGCTATAAGATCCAGCAGAAAAAATATGAAGATCGAAATTTAGCAATATATAAATTACAAAAAAAGAACGAAAAATCTATACATTTTTGACTAAAAGCAAATTCAGGAAAGTTATCAACAAATGTAAAACGGTGCTTGCTGCTGACAACCTAGACTAAGATTCTGTCATCTATGCATTATATTTTAATGACCACAATGACAGCGTAAATTTGCAATGATCGGTTGCACTGGCATTTCGTAACGATTACCACCAGCCATGCCGTGGCGGCAACGGTACTTGGCTGAAGAAGTTATATTTGGGGTTAGCCAGACTTACTCTTGATGACGCGCAGTGGTCCCGAATCTCTAATAACTGGCCAAAATATGACGGCAGTATTCAATTCCAATGGAAAATACAGGGTCATAGTTTTTTTAAATTGCTGATCACAAATCAGACATAAGATTTTTCAAAAAAATGAAATTATGGTTTCAAAATCGCAGACTGCTAAAAAATATTGAATTCACTCTGCGTATTGCAGTATTTTTTTTTTGGAAATTTGACTACAAATTCCATATTAAATTTCAAAGAACAAATGATTGCTAAAAATAATTGAACTTATAAAAAATAATAAAGTGTGGTTTTTATGTGGTAAGCTTAATGTAAATTCAAGAAACACTTCAAGATGCGATTGAATTTAAAGGAAAAGTGTATCATTTATATTCATATGCACAACAAAACAATTACCCGACAGATTTTGATCGTGTATAGAACTGGAAAATGGTACTCATAAACAGTGGCGTACCTAGGGGGGGTTACGGGTTCAAACCCCCCTCCCTTGGGCAAACAAGCTTAGCCAACCCTGATTACGATAATACTCTGTCTGTGCTTAGTGACAGTTTCACTTTCCCACGGCATTTACTTCATTAGCTGCTTTCTTTTCTGGCCTGTAGGTATTGAAGGCGATTCAATATATGTACTTGCAAATATGCATATACACTTTACGGTTCCAAGGAAGTCTACAAATACAGTGTAGATTATTTCACATGTCAAGTGCATAATTTCATAATTTGAATGAAAATATCATGAATGATTCAAGTAAATGAAACCAGACATGCAATCGGGCTAAAGTCTGCCAGAATTATTTTTGGAGGACTCCAACTTTGACCGGTAAAAAAGTATGATTGAGTATGATTACATAATTATATCTTCATATCTTCATCGAAGCACTAGTCAAAAATATGACCTCCCCTTATCAAAATCCTGCGTACGCTACTGCTCATAAATATTAAAAGCCATAAATTTTATAAACTTGCGCAGAATTGACATAAGCAGATTTCCGGTGCAAACTTGACTGTGGGACGAATCGATATGCAGTGAGACTTCCGCTGACGGTAGCGCTACTCGCTGGATGGATACAACGACGAGCTGTGTGCAAGGGAATTCGGGGAGTCGTTGTAAAGAATTTAAATACGAAGACTTGAGCATTGCTCTTTTCTTGTCATACACGGCTTGATCTAGATATTGCAGATAAATAGAGAAAGAGAGAATAGAGAAACGGAGGGCCTAACTACACACATTATGCGCTTTTGCACTTTATGAACCGTAGAAGAGTTCGCACAGACGAGCCTAGTTAAGGTCGTCGTTCAACAGAAGTCAACGATCTCCAGAGTTAGTTTGTTAACGCGTTTTGTTTTTGTCTTAGCGATTTTCATTTTGCAGCATAGTCCGATGGACAAAGTGTAGTCTATAAATTGATAACCCAGCAAAAATATTATAAAAAAAAACAATACGATGTTAATCCCGAGCAAAAGATGTTTAAAAAATACTTGACTGAATATTCGTCCAGGAGTTGAAGACAAGTTACGAACGAGATTCAAATATGGCTCTAATATATTTATGTATCTTAAGTCGAAATTGAAGAATTGAATGATGCTGTCTGAGCAGCAAATTGAGACAAGGATAACATTTTCCATTAGGGTATGATGATAATATTGGCATTCGTGGAAACCCTAATGATGCGGAAATCCTCGAAGAAACTTCGCACATTCCAATTGTATTGTAGAAATCAATAGTGATGATAAAGATTTTCTGTTTCGAGTGCGATTACATTGTATAATAAATCGAGATATTTTTTTCGAAAGTGGGTAGTATGAAAGTTCCGCATTTTTAATGTGTTCATTATCAGGAATAAATATTCCCATATTTAGACTGGTCTTAACAAAATGCGGTAGGAGCCATCCATATATTAGGTAAGACTCTTAGGGTGAGGGAGAAGGGGGGTTGGTATTTGAAAATATTAGTGTGTTAGTGTTACACAAAATAAACAACCAAACAAACAAAATAAATAATACCTAAAACAATTTAATAACCTAAAATAATTTTATTTACGATAGATTGAAAATAAATAAAATATTTTTTTTTGTAAAAAGTATTTACATTGTTAATATTTTGTGATTAAAATATTTAAAAGTTGGGGGGAGGGCGAGGGTACGATGAATTTGTTACGCAATAAAATAGGGTTGTCTTTGAAAATGTTACTAAGTGTTACATGGGGGAATGAGACGGGAGAAGTTAAAATACTCTAAAAATTGGGTTACGTATAATATGGATGGCTCCTTATGGAAACACAAGCCACTAGTTTATTTGTAATTTTTTTATTCTTATTTGTACATTTGAGGCTGAATCTTCCAGATTTGGTAATTTTCGAAACATAATTTACCAGAAACTTGGCGACGACGTACGAAGCTTTGTATTAACAGTACTATCGAGATATACAAGAAGAAATTAATAAAAAAATTGTGACGAAAGGCATCTCTATTTGCGAGGATGAAATTTTCAATTTATCCTAATCTTTTATATTATCCATCGTCCAGCTTGCCTATTTGCCTAACACAACATATTCCGGAAATTCCTTTCATCTCATATATTAAACTTTTTTTTATCTAAAATTATCAAAAAAAGAGCACATTTCCTTTCAAGCGTAACTCCTGGATAAGCTGACATTCTAAAGTATGTATTGTGTTTGTATCTTAACCGCAGACCTTTAATAAATACCAAATGTTACCACTAAATTATAAATACCACCGTATATGTAGATACGCCTGCTAAAAGTTACTCTAAACATTGTTGATTCTGAAATGTCCTCCGAGTTGCCTTTTTCAAATATTTATGAAATTCAATGATTTAAACCTGGCTAGGTCTCAATAAAGTCATACAAAGTTTTCCTACACATCCTTACTGGTTCGGTGGCGTCGTCCCAAAAGTTTTTCTTCGCCAGCATCCTCAGACCTTAGATCCGTTGCGGATACGAAGCAAATCAACTTTTCCATTGCCCGTAAATATTCTGTTCGTATCTTCAATCTTTTTCGTTTGCCCGTAAAAGTTTGTTAAGTGCTGATAAGTGGTGTTGAGATGAAGTCATTTGCCTGCTAAGGCTGCTCAACGGATCGGAAAATTATTGATTCAAGATTGTTATTACAAAGGAGTAGTATTAATATATGTCAACAGTGTTACGGCTAGCGTGAAGGATAACATATGCTGGCGAGGGATCACATGGAATTTTCCGTTTGCTATCAAAAATATGTGCACAGTTCTCGACTTATTCCTGTTTAATATATGTTCTGCATGTTTCGAGGGTGGATATAATATCTCGCCCTAGAAGCGCATAGCTGTATCGTGGCGTAGCTGGCCTAAAGTAGATATAACTCCCACGATTTTGTTTCTTCTTGCTCGATTCCACCTACATGATAAGACGATTAAAGTCGTCTCGGAAATCAAAATGTGAAGCAGCTTGTCATGAGAGCAAACGTAGGCGGGATCCTGTTTTCAAGATGCTCTTTGCCACGTACGATGTGTATTTCCAAAAAAAAAATCTTGGCAATTTGGCTCCTTCAATAAAGCTAGGATGGCATGGATTCCTTTTGATCAATGTATTCCGATTTTATGAATGTAGACGGGTAATAGTTAATAATGATTAACATGGATAATGCCAATAAACTGAGCTCAAAATGTCACTCGGAATAGGAGATACTAATAATTTAGTAAACCATTGGAAAAAGTTGTTGTCGACTTACAAAATTATGCTAGATTGAATTTGATGAATCGTTTGATCTTTCTCATGAAATTGTGTAAATCAGATGATATACCGCCATCTCACTATAATCATTTAAAGTGCATTTATCGTGTTGGATGAGATGAAAAATCCTGATTTTGCAACCTGAAATATTGAGCGCTAAAAATTCTTTCTATATTTACAGAAGAGTTTATCGTATACTTTGAAACTCTATCTATAAATTGAAATACACACACAAAACTGTGACATGTTTAAATTGGTAATTGTTTTTTGCTATATATATTGAATTCTTGAATGGTTCGCTATACATAAAAAATCCATATGAAATCTGAAAAAAGGAATATTGTAGAAGCTATTCAGTTCCATTTTCAAAATCACAGAAAAAGCCGATAATGCGACTACTCATGAATTTTAATTTTTTTCATAATATGAAAAAGCCTTTTATTAAGAAGCCAGTCTCGGTCTTTTGCATGAAATTTCAAAAGAAAATTAATAGAAATATTTATTTAAATATTATGAAACTTTTGTTTTTAAGATGGCGGACACGATTTAAAAAAACATCTCAACCGATCACGCTGATTTTTTTACTATGTTTTAGTACACATATATGGCTATAACCGGTAGCGGAATCATTATGATCGGTATCAAATTTTCCGATTTTCACTTAACCTCCCACCCTCAAAAATAAGTTCTTTTAAAAAATGTTATTTTTTAATGAAGAAAAAATCACTCCGGTATCTGCTATAGGCACTTCAACAAGGACTTATTTAGCGTTTTGTTTTTTCTCCCAGATGATCCCGTCACCTGAAATCACGTCCGACATTTTTTGATGTTTTTTTAAAATTGTTATGGGTAAAAAACAATAAAAAAATCCAAAAAATATATTTTTGTACACCTAAAGTCCAAAATTAACATATGTGCAAAGTTCTTTGAAAATTGTAACCTTAAAGACTCCTTAAAGAATAAACATTGAGTTTTATGAAAAAATATTTTCTTTTTTTTCCATTTTTTATTGACAAAATGGCGGCTACAGCGGAGACACACAAAAATTGCCTAACACGATATCTCAAGACTTGAACGTCCGAAACAAAAAATCCAAATGGCATGTTAAAATATAGCTGATTGACGATAGCCCGTACCAAAATAAACGATTTGGACAAAAAAAATATGGCGGGCTTTTCAATGTTTAGACCTCATTTTTACAACAAAGTTGTTTATTAAAATAGTAAAAAATTTATTAAAAATTCTAGTAGGGGCTGAAGCTGTACATGTGATGAATACTCAGTAAAAATTTCAGCCAGGTCGAAAAATGTTGTTTTGAGAAAAACGCGTTTACATCTGCAGAGTGGCCTCACACATTATATATTTATATAATATATAATATTATATGTTATATATTTCTCGGTTAATAAAGTTTTTACACTAATTCTGTATGTTTACATATGTTTTTTTAATAATCGATTTTTTTGAAATTATTGACCGAGAAACGAGAGTCTCGCCTGAACTGCATACAAATGTAAATTGCAAAGTCATATTTTAATCCTAAGATTACCGAAAGGGACCTCTAGAAGTATATGAACTGCGTATTTTCTCGGCACCATTCATGTGGGCCAAGCAAGTGGACAGATCTATCTGTATCTGCCTTAAGGGGGAACACCACTGTAGAGGTTGAAAAAAGGAGAATTTTTCTCAAAAACCAAACAACATATCGAAATTTGGTAAAAAGATGTATATTGTGCAAGTATTTGACATCCTCTTTGAATTTTTTCAAAACCCTAAAAAACAAAATGGCGGCTCCATAGCATTTCTCCAGAAACGCCTTATTTTTTCATGGCTTCGCGGCCGGACCGAAACCTGACATGTTAAGGTTATGGTTATCAAACAAATAATTGTCGATAAAGCATAATAACAGCCAGAGAAGGACGAAGGATTTGTTCTTTACATTGATTTTTGACAAAATGGCGTTATTTTGAAAAAAAAATGTGAAGAAAAAACGAAAAAAAACGCTCGAAAATTGTTAATAACAATTGAAATATGCAACATTAAAAAAATCCTACGTACTTTCTAGCAGACACTAGTTTTGAACATACTGTAAAAATTTCAAGTAAATCGAACAAAAATTGTTTGAGAAAGGAGTCCGGCCAGTTTGAAAAACGTTGCTCCGAGATAAACGCGTTTAAAGTTTAAGTTATTGAAAAATCACGAATAAATTTGATATACCTGTAGTCTGCAAAATACGTACTTCAGCGTTTTCTACTAACGTTCAACTAACAGAGAACGTGTACAGTTTTGAAAGATTTATATTTAAAATTGTTCTAAATTTCAATACCAACAACGCGCGGGGAAACGTGCGGATTGCAGTCCTAAAGAGCAGTGAAAGGCGCCGCGCTAATTTAAAATTTCGAACTCTTAGAATATATGAAACTTTGCCACATGATTGCTATAATGATAAAATATACTTTAAAGCAACAAAAAAAATTGATTTTTTGAAAATCCTACAGTGGTTTTCCCGCTTAAGTTGATTCAAAGTATAGCTTCCTTACACAGAAATTGTATATCTTTTAAAGAAGCTATTAGGCTATTATTTTTGGTATTGCTATTTCTTGTGAGCTATGAAAAAAATACAATTTTTAAAAATCAATTTAACAACTCAAACAAGTGTCCAACTTTTATAAATCAGAATACAGACGTAATACAATATAAAAACTCTGACAAGTATTCAATGTTCTAAGCTAGGTCGGTAAGTTACTATTGTTTTCATTATGCTTCCCAAGTTTCTACACTAAATTACACGCTTAAAGTGCTAAATTGACTAGATTACGTGTAATGCATAAATGCCGTGAATATCCTTGCCACTGTCATATCGACAGGCAAAAGAACATTCGGCTGCTTCATTGTCTTCCCACGCCGGGCATACAAAGCAAGATATCCTTCGTAGCCGAAATACTTGGCATATATGTATGTACGACTATCTAAGCTTAGGTTCTAGAACAGATATATGGACCATTAGATTTGCTTTGTAAACTTTTGTTAGATCTGTATAACTTTTCGAAGCTTGATTTTCCTTTCTCCAATACTTTCGTCGCCTTCGTGCTGTTTACATTGTTATGGAGGCTTCGCGTGAAGTTTGCGAATGAAACATTGTGGATTGCTATAGAAGAGTGTCTACAGTGTGTCTAAGTGACAATCATAGTATTGATATATTAGCTATGATAGCTACAATGCCATGGATTTTGTTTACCCTACTATTCCTTCTGCCAATGATTTACGATTGCTGTTCGGCTCACTTGAGTATTTCAGTTGGAAAACGGATGGTTCGAAAGCAGAGGTGGTAGGTCTTTGTTGGTGGATCAACACTTGGTGGAAAAATACCCAAGAGGTGTAAATATTTTCGTACATGTTTTATGGGGGTTGAGTATGAACAGAATAAAAACAATGTTTGTTGGCTTAGAAAATGCAAAACAATTATTTTGCTCAGTCCAAGACAAGATGAAAGATTTAATTCAATATGAATTATTGACTCTTTTTTATTCAGCTTCAATAGTACTGACTCAAAGACCAGTGATGCAGAAAAAACTATTAAGTTTTGTTTTTTAACCTTAAACCTGATATAAGATTTTTTTTAAATAAACATTAAATAAGTTGCATAAAATTTTATGGTTTCATATAACACAATTTCACTGTTTACACTGCAATTTTTGTAAATTCTGCATCGTTTAAAGATTATCTGTATTTAATTTTTGTGATATAGTTTAGAACAGAGTTAGAAGATCCGAGGACAAGTCTTATTTCCTGGGAATTCAAAGATAAACAACCGAGAACAAGGTAAAAAGGAAGTTCAAGGTATTTCATGGGATAAATTTAGTAAAAACTTTAAAAAAATATGGTTAAATTTAACATAATGAAAAAACGAACATATATCTAGATGAAAAAAGGACGTTTGCGCATACTTCTACGCTTAATTTACGTCTAGTCTTCAACATATGTTGATGCATCGGAAAATGTCTGTAACAACCTTTTTTCACTTCATCAACAATTCGAAGTTCTTTCCCACTCAGATGGCTTTGCGATTTCCAAAAAAGAAGAAGATATTCTGATGTTGCAATGTCTGCAGAAAAAAATGTTGTCAGCAATTGAACATACCAAACGAAACATTGCAAGTGAAGAGGGCAAATTTAACCAACTGAACAGGCATCATTTTCCTTCATAATAATGCCGACACACAATAAAATGTTGCAACCAACTCCTGTAGATTGGAACATTTTATTGTGCTTTCATTATTCTATAGACATTGCACCGTCCTCCTTTTAGAGATTCGCGAAGCCATCTAAGTAGGAAAACATTCAAAACTATTGATCCTAGCCCTTTTTCATGTTCGGAATAAATAAAATGCACTTTGGATAGTGTTCTAATTTGATTTGGTACGCATACTTTCGCACATTAATTCGGACGCGGCGCGTATCCGTACACAAACAGCTGACATAATATCGAGGCCTCGCCATAATACAGATGCCCAATTCCACATGGAGAAATTTATGTTTTGTGTGCTTTCACTCGAGCGCTCTCTCTCTCTCTCTGAAGAAGGAGTAATTTTTACATCTTTTGTCTCATGTTTTTTGACAACCTATAGTGTTCTCGCTATATATATTATTTATGCTATGGTTACGACTTCGAAGATGAAACATCGATTTTTTATAAAGTACTGTTATCGATTTAGCGACAGGCAATGTCGGGTCGAATGAAAGGTTAAATATGAAATTTCCCGTTTCAATGTTTTTATTTTGAAAATTTCAACCATGGAAAAATTAGTGTACAGTTGTCAATTTTAAAGCTTATTCTTGGGAAATCGTAACTCATGTAATCTCCAAGATAAGTTCAGAATCATTGTTCTCTAACGCTAGTTAACTTTTCACATTCTTTAGTTGAAAGCAGATGGAAAAATTGCAACCGAGGTCGACGTAAGTTTGAGGGTGATTCAAGGATAATATGTATAATCAAAAGATACTTCTTTCTTGCTTGAAGTTAATAATGAAACGATTCTAGCAAAAGTCAATATTAATTCATCATCTTAAATCAAACATCAGCCCAAAATTGACCCTTCATCTCCTCCTGTTCTCTTCAAAATCAAAAGGCGATTTTACGACAATAATAGATATAATTTACGACAATAATAGATATATTTATTGCTAAATATTTAAAGTTATTATCTATCTAAATATACATACATAACTATTATATCAAACTATATAAAAAATCGATTTTCTTGAGCAATGATTTCCGGGAGATTTGCCATCCCACAGTCAAATTTAAGCTAAATGTGTAACGTTTAATAATATCAGCCAATTCTACGAAATGCTTGAAGGTCTAAGTGAAATGAAAATCTAAGCATTGCATTACTCATCAGCTTTTAAAAAAAAACTTGACGCTGCGGCAAAGTTCGAAGAATCAGTAATTAGAAACAATGCTAGTGAACACCTTCCATCAGATTTTCCTAGAAAATTTAATGGTATCTGATAAAAGCCGCTGGCATTCAACTTGGGAAAATACTCCTAAATACAAGGCAATAAAGCTAACTCAAATCAAGAAAGGATTCGGATAAATTAGAATAACTCGTTATTTTCTATTGTGTTACTGTTGAAAAGATTGTAAAGGACCTATATCATTTTTTTGGTTGAATTGTCAGTAAGCCAGAAAACCTAGCTCCTACTTTCAACGGCTTTCTATATGATAAAGGTTAAGTGCAGCCCTTCAGTTTATGCATTACACGTTGCTTTCACTATGATCTCGAAAATCCTTTTGGGTCAAGTCATCCTCAATTGAAATTCAAAATTACTAATCCGGAATTGCTTTTGTTCCTCCTACGCAGTCTTGAAAGCAAACAAAAGGCTCACGTCTTCAACTTTCACTCGAGTGAGTGAATGTCAAAAGGACCTCCAATTGGGGTGATTAATAGCGGTAATGGTTTTTGCACGCTAATTTCTAATTAGTTGGTTGAATGTGTGCGTGTAGAACAAGAAGTTGGTGGTAGTGAAGGAGATTCTTTGAACCGCTGTTAGCTTCCACCTAAAATTTTCCATTCACCTGAGGCTCTCCTTTACTTGCTTTTTCATGGCCGGAAAACATGAAGCAAAGTAGCTTACAAACGGCGATTGCTTTCCTGCCTGGCTGAAACGACCACGAACAACAGCTTCCGATGGGCGTTCCAGGACGAGACGCTCAAGGATCGCTCGATGAATGTTCGGACGGGCTATAAATTTCGATTACATCGATTTGCATTTTTCCGAGAAGGCTGCCAAATTCTTCATGGCTCGCAGTTGATAAGTGATTAGTTTGTTACTTTTCGTGACAAAGCTCATTTTCTTCTTGCAGGAGGAGTGTGGGTGGAATATCAATAACGTGGTTGATAAACTGATCTCCAGCACGACGTAGCAACGATGCTTTAGTAGATTGTAATTGATTGCTTTTCACGCATTAAGTGTACATGATGATTTAAGTTCAAGTGAATCGTCTTTTTGCTTTTGAGTTTGATTGTGGTCGTGGAAATATAAATTTTTCGTATATTTTCCGTCCTCAAAAGTAAAACAAAGAGTCCGAGCTTCGGCTTAGGCTCGCCCGATAATAAAAAAGTCTAGTCGTAAGTTATTAGCTTTACTTCCTCCAAGCTTAACTAGTGATTCAAAAGATTATCTTGGGAAAGGCTTAATGAGCGATACATTTACTTTGGCAAATTACCATGTAATGACTAAGATCCCAACAACGTCTCAAAATAGTGGAAATTTAGTTCCAAAATTCGCGTTCTGTGCGCCAAACTTCTAGAACACTTCGTCCAATTTATGGTGCTCATAATCGTCCATCTGAGCAGGTCATACGCAATACGATGGAAAGATTTGTGCCTACGTATACTCTATTAGACATTGTTTATCCACCGCGAGCTCGTACGGTGCATACCTAGGCAGATATCGCTGCTGTACAGGGTAGTGTCACTGAAAATCCAAAATTTATTGATTCAACGCCGTTTTCAACAATTTGGTCTCGGTCCGTCCACTATATGGACAATGTTGAGGAAGATATTGGACTAAAGCCCTATATGATCCAACTAGTGCAGCAATTGAAGCCATTGGACCATCGTTTGCGTCGTTCGTTCGGTGAATGGGCTGAGAATGAGTTGGAAATTGAACCTCATTTTTACCTTCAAATCATTTTCAGCGGCTAAAATGCCATTTTCGGTATCAGGACAACCCTTTGGAAGCACAATTATATCCCAAAAAAGTCACTGTTTGCATCAATATCAAAAAATACATACAACTTCAATAAAAGCCCCACAAAAAGTTATGTAAATATTAAAACCTTCTAGAAAGCAATAAAACTTTTATGAGTGGGATTTATAAATTTAATAACTTACGTACTCTATTTTAGTGAAAACATAGCTACGTTTCCTTGCGATTCCACGATTATTTACGTCGTGGCCACGCACGATATTATATTTTGTGTTAATTTTCACACTGACGTTCTCCTTTTAGAACTCATCTCGCTGGCTCGCAGATAAACAGCAGTTAACATGCAAAACATATTTTTTTGGAGGAATTAGCAGCTAACAGACGAGAATTTCTGAAAAAATTAAGCACTCACTTAATTTTATCTTGGATGGAGAAAAGAATCGAAATACTAGTTCTCAAGTGAACTTTACGAGAAAATGTAAAAAAAAAATCTGAGAAAGCAATCCAAGTTAAACCAGCACCTAAAAAAACACCAATTCGTTCTGGTTCTATACAAAGAGAAACACCAACAAATCAAGGCATCAGCCCAGTGCGAGCGACAACGTCAAAGTACAAAAGTCGAATCAAAACGCTGACGTTCGAATGGTCTAATGAGAGCGTTGCATTGGGCCAAGCCCTCTACTCTGCCACAAATGCAAGATTTCGATATTGGGTGAACATAAAGTTACGGTTGTCATTCCTACATTTAACGGGTAAACTTTAAAACACTAAACAATTTTTCGTGATGTGATTTTAGTTATCCAAATTTTAAAAATCGGTTAAAAAATATGTGAGAAAGGGTCCGTTATAGTTTAAGCTTTTGGGAAATATCTTTGAAAGCAGGTGTTTTTTCCTCAATTTTAATTAAAGTGTTTGACCATATTTTTTTTCAAATAGTTAAAACAATTATTGAGTCTAAGGAGAAGCTTCTACCTAATTTAATGTGAAGGACATCAGCTCTCGGTTATCTTCTTTACTCATACCAAAGGAAATCTATTCAGACATACACAATGCTTATCGTTATTGCTACATTTTCTATCTGTAGTACTTACTTTTATTAATGTTATCATTTCGTGTTTTTTCTATTTACCCGTACAGCTAACGAAGACGATACGAACACCAGGACATTCTGAAAGAAAAAAACGGATTACTGACTATCACCAATTATTCATCAGGACATTTGGAGAATGGCAAGTGGGCGTAGCGCACGACTGCCACCAACGCCTACTCAGAGCGTTCGAAATCCCGAAATCAGCCCGGAAACCGGATATAGCGCCGTGTCTGCAACTACCACAGGTATTCCCGGTAATACCATTAATGCGCTCGGGCCAGAACTGGCCGTGGCCACATCACAAGTTCTGGATAACCTGTCCGACAAGGAGCGACAAATGATTCTGGAGGTTCTGAATCGGGACGAGGGTGTGCGCCAAAGGGATGCCGCCCGCATCATGTAAGTGAATTTATGTTAGTTGTACACACACAAAAAAAGATCCAGTTCATCCATGAAAATGGTTAATGGTAGAAGATATGTTTACATTTGTTTTGTGTCGCCCTATTGTCACCGGATTCCATGTAATTTGTAAGTTACGCGTTTTTGTGTACTTTGTAAAGTTGTTGTGGGATTGTTATGTTGGCGGTTGGCGCACCACTTTAATCCGCAGGGACAATTTCCAGCCACAATGAATTTTATTAGGTTAAATTTTCATAAATGGATTTGCTCGGGTCGAAAGGGAATACTCGGCAAGAGTGGGCGATGCCAGGCTGGGCAGCAATGCAAATATGCTAGCACACCAGAATATTGCACAAGTCCTTTCAGATTAAACCAATTTTCATCAGAATTTTTACGAGTTTCCGCCCGTTACGTGCCACTGGCTAAATAGCCTTTAGCTGCAGCTGACGAGTCATATATGCGGAAGCCATACCAGCAACTCAAATGTTTGCTTAAAAGGATGTGAGTTTAGGGACTGGATGTGTTATATGTACAAATGTCAGCATTTTTTCGCAGCGTTTTCATGTTAACATTTAATTGGCATTTGTAAAGTTTATGCGTGGTATTCTCAAGGGAAATGAGGTCTGATTGATTTACAATGTTCAGGAAGTGCCAATAGAAGTAAACAACTGGAATTTGATGTTGATAGTACATAGACTGTACTACACCTTAATGGATAAAGTATGTCCATTCATTTGAAACATACATGGTCTTGCCACTATGTTTTTTATACGTCATATAAAGATGCGCCCATTAAGATTAAAGTTTACGCAGAAGTTTGAAACCTTAATAGAGCTTCACATTTCACGTGCTCTACTTCTGCGATGGATGGTGTTGACAAAGATGAATTTTCCAAATTTGTATCTTGAGGATCGAACATCGACCTCATCTAATTTTGGTGTCACCTTGGTCGCTAATAAGAGTTCCTTCTTCGTCTTTACTTAGACCAGTTTGCGCCTTACAGCCTTTTTTGAGTGTTATTGCGACAAATATTGTTTTTTAGTTTATTCGTTTCTATGCGAATCGCCATAGCTGGTTCAGTTTTTCGTTCTTATATTGTAAATACGTTTAGTATTTTTTAATATAGTAGCTTCGCAATCTGCGCTGAATCATTCTGAACGTCAGTTAGTTCTTCTACGATTTCCTCATCGATCGATCTGTTCACTTAAAACGGTTTCGATAATTTCGGGAACTGTTTCATATTTTTCGATGAAATACATAATTTACGCTCCATGAGCTAGTATCTACCTACATTCTATACTTGATAAGTAATTAGTCAATTTAACTCAAGGTTATTGACATATAATATGTATGAATCTCCTGTGTGCGCCCTGCCAAGCGCCTGTTACGATTCAAGTGCTAGTATCCGAAAATATCAGGTACATTTCTTAATGGAAGATTCCATGAAGTATCCTGAAATACGTCGGAACAAAGAGATACATAGTACATCTAATTAAATCCCGCTTAGAATATAAAGGTTTGTTTACAAACATCAAAGGACCATCAGCCTCGAGCATTTTCATAAAATTGTCGCATGCATACTTTTTGAATACCATCATCATTATGATAATGCGAGCATCAACTTACCAGCAAACCTCTTTTACTAAGAAACATATCACTTCTGCACATTGTATTGGGCTCATACATTTCCACACAACAAGGATCATGACAAGCTTAACAATGACAACGAATTCAGAGAAACAGGCTGCTGTTTTTGAAAATTCGGCCATGAAATTTAAGCTAGATCCCTAAGTGTGGAAACAAGAGTGCTCAGGTGAAACAAAGTGTCCTTCCGAAATTCTGTGCTTCGTGTGAGACAGTGAGACATCTGGGCTGTCTGTTACAGTCATTTCTATTTTTCACACAGGCTGTGAAGGATAAGTGACATGTAGGAGAATTGTGTGTAGCATACGTGCATAAAAGGAATCGAAAACGGAAGGACAAGAGCATAGTAATGATGGTTTTGGTGTTGAAATGATGCTGCGACGAAATTCGATTGTTTCTGAGCTATGTGTGCGTGGAACAATTTCGAACGTGGCTTCCATGCGTTTAAGCGTCTCCAGTGATAAATGTCCTGCTTGGTGGTAAATGGAATCAGTTTTTAGGGGAGAGTGCTGCTGCTTCTAGTATCTTGGATAATTTTTCAGATTGCGGCCATTGAATCGCATGGCTACCAGTGAAATAAATTGAAAGTACCACAATTTAATGTGGCATCCGAACATCAAATTTTGTGCAGGACATTCTAAACAAACTTTAGTAGAAGGTATATGTTAATTGAAACCAAATATTTACTCTATTTTTTTGATCATAGAGATAATTCGCCTGGACACATTTACGACCCTATCTTCACCTACTCCGAAGCGCCACAGGCAATAACATTGTCAAAAACAAAAACAACAAGAAAACAATAAAAGCAAACGATAAAAATAACAATGCCAGGCACTCTAGCGAATATCCTTCTTGCCTCACCCCGAAAATCCCATATACATTCCAAGCTCATTCTCGACCCAGATTTTTCACCTACTACACAAGAAAAAAACACACCTGTAATTTGCTCGCTTCGTACGCTTCCTTGGATCCTTTTTTTACACGATGAATATTCATTCCATTTGGAACGTACTCGTATGTATATATACATATATAGCGGGTGGCACTGAACTGAGCAAAGACTCTTGTCAACTTGAATGTAGTTTATGGGGAGCGTATGTTGTCCCTACATAATATGTGTACAAATGTATTTTGGAAATGGTCCTGTAATGTTGGCATTGTGGGTGGAAAATCTGTTGGAAAAATGAATTGGTATTTTCTCAATAGCTGTATTTGCTTGATGGATACGAGGCGATTCACATAAATTGTATATTTGCGCGCAGTCGCTTACGATTAAATGATTTAGGGTGGTTTTGCGGTCTTGAAGGAAGCATATTCGATTAGTTTGATGTGCTTGCAGAGGATTTGGTCGATGTAAACTCTTAAATTTGATGTAGGTGGTGAGGTGAAATACTAACCTTTCATCAGTATTTTTCATTGAATTCATGGTTTCAATCATGTGCTGACTATGCGATTCAATCTGAAAGCCATGGTTTAAAATCATTTGTTGTAATTAGCATTAGGTAATATAATTTATCTTTATTATTTGACTTGGGAAATCATTTGTGCACATTTTCTATCAATATACAATTGATGAATTACTCCTCAAGCAATTTTGTTTCGATATTTAGAACTAGAAAAAGCTGAAGCAAATATTATAGTTGAAAATAAGGAAAATGTTTCTGTTAGTTATGTCTAAACTCTTGGACCCCAATGACCATAAACAGAGCTTTTGAAAACATCGTCATTCAAGAGGTGAGAAAACGCGAAGATTTTGAATCGTCAGTGACAAAATGTATCAGTTCCTTGCTTAAGAAGTGTGTCTAAGAAAGTCTTACAGGTGGTTTTGTCTGGTGGCCTGGTGGAGCTCTACCATCACTAGTATAGTTCACAATTTTTTGACAAACTACAAGAATGACAAAATAACCAAGAATGCAAAACTGCTAGACCGACTGATGTGCTCATTATACGTGTAAAAGGCAAGTAAGTGATTATTATAGGCTCAAAGAAATCCTGTTCAACAACGCAAGGAGGGCAAATCAACAAAAAATTACTTCAACGCTTAGGGTCACACAAGTACCTGAAGTACCTTGCTCCTTTATTGTCTTATCATTTTTCTTACATTTTCTAAATTTTTTTTCTCGCAAATCTCTCTCATATGCGCAAGCGATAACCCTGTACGCTATCATCAGTGCACCTAAAAGTCAGTAATGTGTCGTCGCATACAATAGAATGCGACGTAACGTCTATCAGCTCGACTTTTGACAGAGCATCGATCCCCCAGATATGACCTTAGACAGGATCCGGTCTGAAAACTCGACGGTGGCGCGGAGAGATTAATCGAGGGGTTGTTTTCTAGGCAGCAATGCGTGCATATTACGAAAGTGAAAAAAAGCTTGCAAAGTAGCAGCCAGTGTGGTATATTCCTTTTTCCCTCTAAGTACTTATTGTCGTGAAAGATTTGCGTATATTATTGTTCAACCCAACAATCGCCGTTAAAAGGACACAAGTGAACGATTACGTACACAGTATATCCGTCACGTCTTATTTATTGTGATATGTTGCACCGATTGGGGTAGAAGACGTTGCGCGATTATGGGGTGAGCGGCTATTTGTTTAGAATGTTTCAGGACCTGTTGAGTGCAGCTTTGGTCTCGGTTACGGTTAAGACTTATTGATGACCGTGCAAGCAAGTTGTTTTCTTAGTGCATAATTTATAACAAGAAACTAGTCCCTGTTTGTCACACAAATATTGTAGTGTTGCGTAACGTCAAAGACAAATTCGTCGAACCTTAAAACAGGAAAACGCTTTGAATTGGTGGCTCCAAAGTTCGTTTCGGACGTGATGAGCTAGTGGCATAGTAGTGGCGATGGTTAAAAGAAAGCAAATAATTATATCTATCTGTGAAAAGTAGTCACTGGACACGACAATCAAACATTTCTGGATTTTTCACACCATTCTACGAATCGTGATGGATCTCGCATCCTAGATGATGAAAAATACATGACTATAAAACTGAAATCACCAAAAAGTTGCTGCCATGCGCATGTTGAGGAGTGTTGACTACGAACTTTAGGTGCACGTAAATTATGTCCGCCTTAAAATACATCAACTTCGTCCACAAAACCTGTAATATTTTGTGCCAACAGCAATAAAACTCGAAACATTTCTTACGCGGTCTACTATTCGAACTTTAAATGAATCTGATGGATTCATCAACAAACTTAACAGAGTGCTTCTGAAATGCTTCTTGCCATATAGAACTTTTTTGTGGAAGCCACATTTCCCGAGATATAGAGGTGTCCTACTTTCTTCTTCTATTCAAGAATAAGATGGAAGGGGTCTGCAACTCCTGAAACCTGAAATTTAACTCACAAGTAAAAAATGCCTGCCTATCAGAATGCGCGGTTGAACTACCAACTGGTAGTTCAAAATCGAATGACCCTTGCTTCGCCAAACGATCTGAAGAAGACAGTCCATATGAAAATCTCGTACTGGAAACTTAAACGACGTTTTTTCGAATCATCGTGCTTTGAAAAAGTGGATACATTTTAAACGAAGAATTTTCAAACTGTTTGTGTCGAATTTCATTTTTACCGGCATTCCTTAAGGAGCCATCCATATATTACGTAATGCAATTTTTAGAGTATTTTAACTCCCTCTACTTCCCTATGGGGCATTTCACGTGAAACCGACAACGAAAAAAAAGTGAGGTTCTGAAATTCGTTCATATTGGGTACATTTGTACTTCTACGGTATATGAATGTGTATACATAATATTTTTGTTTTTTGATGTTTAGTTGTTAAGATATGGGATTCTAAAGAATTCAAATTTTCACCGCAGGGTTTTTTTGAAATTTTATTTTCATATTGAAGTAAATTATAATTAAATAATAAATGTATTGTTTTGTATAGAAAACTTACTGTTCTTTTTGATTTTCAAATGAGATTCCGAATTTGATTTATTTTTCTAGTTTTAAACCGGAAGTGAATATTTAAAATATTTTTTTCAATTACTTCGACCATTTTAATTTTAATTTTTTTTACTGTAAAATAAAGCTTGACATGTATACAATTTACCATGAAAATTGCAGAATGGGATCTAGATTAGTTTAGGAGATATATTAATTAGAGTGCGTGCATGTCGCTCTGAGCGTGATACCTCTCGCTTGTTAAAGCGGTTTGGTGATGTAAAAATACATTAAAACGTTGATAATGCTTCAGTAAAATTGATTATTTATTGTTGCCCTACCTTTTTGTGTCATTCTTAAGTTATTTAATACCTAAATTCGAAATAAAATGTAAAACATTTCCATTCCATTTTACATCTAAACTTGAAGGAATTTTTCTTATATCTTTAAACTTTCGGAGCCAGAAAATTTAATGGATTAAAGTGCCGATCACCGTAGGGAGACAAAAAAAAGTCAATCACTAAGAGGTTAGAACAACATTGAAAAAAATAATGGAAAACAAGCGTTGCTTGCGTTCATGCTTTTATCTCTTTCTATTATGTAATTCTGATTCGTTTTGATGAAGTGATTCTTTTTGCAATTTAGTGGTGGTGTTTTTATTCGTATTTTGTCACCACAATATGAGAAAAAATCACGTAAAATAACGTTTTATTTTGAAAATGGTTCCTACACATAATTTCTATCAAAATATTACATTTTATTTTAAATTTAGGTATTCAATAACCTGAGAATGACACAAACAGGTAAGGCAACAATAAATAATCAATTTTACTGAAACATTATCAACGTTTTAATGTATTTTTACATCACCAAACCGCCTTAACAAGCGAGAGGTATCACGCTCAGAGCGACATGCACACACTCTAATTAATATATCTCCTAAACTAATCTAGATCCCATTCTGCAATTTTCATGGTAAATTTTATACATGTTAAGCTTTATTTTACAGTAAAAAAAATAAAATTAAAATGGTCGAAGTAATTGAAAAAAATATTTTAAATATTCACTTCCGGTTTAAAACTAGAAAAATAAATCAAATTCGGAATCTCATTTGAAAATCAAAAAGAACAGTAAGTTTTCTATACAAAACAATACATTTATTATTTAATTATAATTTACTTCAATATGAAAATAAAATTTCAAAAAACACCTGCGGTGAAAATTTGAATTCTATAGAATCCCATATCTTAACAACTAAACATCAAAAAACAAAAATATTATGTGTACAAATTCTTATACCCTAGAAGTACAAATGTGCCCAATATGAACGAATTTCAGAACCTCACTTTTTTTTCGTTGTCGGTTTCACGTGAAATGCCCCCTATGTAACACTTAATAACATTTTCAAAAATAATTCATCATACCCCCCTTAGACTTCTAAAAAATTTATTCACAAAATATTTACAATGCAAATATTTTTTTAACGAAAAACTGAATTTTGTGTTTCAGACAATTTTTAAATTTTTAATTTCCACCGTTAGGCACAATTTTTTGCCATCATTGTTCATTTCCTAGTTCCCAGTGGGCAGTTTTTTTAATGGGACCAATTTTGTGAACCCCAAATTTTGACATATCTCCAGGTTTCAAGGTCTGTAGAATCCAAATCCTTCGTTTTTAGAGAGATGTCTGTGTGTGTATGTGCGTATGTTTGTGCGGATGTGCGTATGTTTGTTCGTAACTATTTTTCGTCGCGATTATCTTGAGAACCAAAGATGACGTTTTCAACGCGTAATTACGTGACATAAAACCGAGTGAGTTTTCAGCAAAATCGGTTCAGCCAATTTTTATTGCGGATGAAAAAACTGAAAACAAACAAACTAGCTTAATTTTGAAACTGATGAAATGCACTATTCATTCGTGCAGATTCCAAATACCTTCATAGTAATATTTTTATTATTTTGACCCCACTGGGAAGTTAGTTGTGTGGACCTTAAGGATCGCACCTAGACTACTTTTTATAAATGTTTGAATTCAGCAATTTTCATGCTCGTTACGATGGCATGGCTCCTTGCAAATTAATTGACTTTTTAGTTCATTTAATAACTGTTATTCGATCACGGTACTTGAAGCGACTACAAAAGATTAGCAAAACCTCTGGTAAATTTGTAGTTTGTAGGTCACAGGATAAAATCACATATTATATCGTGGGCGTTGAAGGAAACCCCGTCAACTCCAGTTTATTCTCAAAACGAGTTGTTGACTTCACTATGATGTTTATAAGGTTCTACGGTAGGGTCTAAACTGAAAAAACAGCCTTTGAAACTCCAAACTCCAAAAAGCACGATTTTTGTATGGAAATTGAAAATTGGAATACATTTGTTTCAGAATTTGGTTTATGGAGTCTGCGGGTTTCCCTTCTACCCCTACGATCTAACTTTGTCCTGTCTGTGTCCACGAAATGTTGGTTTTTGTTCGGAAGAGCAACAAATTAAAAAAGTTATTTCGTGGTGTTCGAAACTGATTATCCGTAATACAATCAGCGCTACTTCAAATACTCACCATCCAAACGTTGCTCTCTAATATCTTTTACTTTCCTTACATCGCAGTCTACAGTTAAGCGGTTCTAATATCTGAAATCCACCACCAAAAAAAATAAATTTGGAAGCTTACTTTCTCATTTTCATAACAATTACGGGAATAAAACGGTTTGTTTACTCACAGCGCACACGTTCGGCACACAAGGGCATTGTAAAAGTTAAGTAAAGCATAGCAAAATCAAAAGCCACATCACAAACCAATAAGTCATTTACTGTAAATATGTACTCAACCGGCATCCCATTATCAGCCACAGAGTATCTATTGCCAGTACGGGTTTGTAGCTTTAATTGAAAAGCCCAACACGTTGATTAAATAATATGGAATGTTTGCACAGTTCCGGGCGGAATAGTCGTGTGGACATATGTAAACGCGGCACACGTTACACCTGCTCGGCCCTAAACAAAAACACCCTTTCAATTTCACCAAGGTATTTAGGGGGCGCACACCATTGTCAACAGTTTCCTAGGTGTTGTCCCAGAAACTTGTTGGGTTTATGGCAACACCATCCACCAACTGATAAGTATAAGTAGCTAATCCCACTCACATGGCAAAGTTGCCAAGACATTGTTTACTGTCGGACGAACCCCGAACACGAAACGCTCGCTGGCCAAAGATAAGATGTGGAGCGGGAGACTGATTAATAATCGAGAGAACACGCAGTACAGGTGAAATACATAGGTGTATCTTAACTTCACACCAACCCGACTTACTTGAAATTTACTTTTGTGTGCGGAGAAGGGCGTGTGAGTACGACAAACATTCTGGTGAGTAATGGATTAAGTATCTTGCATTCGGCCTTTTACTTGTTACTGAAAGTTAGTGATAAGTATCTGTACCGTAAATGCGATTACAGTGCTATCTAAAAGTGGCGGAACACTTGAAGAGAAAGGCACGGTTTTGGTGCTTTTCTCCATAAACTCCTTAACTTGACTAACGCCAGCATATACGCCTAGAATGGTGAAAAGGAATCGTTTTTCAATTCTTGCATTTTCTTTAAGCTTAAGATCTGTAATGAAAAGAAAATTTCAAGTAAATATTTCAAGAAATAATGAAGTTATGAGGGGAAGAGTGCATACCTTTATAAGAGCGCTGTTTCGGCAGTTTTACGCAAAATAATGTCGAAAGTTACAACCAGCTAGTTTTGGGCAATAGCTCCAAAAATAATGCACCTGTGGCAGTCACTGCTGTATTGCTGGCAATATGCCTGTGTGGTGTCCAAAAACATCTTTCAAACATTAAAGTGATGTATTTATTCAACGAAAGATTGTCCTTTTACCATTAAATTGATGTATTTATCAACAAATAAATACATCGCTTCATGAATTGACCAATATCGCTTATCACCTCGTAAATTTTCCTCGCGACCGACACCTTTTGTTGCAGCGAGCAAATGCACTGCACTAGCATAAATATGGATATTGCCTTTTTGGTTGCTTGTGCCATGTGGAAAATTTACGAGTAGTGGTTAGTTAATGCATCTGTTAGTGCATGATCTTTTTTTGGTTGTGGAAAACATAATATTGTATCTTTAATTAGGTCATAAATGTTTGACCATCTACGGATGTAAGCATTAAGAATTTGTATAAATAGCGTATAAGAATTAAAGAAAAATGCAGTCTTTTTAGAACATTTGAAAGAGCTTCATGTAGTGCCTATTCATCTCGGCACTGTAAAAAATTCAATGGATTGTGCCTATTTATCGGCACTTCAGGTAATGCCAATCATCGGCATATATAAAACATACTCTCAGAATGTTTTACTAAAAAAAATCGGATTGTAAAGCTCAAACAATTGCCCTACAAAAATCCCCGAACAAAACCCTTTTTGCCACACTCCTAGGTGTATATGCTCCCTTAAGCTTCATTATCAACATAATTAGCCATCAGAAATGTATCTGAATCATAAGTTTTTCCAGAAACATTTATGGCCAAAAAGAAGTGGTACCTTCTCATCGAGATTGTATGCCTACCACATTAACTCGGAGCTGATGTTCGATAGTGACTTTCAAAAAGGATCTGATCGAAAATTCTGACTTGCAGCATCTCTAAGCATGCATGCAGCAATCGCTCCGTTCTCTAAATTCCGAGGTGTAGTGTAAGAATCGACGGCTACAGGTAAACACAGGTAGATTGGCGGTCGACTCACCTGTACACCGGCATAGTTTGTAACACATGCTTGCCTAATACAGACGCTGGGAAAGCACGCGAGTACATATGTGCGTCCATAAACAATTGTCTGCCTTGCACTTGTTGCCTTCCTGTTGGAAGGAAATGCTATAATAAGAAGGATAAAGTGAAATTGGTCGGATAGGCATAGTCTGATACGCCATGTCCTTTGTGCTGGATATGGCTTGTCCGCAATGGAATGAGAACGAATCGCTCAGCGATTCCTTCCGGCTAGGATATCCAGCGTCCGTTTGCTGCTGCCGTTCGTGTTCATTCATTTTAGCTGTTGGTGGTGGACTTTTCCAGTCTTTTACACCACAGCCACGGGAGAATTGCTGAGAGAAGGAAGCAGGAGCCTCCAACTCAAACACAAACACCAAGCCTCGGTAATGGGTAGCTATTGTTGGTCTGGTCGACATGGTGTTGCTGGCTTCGCTTTCGGTGGATTGTTTTTCAGCTAGTCTTCTCGAAGCAGGCTACAGGTTCGTTGGTTCAGTTGGTGTCGACAAGTCGTTATTCGCGTTACAAGTCGCTTTGTTACGGGCGCGTTTCAATCGAAAGACGCGGTGGATTTAAGACGGTTCAGGCTGCTTCCTAAAACTTCCAATTATATTTTCTAAAATATTCATGAAGAGCAACGAAGAAATTAATCCGCGTAGTAAATAATCGTTGTGTGTTCTCCAGGGAACATAGCTTCGTATTTGCCGAGCAACCTGCTAGCAAGATTTCTCGGAAAATTCCAAGCCAATAAGAAAGTTTTTTATGTTGGCAGTTAGTTGTGATCCTTGTTATTGAATGTAGATATGTCTGGGCTTAATCTGAATAATACTGGTGTTTAGTTTGCTCAGTTAAAACTTGCACCTGAATCGCGTCACGGTTGTCCCCGAGCAATTGAAGTGTTTTGTGGTCGTTGGTTGCGTGCAATCTTTTACCAGCCACCAGTTCGATAAGTGCTAGTCCATGATCAGTGAAATCGCCTTGAAAAGATATGTACAACAGTAGATACATTTAATGAAGAATCATCCAGCGGAAGCGCAACAGGTCATCTTCATCCTGGTCAGCATCTTCGCGCTAAGAGTTGGATTCGTGTGCGAAGCAACTTGCAATGACTATCAACAATCGTCATTTTAATGATTGCTTCATGCTTGTCTTCATCTTCTTATTGGAACTTGAACGTAGTTAGACGAAAGATACATTGGACGTAGACGGTGTTAGCGAACGAGAGAGTGTAATTGCTATACAAGCGACTGTGAAAGGTACATATGGACCCTTCTATGATGAGTGGTTTTTCGTGCAGTCATTTTCTATGTCAATCAAACGAGTTGAATGCATGCATTTGAAATGATTTTCAGATTGAACATTTCTCGAATGGGAAAATGAATGTGTTTCAAGGCAGAATAGTAGTGGATTTTTGTATGCAAATCGGCATGAAATGAAGTAGTGATATAGTGCCACTTCTGATAGCATGGATGTGAATCAAAATGAATGAGTGATTGGATAAAAAGCTTATCCTTGATCACATACTCAGAAGTTCAGCAGTGTTTTGGACAAATCTCTAGTAAGCTAGTGCCTTTTTGTTTTACTCTGATGCGATTGAAATTGTATCTTTGCAATGCCTAATGCAGACTAGTTCTTGAAGAGGATCAATGGAAAAATCCTTCAAAAGTTCAATAAATTAATTACTTCCCCATATTTAGGCCTTCGTTATCAAAGAATAATCTTATCGATTCGGGCATCATTTTTTCGGTTGTGTAATTTTTGCTTGTATTCAAATGAAAATAAATGTGAAAAATGAAAAAAAATACATCCAAAATCATGACGAAAAAGTAAAGGAATAATAACTAACACTTATTTTGATGAAAGTTTAATTTTTGGGAAAAAAATTTCATGCCAAATCAAATTTGATGAGACTTACTTTTCACATGGATGTAAGGATTTTAATAAAATTTGAATATGTTTCTTAGTGGCGATTTCAAATCGCTGTAGCACCAAAATAGTCTGCAAAGTATTGTTATGTTATCTAAGAATGCTTTAGAAATGTCTGTTTGGAGTTGAAATTTATTTGACCGTAATCTATTGAACTTTAACATTTTTTTAATGTCCCAAATTTGACACTATATGCGAAAATTTGTGACTTTCTTTAAAACATTATTAAACATCTGAACATATAGCGTTTTTCCGGCAACAAACATTAATTGTTTTTTTTAAATCGTCCAGTTTTTGTTCATGTTCCTTTAAATGATGTGTAGATCGCAAAAGTAATGATAATATTACTACTTTTATATCTCATTGGCTGGACGGCAAAATGTTCTGTTTCATACTGAACCTTAGTTCAAGATCCCATCTAAAATCGTATGTTATGTCCTTTGTGTATATACTTATATGAAAAGATTTCTATCGTAGCAAATGGTTAGTCTTTTAGGTTTTGCTGCAGCACATCAGGTGCTGATTATCACGTAGACACTTTTATTCTGTTTGTTTTTGAAATCTCTTTGCCATTGAGGAAGCAACCATGATAATATAAAAATACAGTTTAGTATCTCAAGGCCTACAAAGACTGTGAAATTCGCATTCTTCCGAATCTTAAAATTTAGTCAACATTGCATTAACATTTAGCCCATCTCTTTCAGTGTACCACCAATTTCGTGTCTTAGTTAAAAGTTATCGTACTTGTGACTGAGAATAACACATGCCAGCAAGCTATTAGATACAAGATATATACAAAGGAACTTTCAACAGTTCTTTAGAAAGGCCGACAACACTAATGCATATTCTACATAAATAGTTGGGGGGTCGGCCAACCAGCCCACCAACCATCATCCGTCCGGAGTTATACCTGCATCCATGGAATGTTTGATTTTGCAAAACAGCAGTACCTTCGGTGGCTGGTATAGACATCTAAGATGACGGTAACCAGTTCTTGAGATTAGATGCGAAGGAAACCGGTTGGGCACTTTGTTTTTGGTCCACGGAAAAGAGCTTTTTGCTGCTTCATCGTCGTCGATTGCCATCCTTTCCTCGTTTTGTATGGATCCACGTTCCTGTTTCACTGAAACCTGTTTCTGCACGATTTCAAAGTTTGCCATTAGTTTCTTATAATCATGGCTTGCAATGATGTTCCATGGTTGGGTATTGCTACACATTTCCTGTTTCCACTCAGACTCTGGTCGCATTCAAACGAACGTTGTGTAATGGAAGCTGATGGGATTGCGGGATGTTTGATTCCATCCTTTTCAGGTCCATTTTCGATGATTCACAGGATCAACTTCTATCGGATTCTGTATCTCATAGCTGTTCTGTAGTCACCGAACTGGATAAGCCGACAGTTTGTGTTAACATACCACAATGTTGACATTGCCTAAGCCTTGTACGGCACGATGTCGAAGACGACTGAACCGTCTGGGAACTTACTTGGTTTAACTTGGAACCCATCGTGGTAGAAGGGTCAAAAGCCTTCGATGGTAACGAAAGCGACATTCTTCCAACGTCGCCAACATCCTCCAAGAACACACTTATGGAGAACGTGGATATACACTACGACTGTATGGTCTGTTGGGTCGTGAATGAAGAGAACGTGTGTGACATACATAAATTGTGAACGGGATTAGTATTGGATATTGGCCGACAGCGGAATTGTTCTTTGGCACAATTGAGAGTTGTAATTTTAGAATGCTTTCGGAACTTGTTTGATTGTGATATCTTCAGCGAGCGCTGCTAGCCAAGAAATAAATATCTTTTCCATTTGAATCTGAACTGGTCTGGCTTCAGTGAATAAACAGTAGTCACGACTATATTTGATTTGGAAACAATCTGTAGTCTAAGATGCAACTAACAATTGAGATTGAAGCCCAGACAATTTGCATGTTTCATGAAATTGAATGAAAGACATTAAAGGAAAAAGACCCAACAAATTTGCATTTTAAGAAGGATACATGTGGTGAACAATTTGAGAAGCGCGTTTCAATAACACAATGAATAGAAAAAGGAAATTGACCATAAAATTGTATTACCATTCTCTTGTGAGAAATTCACTAAATTTTCAATAAAACCTAAAATAAACTACGACTCATCGTACGTTTTATCGTATCCGATAAATCGTATCAAGTAAAACGAAGTGTGTACAAAATTTTTTTTATGCTTTATAGATTCAGAATAAAATCAAATATTGTATCCAAAGGCTGCACCTACAGCAGTATATTTTTCGGAGAAAAATAGAAGAAATAGTTTCAACTTAAATTTAATGATGTGAGCTCTATGTCCTACTTGAAAACATGGGTTGACTTGGAAAATGCATAGCCAGGACACTCTCATATTATATGATATATACAACTCAATATTTTTTTTATTTTACTCAAAACCTTCAAGCTTCTTTATTTCAAGTTTCGCTTGACTATTTTTGCATTCTAAGCCCACGCTGACAGTGAAATTTATTGATTTTACTCGTTTCAAATCTTTTTTACAAATCACGCAAAGAAATCAAGAAGCAAAAAAGGTAAACAAGCTAATTTATCTCAGCTGGTTATACTATCCCGCTGAACCTGAATATATTATAAAAGATCGTCAAACACTGATGTTGCTACTTATTCCCACCATCCTCCGGTCGACTGCGTGCGAGTTCGCATATTATGCACGGCAAGGCCCTGCATTGCTGTCTATTCTGTTTTTGTGTTGAAGATTCTGGTGGTACGTTACTTTCGAAAACAAAGAAGTTGTTAATCGGAAATTTAATAACTTGCTTTCAACTAAGGGGCTACTTCTGACCATGTACAATAGTTTGTTGATTGCTTATAATGAATTTTATGAATAAAATCAATGAAGTATCATTTCAGTTAACATCGTTGAAAAAATGCTTTTGGAAATCTCCATTGCTATATAAAACTCTATTTCAAACTCATAACATGTTTTCTGCGACCTAGCAGTTTCAGTGACTTGCAGTTACTCAATCTCGTTTCTTCTTCTTACTTAACCTAAACTCCTCCAAACTAATTCTATGACGTCACTTTTTTAATTTTGTATTTTTTTCACCATTCAAAATAGTTATGAAATTATTTTAAACCATGTTAGAATGCGTTTGTTAGTAACGTAAAGTTTTTGCGAAAGAAGTGGGGGTGGCGTTGTATCCAATCGATTGCCTACGTGGCAAACCCAAAGAGGGTGGAAACTCACAGCTTTCCTTACGTCGGTGTCTTTTATATATGTGAACAATGGCTTCAATTGCTGTTGTTGAGGACGGCGTTGAATCGATAAATTTGGATCCTTAGTCACATTTCCCTCTACAGCAGCAATAGCTACTTCGGTGCGCACTGTACGAGCTCGGGTTGGATGAACATTGTCCACGAGAGTATGCGAAAATGCATAAATCTTTCCAGCGTATTGCGTACGAACTGCTCAGATAGACGGTTATGACCAGCATAAATTGGACGAAATGTTCTGTAAGCTCGTAAGGCTCGTCGAAAATTTATAAACCCGAGAACTCGAAAATTTTGTAATTAATCTTTACATAATTAATGAACTCTGCCTTGAGGAGCATTCCACAAAATATTTCAACAAAACTAGCTTGGATTACCAAGCCTAAATATCCCAAGGAGAAGTTTACTTGCTAATCTTCGAAACCCCTAAAAAAATAGTGAGATCAAAAGATACAGAAAAATTATCTGAAAATTATTCTCAAAAATCCAAACGGGAAAACTCTGAAATGCAGGTTAAATAATTTATTTAGGGGAAATTAATTTCCAAGAAATTATTTGCGAAAAAAATTCACTTGAAGTTTTATAGCGAAATTTTTGAAAGTAGTCTAAATAATAGTATAAACAAATTTTCATAAATAAATAAATAAAATTAAAAACGATATTGATTAAAAATAAAAAAAAATATCGAAAAAAACTTTTTAAGAGTGTGTTGATAAAATTGATCTTCATATTTCTTTAGTATTTATAAAATAAATATGAAGAAGTGATAGTGGAAAAAATTGGAAAGAGTGGACTTTTTTCCTTCATAATTTTTTTTCTCAGTTTCCAGTTGAGAAGTCTTCAAACCATTTTGCGGCACGATTCGATTCGATTCGATCTCTTTGTTTTGATAAATGCTAAAGTTGCAAAAGTTAACCAAAATTGATCCATACATTTCAAATGTTCGATGCAAGTGAAAATAACAATTTCAATTTTCACAGACATTTATGATGCTTTTCAACAATTCTCACAAATAATTTTTCTCGACAAATTGCTTTTTTGATGAAATGATCAGGTCAGAATCAGAAGTAACGGCATACGTGTTGGATGTAACATATGATATTTCAAATAATTATGGCTAACGACATCTTTTATTTCTATCCATAAATACTAACAGAAAATCCTATAAACCGTTTTACATAATGATTAGAGTTTAAAGTTCTGGAGTACAACAGCTTCCTTGATTGCAGTGTTGATATCGACGCTATTAACGGTGAAGCGGAATCTAAAATCTTACTTTATTAGTACTAACTAGCCAATAAACTTTTCAGTTGTAAAATATGGCACTTTAGAATCGAATTAATTGCCACTCTAGTCTACTTTGACCACACATTTTCGTTTGAAAAAAGTCCAACGTTGTATTTAGACGTAATGATCAATTACGCTTTGATGGCGTCCAAAAGCAATTAAGGTTTTTGGTGTGCTTTTTACTGACCGCGCAGTTTCTTGCTACTCAAGCTAGACCTACAAAATTTTAGATTTCAATTCAGTTTGTAAACTCCCTCGAAACGTGTCAAATCGAGTAAAAAATTCAATCTATGGTCGAAGCTTGAGAAACGTAGTAAAGCAACCGACTCGTATGGCAAAAACAAAAGAATCTTTTCTAGTCTAAGACTACGCTGACCCTGTATATAGATTGTTCCATTAGGGGGCTTCAATAACGCCTGTAGGTACATGTTTACTCGTCTTTGGTCCAATTTTCTGCATGGAAAATGGCCAATGACTTTGGACATTCAGCAATAAATTGACAAGCGAATGGAGCCTTTCCCTCACTTATAACACTAAAAAAATAGTCTTGACCTTAGTTAAGATTGGAGGTGGAGTCAAAGACAAAAGAACAATCAGCGATTTAATGGTAACGATTAAAGGTCAATGATTTCACTTCTTTTGAAGATTTCTTGATTCCTGCCGAACTGTTGCTATTAAAAAATATCTATCGAATTTTTCTTTTGTGTGCATATGTGTTGATTGGGCTACGATTGACTTGGAGGTGGTGTTGTCTGTTCTTATTCGCAATCGATTTTTTTCTTCTGAATATGAAATATGATTTTCTCAATTTAAATTCACATTTATAAATGGGAAATTTAACATTGCTTACAAGACAATTTGCCGCAAATCTGTTGCATGACCTGTAAATCTCTTTCAGTTTAGAAGCTAAATTTTGTGAAAGTGTATCTAAAATCCGAAATGTAAGTACTAAGCCAGATAAGAATAAAAAAAAGCTGTAATTATATCTCTTCTGAATTATAACTACATTAGACAAGCCTATAATGAATTGGACATAAAAGTCTTAAAAACTGGCAAACTCTTCCGTACAAGGACGAAGTCACGACACGTTAGTTTAATATTGAAAACGTAGTTGAAATAGTGCTGTTTTTTGGAACCGCACAGATTTGGGCATAAACAAAAATTAGAATGCATCGTGGAAAATTTCTAAGTGAAAGTGAAAGAAAGACGAGCCGTGCGGAGTGACCCTTGAATGCCACACGGACAACTTCCCAGTAATATCTACATATATGTTAAAAATATAAGATATTATAATAATAATAAAAATGAAAGTAATAATGCTTTAAATAAACATAATGATAAGAACTCATAATAGTAAGAGGAATGAGTTTAGATTAATCGACCATCTAGAGGAGCGTCCATTGTTTACGTAAAGCTTTTGGGAGGGAAAGAGGGGGGCCGAGATGGCTTGAAACTTTTCGCGAAGAAATCGGAGGGATCACAGGTTACAAAAATTGTTTTTTACGGAAGTTACTATTTTCATATCGACGCTTGAAAGGCAAAAGGGCATAAGAGAACATTTTAGTAAAGCTGGGATTCAAAGAGGATTGAATTCAATTTCTGTTTCTAAACCGACTGAACTGGATTTTGTCGAATGATGGCCATATGTAGTAGTTGCGTCCAAAATGTCTACAAAGGCTGCCTAGACATTGTATTTGTATAATTTCGCCCTTTTACATTAGAAAAACTATCAATTATTTCTAATTTTACAGTTGATCTTAAAATAATATGTAATATGCAGTCATCGTTATCTGATTATATGTTAAACATATAAAATCTTGCACAAGATAGAGAAAGAAGTAACTGAAATCTGACGAGCCCTTACAATGAGTGAACTTAAAAAAATTACAAATGTTCCTTACGTAATTACTAGACGCTACCTTCTTCATTATAAATATTTATTGTTTTTACATGAATATTTTTTTGAAGTACAAACTTGATTTTTATCAAATCAAAATTCTTTTAAACATTTGATGGAATCGACTTATAGAAAAATAGGTTATTTTATAAAAATAGATTCATTTTCTTGCATTTTTTTACTAAATTTTCTTAGGAATGATTTTTATTTTTTATATTAATTTTTTGGCAGTTTTGAAAAAATCATTTTGACCAAAGCTGTTCATAGTATTTGATTTTTATAAGCATTGATTGCTTAAAATTCAAATCAGTTAAAAAATTTATATTTTAGAAGAAAGCAAATTAATCGTTTGTACTTTTTTTATTAAAGTAAAAAACTGCTCCGCTAACTTTATTCATATTTTGATTGAATCATACAAATCCTATTGCGCTTTGATGGACAGCTTAATCACGAAAATTTAAGCCTGGTTTCCGAAAAAATGACCTGAGCTGGGTCAAAACAAAACAAAAAACCATCCAATATAATCTTATCAAAATCTAATCATTGCAAATAAGCTTCGATTGAAACCTTGACAAAGTCGATACTAAATTTTTTTTACGTGGTTTTTGTTCGTTTGAAAGAGTCTCCACAAAAGTACGTACGTACATACATACAAACTTCTTTCTAAAAATAATTATAAATCACTCCTGAGCCCGTAAAACGTAAAGAAACGTTGAAAGTTTCAATTTGAATTTTCGGGAAAGTTAATGATAATCAGAAGGCTCTGCGACAGTTGAACCACTTTTAAAATGCAAATATTTTCGTATAGAAATCAAGTCGATGTCCAAATAAAGCATGATTACTTAGTAACATCGAAAAAATAGCATATTTCTCTAGATAAATAACTCAAAGTTCTACGCATATTTTTTACAGTCGTGAGAAATTCAAATCTTCAAGATGATTTTGTTAGAATTGTTGATGCTCTAATATCAATAAATACAATCTTTTAAAAAATATACCTTGTAGCCTCGTGTTGGATGGTTATACAAAGCAGCTACATCCACTTTTCAAGTGAATGACTAAATTAAGGTCCTTAATCTACTATTTCTTCGGTTCTAGGAAACATACTTCAATGCAACATCCCCCATAGTAGGCTTTCCCTTCATTACGGCTACAACAAAGCCGACTGACTTGTGCATGATTCTCGTGGACTTTACGTTGGCACATCTTTAATTTCTGCCCAAAATGTTTGGGTCGACATTCTTTAAGGACTCTGTTTTGCGTTGGCGTCCACTCGATTTTAATCTTACACCGGAATGTATCTCATTGAAAACCTACGACCAATTAGGCGTGATTTCGTCTATCTTAAATCCGTTTTTTTTTGATGATTGCTTCCACAAAAAAGTAATGAAAAGATTTTTTGCTTGATTGTGTTTGTAATTAATTAAATAGCTATTCGGCGTCAATCACAAAGCAATCATTATCGATATCATTTGATCGGTTTGGAGGATTATCATTGGATTATTTTATGCGAAATTGAAAAAAATAATTCCTAAATTATCAATAAAGGTGTATTTGGTATTGTGACTCATTCGATTGATTATTTGTGTAGCTACAGTTGGAGCTACACAAAATTAAGCGTTCAGCTTATTAAATTAAAATATTTCAGTACAAAATATAATAACTAATTCAATTAATATTTTTTTGCATCTCCCTTCTGCTTGTTGACGTCAAGGCATCGATTTCACTATTTTTTATTTTTTGTAAATCCTGGTAAAGTCTTTTCCCTTTTCTTTAATTGGTTTTTATTTAAAGTATTACAGTTTGTCAACCGAAACTTGACCTCATGCTACAAATTCTCAATTGGGTTGTGGTCAGCAGACAGAGGAGGAGTTTTTAGGAGCTTCGGAGCGTTGTACAACAACCACTTTTTAACTGCATGTCCTGTATGTTTCGGGCTATTATCGTGCTGAAAGCAATATGGTGGGAGCATTTAATTTTTTATGCGGAAGACTTTAAATTAAGTTTATAAAAAGTTCCATGCAAAAACTCTCGATTTTATTCAAAATTATTAATAAAATGATCCAATCGCTACTAAGCTCACAATCCCACAAAATTAAAAAATAATAATAAAATTTTCAAACCGCTAAATTCTCCTTAATTCCGCGTATGATGTACCGTTTGTCATAACTTTAAGACGAATAAAGATATCGAAACCAAAAACAAAAGAAAATTGAAGGGGAAGAGTGTAGCTTTCAAGAAAAAAATATACCGCATTCAATTATTGTTGAAAAACCCTTAAGTTTGCAACTTCAAAATGGCCAACAATTTGGTAGTAGAGACGGAAAAAAATAAAATAATTCAAAAATTAGTAATGAAATCAATAAAAAGTCAATATTTACGAGCCTGGATATGTTTTTATTTTTGAATAGAAAAATACATAGCACTGCGAACAAGCGACCCGGCGGTGGTTGCTGCACGTCGGTTTTTTGCATTTGAAGCAACAATAATTAGTTTTTTTGTCTTTTTGTGTGGGACAAAAATATATAAAAAAATAATAAAAAAATTGAAAAAAGATTCGAAAAACTAAAGAAAAGAAATTTAAGAAATTTTTTTTCGCGGTCAGAATTTTTTTTGGCACTTTTACAGCCACAATTAACACTTTTAAACGAATAAACGGGGAAAAAATAACCTACGTGGGTCGTTTTCGTCCGAAACGATTTTGATATTGTCACCACGATGGCTAGAACGGGACTGGGATAGCGAAAGCTGGTAGACAGGTACCAGAAGGGCGGAACTTTTTTTACAGAGGCACAGCAGCGCCGTTCCTAGCGATGTACAAAAGTTACAACAACTCGAACGAAAACGACCCAAGTAGGCAGTCGAAGGGTTAGATTAATATCGATAATGTTTTTCTTTTGGATATAAAAATTATTTCTTTTATGAAACCTAAGTGCAATTTGAGTTATTCAAGTAGTAGGATAGTAATTATTCATATATGTTCACTTAATTATGAAGCAATTGTATATCATAATTAAGGCGCATCGGATTCTAGTGCGAGGAGGCAATAAACATACAAGCAGAAATTGAATTAAAGCTTACAAAATCCAGAAAATTTTCAACGCGTAGAAAAAATAAACTCGAATGTAGCGTCCCTTCAGAATAAAAAAACTTTCAACACATCCCTCCAGATATCAATCTCTACCTTTCGGTCCGCATTGATTCGCCTCGTCCATGGATTTGATTGTTACGACTCTTCTTTCATTCGAACTTATCTTGAATTCAATACAAGTGCATAAGCTTCATCTTTAACGTTCATAAAAAGATTGCTTTGTCGTAAACTTTAAAAGGAATATTTTGTGGCTGTTGAATAAAAGAAACTCACCCTCAGTCGTATCTTTGAAATCTCTAAACAACACTATATGGATTCGAAATCTATATGTTGCTCGTGAAATTCATAAAGATTTTATAGGAAACATTAAAAAAACAGTCACTGAAATATACTTTAAGATTTTTCTCGCGCGCACACTCGTAGCTTATCCGTATTCTAAAATAAGAATCAAATATTAATATTGTGAGATGTATCGCATATCGTCCTTGCCAGCTCAGTCTCAGTGAATGTGACGGGAATCTCCTGAATTAAATTAATTTTGTATGGCACTGCGTTCGTTTTACTAGCTCTTTAATATGAAGAGTGTTGTGTAACTAAGATTCAATCATTGATTTACGACCTTTCGTATTATGGTCGGGCCGATCATATCCGACACGTTTAGTGTTTTAGTTTGAATAGTAAAATAATATCATAGGTACATGCTTGTCTCTCGTAACGTTCGGTTTATCGTCGAATTTTTATTATTCACAACAAATGGAAATTATTATTAGACAATATATGGACTCAATAAAATCAGTACGTCTGAAAAGTGACGATCCATAACACTTTCATGTAGAACATGTTCGAGTGCTTTTTTATTGCCTATTAATTGAAATTATCCATAAAAATCGTCTACACAGCATTTTCGCAACTGCAAAAGAAAACTCGCTGATCAGTCATAATATGTACTTATATAGATGTTGAACGAAGTGATAAGTGACCACGTAATGCAAGCAACTCAGAATTAAACGGAATATAACTCGAATTACATTTGCATATGGTGGATACCAGAGAATGAAATCTGTAACGATTCATATCGGAAAAAACGACACGGAGGGAAAACGCTTTTTCCAGCTAAATATGCTAATGGATGGATGGAAACGACATTTTGGTATGAAAATTGTCCCGGGAAAATTGTAGTTTGTATGTAAATGGGAGGACTTTCATTAAAAGTTGATGGTGCGCAGTTAATGAGAGTCCACAGTGTATTTTAAATGAATGCAAAGAAAGTAGAAAATACAAAGTTCTTGCAACACATAGTTGAGTAGTCCAATTATGATGATAATTTCGCTGATTTTCAAGTGCTAGAAATATATGTAAATGAGACACCATGTCTTATTCTTCTTGGTTACGAATCATCCAATTTGTGCTCTATTGCATGCATTTATTCTTCCTCGTTCGTAAACACTAAAGCTTGTAGGTATGGGTTGTTTTTTAGAAGTATAGAACTTTAAATAGGGCTACCTGTCATTGTAGCTGTCGAATGTCGCTGTTATTTTGACAGCTATAGCTGTTACTTTGGCAAATTACCATGCAAGAAATAACACCCGAACAACGTTTCGAAATAGTGGAAATTTATTTCTGAAATTCGCGTTCTGTGCGCCAAACTTATAGAGCACTTCGTCCAATTTATGGTAATCATAATTGTCCATCAGAGCAGCTCGTAAGCAATACGTATTGTCCATTGGACAATGTTCATCAATCGCGAGCTCGTACGGTGCGTACCGAGGCCACCATCGCTGCTGTCGAGGAAAATGTGACTGTTCTGAACAACTTGGCCTCTGTCCGTCCACTATATGGAAAATTAGAGGAAAGATCTAGGACTCCAGTTCTATAAGATCAAACTAGTCCAGCAATTGAAGCCATTAGATCATTGTTTGCATATTACGTTCGGTGAATGAGCTGAAAATGAGTTGCAAGTTGAACCGCATTTTTAGCGTCAAATCGTTCATTTCTGGCTTAATGGGTTCGTAAATAAGCAAAATTGCCATTTTTGGTATGAGAACGATCCTCAAAAGACTTTTTAGGTCCCATTACATCCCGAAAAAGTAACTGTATGGTCTGGTTTGTATGCCGGCGGCATAATTGATGCTTTCTTATTCAAATCTGAAGACGGAACCAACGTTATCGTTAATGGCGATCGCTACCGACAAATGATTCGTAATTTTTTGATTCTCAACATTAATGGCAATCGCCTGAGAGACAAATGGTTCTAAAAGGATGACGCAACATGCCATGCAGCACGTGAAACCATTACCTTATTGGGACAAACCCTTGATGAACGAATCATCTCAAAAAATGGACCTGTGAACTGACCGCCCGGATCATGTGATTTGACTCCTAGGACTACTTTTGAAGGAGTACTTCAAATCACTTGTTCCTGCTGATTAATCAGCAGCTATTGATGATTTGGAAATCAACATTTGACGCATTATTGGCAAAATATGGCCTTGCTGGAAAAAGTAGTGCAAAATTGGACCTACAGAATGGTCTTCCTAAGACGCAAACGTGGTGGTCATTTGCCAGAATTTTTTTTAAAAATACTATTGTAATACCGAAAAATTGGTCATCTCAATAATTTATTTGTATGTTATTTGTTTGAAAAGTTCTATGGATCTTAAAAATGGCCTATAAATTGTGTTAGAATTTCGAAAAGCCAATCTACCATTCCACGCAAAACATTGAGCACCTTGAATTAACGTAAAAGAAAATCCTCAGACCCAAACACAGCACATTAAGGTACATAATTGTCATATGAAGTGGCGAAGCGAACAATTGCATTGCTCATCAAACGAAAATCCCTGTTTTAATCAAAGAAATTAAATCCTATTTACTATGCATTCAAATATTACTCGCTATAAGCTCAAAAATGAAATCTGATATGTTCCGAATAGTGATTTCAAAAGAAAATACGCCTACACTCGCATTCGTTTCGAACGAAAGATCCTTGGTAAAATGTGATTTCAAAGAACTCATTAATCATACATGGATATGAATGTGTCACACGTGAAGATGGCGAAATTATTCCGCATATGCGTTCGGGTAATGCCTTTTTTGTGAAAGGCTTGTGGGCTTTCTCATTTCCCGTCGCATTCATTATGTTATTTAAAATCCATTCGTTGAATTCATAATGTTGCAGCTCGTGATAGAAGCAGATCAATAAGTAACAAGTGTAATATGAAAATCGTCCTTTTGAAAGTCGATATTGTGTGTGGTTTCAGGGGAGAATATAATACTGACTGTATCACAATCAGGACATAGAAACAAAGTAGCCAACGAAGTGTGCAACGTAGTATTTATATTAAAGTGTAACAACACAAAAGCCTATACAAAGGATTTACATATGTTCCATCTGAAGGGACAGCGGGTTTTGTAGTTTCACACACAAAAGAATACCATACATAAATTGAAACAGAAAAGCTTATGCGCCATCTATTCGAAAACGATTAAAATATTTATTTCATTATCATAAAATGCTGTCGAAATTAATTATCAACGAAATTTCTAGCGAAAATTCAATTAACCATCAAATGGTTGTTGTGATAATAGCATTTTGAAACTTAATTTGAGTTGAATACATTATGCACCCTTCAACAAAATTTTTCAAAATCATATGCAATAAAAATTAATCCGCCAAAATATCTACGGTGAATTACAGTTATAACATTTATTCTTATTATCATATTATGCTTTAATTGTCACCATCTCACCAACCACCGAAATAGTATCTCACGGTATTTTTCCTAACACAAAATTCCGATTTATAGAAGCTAAGAAAATACATCCTGTACATTGACGTAGCTTGTCTGCATTCACTTTAAAGGTCTGCAAGTCTGGCAGTTCTAGTAAGAGGTGCCAAATTTGATGTTTGAAGGCCTCGATCGCGCACTCTCTCTTATATACACTGTAGTCTAAGTCACAGTATATGTAAGACCCAGTAGGCAATCGAAACCTTCAAACTCAAAATTTCCTTCCAAAAAATGGCGCCATGTGCTTGCAAAAATTTACGTTTGCCAAGCACTGCCAGATTTGCAAATGCTAAAGCACTTTCATCCTTCACTTCAACACATGAGACATTTTATCAGTCGTTTTGGCTTTTTTCTAAATCAATTCGTCGAAAGCAAATGAAATTTGTGTCAGGAAAGACGTTCCACCATTGTAATTCAATGAACCGAAGTTTCTGGGGTTTTGTTTTTCACGCGTATCATGAAAAGTGCATATACGAAGTCTGGTAGTGCCTCGACCAGTAACTAGCTGCCATTTTGTCATAAATGACAACAAACATATGATCAGTGAAGGAAAACATATGACTTTGTCCCGTAGAACCGCGGGCCGTATATGCCTTTATATGAACGATTACATACTGGTTCTTACCTATACTGTGATCTAAGTGCTCCTGCTCTTGCGTCGTACAAAGTGCGGAAAATTTCGGCTAGTTTACTATTAGGGCGGACTACAATTGACTTACAGAGCGACAAGTCCACATGGAATGATACCGACCCTGACACTAACAGCTATACTAAAATTGACATACGTTCCGTCAAACTTTGGAACGCTTCGTTAGAGCTTACGTCGACGTTGACATCTTCGTTAAGCTAAAGTTTCTCGGAAACTTTACTCTGCTATTTCAAAAAAAATGTTAAAAAGTGCGGTTATGATTCTTAAAAATATAAGTAAAATTGAAAAATATGTAGCAAATAATATTCAATGCATATTAAGGATTTTTGGCTTTGGGAGAGGACTTTATGAAGCTCAAACGAAAAAATAAACATGTGTCGACGTTTCAAAACCCCAGTAAAAATCTCAAATGAAGAAAATAAAGTATGGCGAAATTCGTTTCCGAGGATTGAGTTTTTGTTCTTAGCTAAATTTAAAAAAATAACAATATTCATAATGAAAAACATCACCCACAACTTCATATTTTTCTAACTAACATTGCAAGCTCTTTGCGCAACAAAATCGGTCCAAGGACTTCAAAACCTACAAATTAAAGTCCAACTTAAGCATTTTACGGAAAACAAAGGCGTTCAATATCAATTAAAAGTGGGTTCGATTGTCGTTTCTGCACTGACTATCAAATAAGGCCGGAACCAGTTACTTCCCTGTATGGCGTGTCACCTTTCCTCAGGCTAAGCAAAATACACCCGCAAACTATATTAACAACTTTCCATAATGGAACATCGACTTCCAATCCGAATCACATATGGCAATCTAGCAAGTGTATGCAGATCTCGCAGCAGTCGCTAAGTGCTCCGAACGATTTGCGGTTAAACTGCACCATCTAAGATATTTCCGAGTGTTTAGATACACACTGCGTCCAAGATTGAACCGAAATGCATTGCAACATATGAAAAGGTGCAACGATATCCGAGAATATGGCACAGTCAATTGATGCCGGAAACTTGATAAACCGTATCATACTCATATGCGGTATATTTGCATGGTTCCGAATGTCTGGCACACCTGTTGAATTGTTAATATGATAAGTGAAGTGAGTACGTTAACCTGTTGCCATGTTCTTATTTTTTAAACACATTTGTGGCGAGATGTGCAATTTGTTTAGGTAGATTTACGAATTATTTCAAAGAAATTGCTAAATACCACAAGACTTTTGCACGTAGAAAAAATGATTAATAATGATTAGTGCTAATTGGATGAAATTTGCCCCATAAAAACTTATTAATGATCGATGCTATTTTATTTGTTTGGGTGTAAAATATAATTATGTTCAAGTCTCATTAATCATTTTTCAAATTTTTGAAATTGTTTTCTGATGATTGCTCTTCATAACTGAACTTGTGAAAATTCTAGCTGTGAATGCTAAGTTTTGAAATTTCTAGTACAAATAAACGCCTTATTTATAAATTCAATCTAGATATTCATATGTCATGAGCTTTCTTATCAGAACAGCATTGTTTAGAACTAAGCGGAGTTCGGAGATTGGCTTAGTAACTTTGAGGAGCACTGATGCAACTTTTTGTTTTTGTTTTTCCCAAGTTGACAGTTGCGTTTTTGACATTTGTACAAGCGTCCACAAGTTCTAAAGAAAAATTTATGTTTTGTTTTAGAGAAATCATGTGTTGAAACCTTTAAATCGAATGCAGACAACCTACGACGATATACAGGATGTATTTTTTTAGCTTCTATAAATTGGAATTTTGTGTTCAGATGAAATACCGTGAGATACCATTTCGGCGGTTGGTGAGATGGCGAAAATTTATTAATTTTCTTTGACTTCTCCCTTCATTGCAATATATTGAGAATTTCAGTAATAAAACTTGAGGTCTTCTTTTTTCCAATGAAGAACGATGGTGCATTTACTAGGTTACATGAATATCAAACCAGTCCAGTATTTGAACAATCGAAATTTGCGATAAAACCTTGTTGAAATTAACATTTCAGGACCTTTTTTAATTGCACCCAATTCTAAGGGGTGGTTCCCAATTAAAAATTGGCAACTTTGAATGCCATTCTTAAAGTCGAAGAAAATTGCCTCCATTATCGTTTCGTTTGTGTTCTACACCCTCCTACCCTCCTTTAAAAAATTGACAGGGTTACGGTTACTTTTCCGAAATTTGCAGGTACATATCTATATAACTAAGATGGATAAGTCATTCTATACTGTCAGCCGATCTTGCACGTCCTTTGTTAAATGTTCATCTACGGACGAAGATCAAACTATTTGCTATTCTATTTCACCAGTCACTTTCAACTCATTGAATTACAAACTGCATCTCCGACAATTTTTTTCTTAATTGCATGCTATTGTAGTCGATTACATCTTTAATATTCCCGACTAGAGAGGATACTTGAAGTGGGGCTCCATAGGCGCCGCACACCACCTCGAAAGAAAGCGTCGGATGTCTCGGGAAATAATTTATTCGTCAAGATACTACTTTGAGCTGAATGCAACCTGATTGCACCGCGTTGCTCAATGTCGTCGAAGTAAATTAATCTGCGTGAATGATAAACAGCACTATTCGACTATCGTTTCTGTTGTCTACGTTTTCCGGCCCATCTTGAATGCCACCACGAATGGAAAAATATCTGCCACAGGGAAAACTAAACTATGCAGGCATTCCATCGGCTCATAGATGCAACGCCAAGAGCGAGGTCGATAATTAAGGTCAACCTCGATTGACTGCACTTGGATGACGATGATGATGATGATGATGACTCCATGGTTTGGTGTCAGCGAAGAAGCTACTCAAGGTATGCCGCCAATGCCTGCGAAATGTGCCAGCGCCGCCGCTTTCCACCATGGGAAAGGTTAATCACTCGAGGGAAATATTGTCACAGCTCGAAGCTAGCTGGATGCTAGCGAGTCACTGTCCAATATGCTGCTGGCTAGCTGCACTCGAAGCACATATTGCAGACGGCATAGTGCATATCTGATGCGTGCACCGAACGAACCTCTGTCGAAGGGAAAGCCAAGTGTCGTCGACATTGTACTTGCACCCGACGTCAATCCATTGTAATTCCTCCGGGGTTTTGTTTTGAGAAAGGAGTTCTTCGACTGCTTTTATTAGAAATGATGGAATCCATGTGTGTCATACTGAATAGCAAGTTAGTGCTGGACTCTGTAATTGGTAGTATTTCAAGTAATGGTAGTCGCAGTCATGTTAGCTTTCGCTCGGTGCTGTACATTTTAAGTAGCTTCCCTGAAACGAACATTCAAACACGGCAAGAGTCTGAAAAACTTGAATCAACATTGAGTTTTTTTACTTGAAGCCAACATGTCGATTGTATTTAATCCCTCTAACAGATTCGAAACGAAACCAATTTTGCTCTATTATATTTCGTAAGTGTCTTCCTTGTTTGAAGATTTATTCATGTGGGTGTAGTAAACTTCAAAAGATGCAGGACCATTTATGTTTTCGCAAAACATCATGTCAATCATCAAAGCACAATAATTTTATCTTTTCATTTTTCATATTCTAATAACATCTTTTCCTCTGCATTTCATGTCTCCTTGTTGCTTTTTTCTTACTTGAGGTAATTATATTTTTCCTTGAATTCTCCTGTCTTCATATAGTAGTTTCTCAAGACATTTTTCAACCTTTGCATTTCAGGATGATGTCTTTCTCTTTCGACGTAAAATTTCAGTTTGATTAAAGTGTGGAATTTTCTGGCAATTAATGTTTTCAACTCCGAAAATCGCTGGTACAACTTCAGATGCTTACTAAATGCCAAGATAATCGTTTGTAACATGAATATATACTTCCTTTTGCATTGAGTTTCGTCTCTTGTCCTTAAGACAATCGCACAGCTAGCTACTGATGGATTGACGCAATAATTATGGTGATTTGAAAAAATCCTTGACATGTTTCCAGGATAAAGATATGCTTTGAAAATATATAAAAATGTCCATTAATATGTGCTATTGATTTTTAATTTAGTTTTACTTCCACCATACTTTCTATTAATGATTTAAGATAGGATTAGGTGCGAAGCTAATCCTCTGTTTAACTGAAGTTACCAAGAATAAGTATATTTTCATTCGAATAGAGATGTCCTAAATTACGATCTTGTGTTCTTTCTCCCGTATTTTCTTTTCCACTTCACGTTTTTTTCTCCCCTTTTCTTTTTCTACTCTCTTCGCAAATCGTTATCATTCTTTTTCCTATTTAAAATATTCTTATTAAAGTTTCAGACAATAGGTATTTTCTTCCACCGATTTTTCTTGAAGAAATTGTCGACCAGATATTGTGACATTTTTCAATGTTTTGAATTTCATTTTTTCCATAAAAATAGCTTGAATGTCAGTCATGGGTTAGAACCTTCTAGTCTAGTCAACAACTCCGTCTTCTAGTGTGCTTTTGGTTAGCAACTCGCTAACACTATTATTGGACATTAATGGAGGTTCTTGTTTCCAGGCTTATAGCCCGGTATATTATTAAATGGGAAGTGTGGTTTCGGAGTGACGGATGGCATCCTCTTCAGGTGCTGTCATTTACCATCCGCCATCAGACAGCACGACCACGGTTAGGCTTGTTGATGGGTTAAGCTCGTTATATTTCAACTATTTTATTATTTGTATCCGCGAAGTATAACGACTGTCAATTGGTTCGTATATATGCCTACGTCGCTGTGCTTTATTAGTCAGTTTTATCATGGGTTAATATTTCGAAAAGATGCCGAGAAAAATTGAAAACCATTTTATAGTCAAAATATATTCGACAACTAATGCCAAAAACGATGTACAACTCAGTCCAGAATAACGTATTTGCAAATATCCAAACTAAACCTTGAATTGAATGCATTTATTTTTCTTGTTCCACAAATTATTATTTTCTTTTTCAATGAAATTTTTTTGAAACAATATTCCATAAAATTTTCACCTTGATTCTTTTTCAAACTATTTAAACTTCAACTCTACAAATTTTTCGTGCATGACATTTACATATTTTATTTTGCTCGCCGTAACAAACTGACAATATATAATACTTTGAATCCGAATAATAAATAAGTCAGGTCCATGAATAATTTTTCAAAATAAATATTCATCTGAATTGTTAATCTTTGGCTGAAGTTGACATTGAAACAGAAATCGTGGCGCGAAAAAAGTGTTGAAAGTGCAATTCTCATTCAAATTGAATTCATTATTTATGAATTAAATATGTGCAGTATTATGAAGAATTGCTGTTTTGGGTAATTGAATAAACAAATGATGGATTTTATTATCAGTAACATACCTACATGCATAAAAGTATTTTTAATTAAAGAAGATGATAGAATGATTAATTAAAATATTTTTCTCTCTCCAGTTTTTGACTCGAATTTTTATGTGATTTGGCTCTTATTTGTGTTATTTGTTGTTGGAATCCATTTGATACAACATATTGTCCACCGGATTTTCAGTCTAGCGGCATAACCAGACCATTTCTATTTTAACATCTTAGGCGTGGTCTTACCTTTCAATTGGACCCTCCTTTTTAGTACAGTCTGACATGTTTTTCTTTTTTAAAACGCTGTATTCCATGGCACGTTATTATTTCACAAGCTGCAACCAGTTACATACATAGATCTTTCTCACCCTGCTTTCTTTCAAATCCTGCACAAAATTTTGTCGAACATCTATGATAGTGGCCTAGGTTTCCTATCGACTGTCGGTCTTATATCACACATCAAAGTGGTTAAACTTTTGCTTGGACTCGAATTTCGACACCATCCACACCGAAGGAGGTTTAACTTGGCGAAAAGCTTTTGACGTCAAACAAAAATGGCGTTATGGGTCATTTTGTTCGTTGATAGTCGGCGTACCGTGTGAACTATTTGAAAAGATTTGTGATACCTGGTTTGAAAAGGAGTTCGATAAAAATCGAATTTGTGTGTGGATGCTTTTCAGCTCTCTGCAAATGAGTTTCGGGTATTGTTGAACAGTTGATGGTCATCGAATACCTAAGTATGTCATTGGTATTTTTGGATCAAGTTGTTAAAATAAATGCTAATTTGTTTTGTGAAGAAGTTTCGAAATCCTAGGCAAGTAAATATTTGGTTTGGAGACCATACGTATCTCGAAAACATAGCACGTGTAAACCGAGAATGATCAATGAACAAAGTTCCAAATTTCATTTTTTTAACACAATGGTCGTTAAATTCGCCAAATGTAAATCTGTTGGATTCTTCGCAATTTGAGATATTTTTTGGTCAATTCAAAAAACTATTTTCTTCATAAATCACACCAAGGAACCCTAGTCTCGCCTAGTTTTAGGATGAAATTAAGAAACTGATTTTTTCCCTTTTTTCTGATAACTGTTTAATCTGTTCTACTAACTTATAGTCGCAAATAATGGGCCCTTCCTAAGAAACAACTACAATCGTAATACTATGTCCGTAACTATCCTTTTTTCTCTAACCGCCAAATAATACAGAGTGATACAGAAGAGAGTGTCTCAAAAAAGCAATTAATACTATGAAACTCGTATTTATTTTTTAAAATATATTTACATCTTAATTTTGCAATCATGATAATATGACGTCCAGTCTTCGTTGTTATCTATAATTGCCTAGCACTGTCTTCGACAACTTTGGCTCAATATTTTAGCGTAATCCACACTTGGACTTCTCCAACTTTGTATTAAACCTCGAATAAATTGTTGCGTTGTTCTCATTTTTTTACCTTTTAGTTGGGTCTTCATGAACCACCCCACAATTTCAATAGGATTTATATCTGGATTCTGCGATGGTCAGTCCAAGGTTGTTATTCCATTTTCTTCCTTCCGAGATGTGCAGAGACGAGTTCGATATATTGCTGTCTTCGTGGAGGATCCAATCATCGATTTGGGGTCAATACAGACATTCAGTAGATTTTAAGAATCCTTTCTTGGATGAATTGTGCATGAATTCAATGTTCAGATTTTTGGTGAGCGCAACCAAACTTTCCGAATCCTTTTTCAGAGAAGCACCCATAAACATGCACCTTCGCTGAATGTTTGACGGTACGTTGCAACGATCTCTCACCTCTTTTTGTTCAAGACTTCTTTCAGTAATTGAAAATAACTAAAAACGACACATCAGTAGAAAATACGTTACGCGAATCGCGGTCCAAATAATCCTGTGCGCAACTCAATCTTTTTTGCACTTTTTTTTCTGTAAGTAGCGGTTTGGGGTTTATGCTCCTGTTTTTGATGCCAGATTTTAATTGTTTTTTGGACGCCTAAATTCAGTTTCTAATTAGATTACTCCATGTCCTGTAGCAGACTAAATGTGGGGTTTTTTTCTTGAATAGCTCAGCGATCAATTTATCGTCCCTTTTTTATGTACCTCTTTTGAGACCTCTATCAGGCTCATCATCGACAGCAATATGCTCTTTAGACCTCGTTATTCACTTTTTTACATATGAAGCACTGGTTTTGGTATATTTTGCTGCCACCTCACACTCATTCTGGGTTCTTTAGGATAAGTAACCAGAAAAATGGTTTCAAACCGTTCTTTAAAAAGAGCACTAATTTCTTAACTACTGCTGTCTTTACGGAAGATCAAACTGTAATGACCAAATGAATCGCAAAATCGATTGGTAAGTCATACTTAATTTTCCGTAACAGATACATAAGTGTTCGGGCAGGTAGGAAGGAGTTACTTGCGAAACGTTCTTCTGGAACACACTGTAAGCACCATCAATCGGTGTTCAAACTTCTAAAGAAGCAAATCCTCTTGCAAACATGACTCGAAATAATAAGAGCTCGTTTTTTTTATGAAATATTCTAGTCTTATCTTTGTTTGAAGAACTCTATGGATCCGTCTACGATACTTGTTCTTTATGGAAGATAAAATCGTGACCATGGAAATATTACAGTACAAAAAGTTCACTTGACTTTGGTTTTATTTGGCAAAATTATTTTTATATACGCTTGTCTGGTTCCGTTTGCTGCTGCTTCGGCTTTGACTCATGTGAGACACAAGATATTAGAACAGATTTAAATAGATTTGATTCGTTGGAAGTTCATGTACAATTTATTTAAGCTGAGACATACGTCCTTGCAAAATCATAGTTCTATGTATTAAAATCAACTTGATGGCTTTTCGTAGCGTGTTAAACGTTTTCTATTTGTTTTTATAACCAAAGAGTTTACATGAATCACTTAACCATTCTAGAACAGGAATTATTTAGCTGATTGACGATGTTCCTTCCTCCCAATCCTATCAACAATTAACCATCGCCACGATGGAAGGATCAATATAAGATTCATGACTTATTCAGCCATTGAATAGTTACTCTTTGACTTACACTTTCGTCACCAATGAGTTTATAAAAGGACGACAATGTGAAATAAATATGAGCTAGTGACGGTCATGCATGGCTCATCTTACATGTATTCAATTTCGTATTGTATCGATTTGTCGTATTTTTATATGGAAAAGTTGGCCGAGGATTTATTGGGAGATTCAAGGACATTTTAGTGGATAGTCGTTTCTAGTCATAAGGGCTTTGTATACAGTATATCTCATTGTGGATTGTGTTGATCTAATGACTGAAAGTGCTTTGTTATACAGCGGATACGTTTTAACTGGCAGTATAGTTCGTTATTGTTATTTATGGCGATTAGGATGTAGCATGATTAGAAAATTATATCTGGCCATGCTGTAAAAGACACATCGAAAGTTAGTGGACATTTTGCACAAACATAGAATGCAAGTCCTTTTCCTGAGAGTTAACTATTTTGACTATCTTGGCATTTTCATTTGACTGCAGTAAAATTTTTGCAACAATAAATATAATTTGATGGAAAAATAGCATTTATCCAGTGATATTTATTAAATTTGTTGTATTTTGTCGAAACTGGTGAACGTTTTCTTTTTATTTACTACGCTTGTGTAAGATGCGACAAAAAAGGTTCTGCTCAGCAAAGAAAAAAATGTGATTCGCATTTCAAAGCAAGATAGGAATCAAACAAGAACGTTAAATAGCAGGAGCGATTCTTTTTTCCCCTTATGTCCTCTTTATAGCATTGACTCGTGCTTGATTTTTTCATTCGGTCGACTCGTTCTTGTTTTATACGAAAAAAATATTTTAAAAACGATGAGAATCGGAAAAATTTTCGGAAATTTTTGATTTGAGATGAACTTGCACCGAAATATTTTGCCTACCGCAAAAAAAAGTTGGACGAGAAAAACTGCAGGAAAATTGACAATTTTCATTGTTTTTAACTGATTTTTTTAACAACTTCTTGAAATGTTAAACTTTTATGTGTGTAAAATTTAAATAAAATAAACGTTTGGGTTTTAAAATACAATTTTCTGAAAAAGTTCGTTTTTTTCGTTCAAGACCTATGTAACCTCTTAAAGGAGTAGTAGCGTGAAATTGTTTTGAAAAATTGATTTTTTGAGTATTTTTCGATTTTTTATATCTTCAGATATCTTTTCGTAAATTTTTATAAAGAAATTCAAAAAAACATAAAAGTTACAGTAGTTTTCGTGCGCGCGCGCGTATTTTTGGCTTCGAGCAAGCTGCAGGAGTTGTAGGGCGCGCACCAGCAGTTGTTCGCCTCCTCTCTCTCTCTCTCTCCAAAATATCATAAATATATATTTTATTCAAGGTATACACACATCCAGATAGTTTCTTCCGAAGCTGCGGTGACGCCATGTGCTCAGAAAATTGTAAAATGTTGGTACATAAATAAATAATAAAACAAAATACTTTAAACGAGTTTTTCTCGAATTTACACTTTTTTAAGCTGCGGGCAGTTGTTCGCGTGGTTCACTCGACCGATTTTTATTAAGCTTGTTGATCTTTTTTTCATTAGGGTGTCCCACGTGACAATTAACAAGAATATCACCAAAAAATTTAAAATAAAAATTTCTACAAAAATAAACAATGCAAAAAAATGTCGATTTTTTCGGCGTTTTTTTTGAATCATCTGCCATTTTTCATATTTGGCCAATTTTTTTTTTAAAAAAGTGGTAAATTGACATGTAAGACACTTTCCGTTTTAACATGCTCTTTGGCGATTTTGTTTCAGACGTGGCATTTTTGAGATTAACTATCTGCAATGGGCCCAACTTCCAGCGCCCTCTATATTTTTTTAAAAATGTGATGAAGAACAAAAAAAAGGAAAAAATTTCTACTTTTAAAGGACAAAATGATGCTATGTTAAAAGTTTCATCGTCATATGTTCTCAAATAGCTGAGAAAAAAACATTTAAATTTTATGTAATTTTTACTATTTTTCACAGTACTAGTCCCTTAAAGTAAGCAAAAAATACTTGTCCTTAAAACTTCTGTAGCTCGTTGATGGGGGCGAATGAAGATGTATTGCAAAGCAGTTTTTTTACACATTGCTAGAATCACACTGTATAAAGCTAGCATTTCAACAAGAAGCACAGATTAAGTGTTATATCTCGCATTTGCAACCACTCCCGGCGTTCTTTGAGATGATGTAGTTAATTTGCACTACTTCCACACCGTTGCATCCAATCCTGTCTAAACTTCACTGAAATGGCTAAAACAGTTCCTCTGAGATGAGCTATTGTTAGAGGCAGTCTTTTGAGTTCGCGTCTCCACCACTTTGGGCTCTGTACTTTGGATACTAATTCTGCGATGTCTGACTTAACATCAAGTCCTCGATCTACTTCTATTCCGCTTCTTCCACTATCATGGACGCAATAATGCAATAAGCTCATATCGTGTCTAGCGACTGTGAACAATAAGCAGCAATTTTGCTCGCTTGGTAGTGTTCGAAGGCACCTACCAACGTGGTTTAGCTGTTATCAAAGCCATTTCACACTCGAAGCAGAACTATATTACGTAGGCGTTCGCTATGACGGAAGTGGCGTTCTGATTCCTTCACGGCTAGCTGGCATGAAAGGTGCTCCGGTCTTTTGTGTACATTTACCTTGCGTCTAATGTTACCACGCGAAAGACGGTTGGTTCCTGATGAGCACTTGCTTGTTCTATGCTCTTGGCATTCACGGAGATGACATGACCCCGTTTCACTATCGAGCGAGCATGTTTCGTTGTTTTTTTTCGAGGATGCTGCTATAATTGAAGCAGGATGCACTTGAACTGTTTGATTAAAAGCGAGCCTTTTTGCGAGAAACATTCATTTAATCACAAAGCTCGACTGAGGCTTCTAAAATATTATGATGTGCCTTTTGTGTTGCTAATTTCTGTTAATTTTAATTAGATACTTCCATTATTTGCATCTGAATATCCTTGAATATCACAGAAAACTCTTTTCAGTCATAACTCAACCAGAAATCAAACGTACATTATCGAACCCAAAACTGCTCCAATTCAACAGCCAGGCGACTGAAAAATGCACATCCATCCCTTCTTCAATTATTTATTGTCAGCCTTTTGGAAACCGTTTTTCAAATGCCCGGAAAGCATTTCAAGAAGTGGCACATGTCGATAACAGAAATGGCGCCAAACAGTTTTCTCATTTTTCCATTTTCGCGCGAAAAGTTCGTGGCTTAGCCTCTCTTATTTTCGAGTGTCGGTCGTGGTAAGGTCTAATAAAAAACTTTTTATTGCATTAATTTCGCATATATCAGCGAAGTTTTCGTTATATTCGCTAAATAATGTATTAAAGAAAATAGAAAACTAGAACACCCAGGGAGAGGACGAGAATACGATTTAATGAGTACTTTAGTTTCACAAATAAAATAAAAATGCGTAAAAGTTTATTTCGAAAAGGGCAACGACGTATTTGTTTTTGGAATGTGCTTAAACTTGAAATAAACTTCTTGACTAGTTGAATTGCGATCATTATCCAATAAATTGACTTTGAATGGAATGGGGTCGCAGTCGACCAAGATGAGTTTGTTATTGGATGTCCTTTCGCCTCCAGCAGGCTTTTTGTTGCCTTTAACGAGGGTAATAATTTAATGAGTACAACAAGGACTTGAATTTATACTGTTCAAAGAAGCACGACAATTCAATTTCAACCGTCGTGACTGACCATTCGAATGATTTCATTATCAATGAGAGTTAGTGATTTAACTTTTTACAATGTCATGTTTAAGCTTTTCATGGGACATATTTTCGCGAAAATACTAACCTTATTGGAACTTCAATTGAAAAAAACTCGTCACATTTGATTGTTTTTTTTAAATGATCGCTTGTTTCTGCTGCTTGAACAGTTTCGATGATCAAACCTTGGGTGAAAATTGAAAATGCAATTGACTTTCTATAAGCATTTCACTTTCATTTATCGACTTCAGTAAACCTCTTCAGCATCTTAAAATGCTTTTTATAGAGTTAAGAACATCTTGTCAATATGATTGAAGAGTGTCACCAAAAGATGTCTCGTACAAAAGTTTGCGAAATTGAATCCTGTGAAGCAAATTTTTATAAGCATACTTCAACAATTTTCAGGTGAATATATTTCAAAGCCAATATGTTTCCTCCACCAACATCCCCACCTGAAAACAAATTTTCGAAACAAAAAACCAACTAAAAACTTTTGAAAATAAAAACAAAATTTCTGTCAGGAATAACACGGAAGCGTATATTTCTGACACAGAAAATTTCTGCAAGAAAATTTCTATCGGCTAAAGGTCGTCAATCTGAAAAATATAAACATTGATAAATCGCACATTTTCTAAAACAATATTTTCAAAAGTACAATTGTTTTCGATGCAAATGCATATTGCAAATATTTTTTGTAACTCCGGAAACAAACAAAAATCGAAACGAAAATATGAATAATTTACATCCATTCATAATTGTGTTCTTAAAAGTTTTGAAGTCACCCTTCTGACGCAAAAAGATTTTGAATCTTAAAATTTCAAGGAACACAGATGTCTCGATGAAATTTATGATGAGAATACCTGTTAAAAGTCTACAACCATTCAACGACTAAGTTTAAAAGTTTTAAAGCAACATAATGTTAACGAGTGAACTCTATTTTAATGTATTTGTTTAATTTTCTAAATTAATTTCAACAAAACAAAACAGTTTGATTTTCAAAATACTGTGAACTAAAATTAAATTGTTTCACGAAAAAGAAAAATTCGGACAAAAAATTTGTAACGATAAAAATAACTTAATCGGAATTGGCTGACATTGTTTTTCTGGCTCCAAAATATTTCAAAAAATTGATATTTCAATGAAAACTAAGTATTACTGTTAAAATTTAAAAAATCTGTCGCTGAAAAACTTAAAAAAAATTCCCAATAAGAAAAGATTAAAGTTTTTATATTGATTGAATTATTTTTTTTATTTGACGAGTTTTATTGTAAATGAAAAAAAAATCCAAGCTATTTTCTTGTACAATATTCAGATTTGAATCATCAAATACAAAAACAAATCAATCAATCAATCAATCAATCCATCAAAAACAAAAAATCTGGAATAAAAATTTCCATTAAACAGGAATGATTCAAATTTTCTGCAATAGTTCTGGTAATAAATGATGTTTCATGATTAAAAATTAACTGTGAAAAATCAACAAAAACAGTATAAAACTAAACTAAATTCCAGGAAAACAAATTCCGGACCTACAAGTGTAAAATCATGTAAAATTTCTGCAACCTAAAGGTTCGATTCAAAAATTAAAAATTTGCCAAGAAAAATACTATAGTAAAACTCATTCAACTGAAGAAAAAAACAAAAGAGTTCTGTTTTCGAAAATCATCAAGTGAAATTTTTACTGTGACCTTCCTTTTGACGCGCAAAGATTTCGGATGGTGAAATTCCAGTAGCAATTTTCAAATTTCGAATATAAAAATTTCTAGACAAGAAATTTTCTAGTGAAAAACTTTTCTGCATTAATTTTTTTGAGCCTAGAGTTTCTAATACCAAATAGATTAAAAATATTTAAATGCAACGCTTTCAAAATTAAACAAAAAACAATAAAATTTACTTTGGACATACATTTACAAGCCCCTCTTTTAACTCTTTCAGTCACACTCCTGATTAAATAATAAAATAGTTCTTCTCTCTTTTTTGTTTATATTTAGGGTACAAGTAACTTAAAAATACGATTATATAAAATATTAAGTTTAAGGATTCCGAGAAACTACCAAAAATGATCAAAATTATAAAATACTAACGGTAACAGTTTTAGAACCCTGTTTTTTCGAACAATTTTGACACAAAAATGGGTTGAATGTTAAAACTTTCGGGGGTGGTTGTTGCTTGTTGATGTTAGATGAACGTTGAAAAAATTTACTCCAAAAATAATTAAAGCTGAAAAAAGCTTAGACTAAAAATATTGAAACCTATATATTTTGATATGGAAATAATTTACGTTTGTTTTGGCGCAAAATGGTTTTGATTTAATTTTTTAAGTAATATAATAACAATAGGTAGGTATGCAATATTTACACCTCGAAAATAATAAAAAAACACATTAACGAGAAAAAGTTCTGAATCAATGTTTTACGTTACAAGTTCATAAAAATCCCTTTGTAAAAATTCTGGTGCAATTAATTATTGATGCTAAAAAAATCAAAGCCAAAAATGCTTCAAAACAAACCCATTCCTGAAAATTTAATGTAAACAATTTCAATTCAAAAAACTTTCAACACTGATTTGCTTTCTGGAGCACAACATTTTAGATGCTACATTCCAAATGTTTGAGAATTTATTGGTTTTCTTATTATGGAAACATCTAAAATATGATTTAGCACCTCAATTTCGTGTGTTCCTTGTTTTCCTGGTGCATTTTTAAATTTTATGTATAATAAAGGCAATTATCCTTTGCTCATTGCATATATTGCCAGCTAGAATATCTACGAAGATTTCTTGAATTCGAAAGAAGATTTTATTTTCATCCTCACCCTTGTGGAAAATAAAAAAATATTCAAATAGAATGCGTATCACCGCGTAGGCAGGCAGTGTCTATAGTTTCTATCTTATATCCACAATTCAACGAAGTTGTGGGCAAACGCCCAGAAAACACGTATTTACCCCCCTCCCTTGATATTATCCAATCCAACCGCGGTCTGAATTAATTGCGGTCCATTGGAGGAATAGATTCGCAAATAAAAAGATATATCCCTCCGTATCTTACGCGCTTTTTTGCATTCTTATTCCACATTTTACATGCAAATCGACAAATCAATTAGGCTTGATGAAACCCACAAAAGTTGGTTGTCCCGGCATCACCTGCCTAAGCCAAAGAATTTCCGCTCAACAGGAAAGAAAATGCTGCAGCCTAATTAAATGGAAGACACACTGAAGCATCTAATGAATCCTTCGTCCATCAAAGTCTTTGATGATGGAACTGGTGGTGTTGTGCTGAAAACTAATCTCTTTTCGTCCCAATCGTTCGTTGTTCAGCAGGATGTGCAAGTGGAAAACAGATGCCTGTAACTTGACGCCAGCCTGTCTATTATTTCACTGTCGTCCTCCTTTTTTTCGGGGCTCCAACAATTAAATATCTGTTTCGTCAGTTGCTTGGTTTTGTATCCTCCTTTGAGGATGCTAATTGGAATATTTTGTCAGTCGAGCTATGTGATATCTCCTCCAGCTTAATATATCATTCGAGGCCGTCATAAATTCCGGTCAGTTCGTTCTCGGTGTCGTCCTGTAGCTGTTTCATTGTTCATATTTGCTGTAGCATTTTTTTCCAAGCAGAAAATTACTTGAATACGATCTGTTTGTATGTCGTTTTTGTTGTTGTCGCCCTTTCCGCTATAAGGCTCCTGAAATCGCATGTGTAAACTGTATTTTTGTTGTTGTGCTGATATTGATAAGGATAACATAATTGGCTATTATTTTGGAGTTTGCTGTAAGATTGTATGTTGTTCTGCTACTGAGTGAGGGATCCTAATGAGTTCACGACAGCTCTTGTCACGATTATTGGCTTTAAGTATTTAGGGTATAGTTCGGTGACAATTAAGGATTATTCCCAGCAACACCAACTCACCATATACTTCAATTAGACCGAATGCACTGCACACGCAGGTTTAATTTCGTTGGCCTACTTTTAAAAGCACGATATGATCGCGTGAACGTTTCACAGATATCGTGAACTTCACTTATTGGAGAACCTACGCTCTTGACTAATTCGAAGCTTATTAAATGTAGAGTACTACTGCAAATACCATAGGAGCTGTCTTTGGTATCCTGTTCAATAAGTATCTACGTCTGCCATCCAATTAACGATGGCTCTCAATGTCTCCCTTTGAAAAATTAAGCCAACTTGAAAACTGAAAGTCTGTTGTAAGGAAAAAGGATGTAACGAACCAAGATTGCTGTAGCTTTTCATCGACATAATTCAATTTTTTTGTGAAGGTTCCCATGCTTCAAGAGAAGATGCTTAGTAATTACACCGGAACTTTGAACATATCCTGTTGCCGATCCTTGGCTGGGTTCGGGAAGGTATGGCATTTTAGTGGCTGTCGAGTTATATTGCAAGAGAATCTTCCATTCAATAAACATTCTATTAAATAAATATGAATCGTTGGAGTGTACTTAAAGTTGGTATACATACGCTTCGGGTACCTTGCGTTTCTGCTTTCCAACTGTGCACACATTCAATATATAAATTTCTCTTTAACTTAATATAAATATTGCTGTTCAGTTCATTTGAAGCAAAATACCTTCTAGCAGTGAAGTCAGTTTACAGCGAGCGTTACATCAAATTATAATTTGAAGATGTATGATGGCTTTATTAGATTTCATCCAGCTGAAAAAACATCGAGATTCTACGTGGATTTTCGTTAAAATTACAGCCAAGGCTATAACGTGCTCGTTTTTTTGGGCATGCACAACATTTACCATCGAAAACGCATAGATTGTCTAGTGTTAATGATGTTTTAATGAAAGTCAAAAAATGCTATGTTTCAAATGTTGCGAACACACCAAGGCAATGCCAAAAAGATAATAGCCATGATTTGCGGATTTGAACGGACCACCTTCTAATCAAAAATGAAATTTCACGCACCGTAGCGGGCTACACAATTAGAATGAATAAAAGACATGCATTGTAGAGGGACCGTCAGTACCGTCGAACAACACATAATTCTGAAATTGTGTTTTACAGGCATCTTAAAAATTATATCCTGAAAGGTAGTCAGTCGGTTAAATCAAAGCATTTTGTGGCAAGGCAATTCAATTCGATTTGTCGCGAAAAACTTAGCGTTTATAGAAATTTTCACCAGCTGCGATCCACCAACAATTCATTAAGATAACTGGAATTGAGGGGGCTAAGCAACCATGGAATGCAAGTGCAATAATTTGAACTCCATCTGAGTTTGTAATGAATTTGCAGTTTTTAACATCAAATCTTCACGATGGCCTTCAGTACGTTAAGGCCCCACATTGGGCGCCACTTGAAATTAATTAAGTGTTTGAATTTAAAATCATTATGAGTTACGTCTGAAATGTTCAAAATATAATAGAGTGATAGTGAAGTGTGAAATAATGCACTGTTTTTACAATGAACGCGACACTGAATTTAAGACGGGATATCAATTTTGTTATGAAAAAACGTGAAAAATGTACTATTTTCAGAGTTTCGTACTTTAGTCTTATTTTTCATCCATAGACCAGAATGGTGAATGCTACTCGTTCAAAACTTCAATAGGGAGCAAAAATTACAATTTAATCGGCCTGGATTATATCCCGAAAAAAAATCGCTAAGATAAAACAAAGAAACTACTACCTTAAGTGTTCAGATAATTCCGATGAAAAACTGATCTTACCTGGGTTCATCAGACATTGATTTTGCAATCTGTGTTCATCCTTCCACAAACTAGCACGTGCGATACCGCATGAAAGCGCGACTATGTCCTTCGTTTACTTATATCATCGGGGGATCAAGAGGTAGGAGACGTCTTGATGATATAAGTAAATTAAATCGGATGTAAAAGATCAATGCGGAAATTCTCAAAAAATGACATGTTATTCGTTTATTATTATTCAGCTTTGGGCTTATCACGATTCCCAAAATAGCATGAATATAATTTAATAAAAAAATCGAGGATTTCACTCACCAGTTGACAGACAATGATTCTCTATTGCTGCGAGACCAGGAAACGCTAATCTAATTGTTTGTGGTGTTACGGAGTTTTTTTTTCGATTTTCGAACATTGAGGCTAATCAAACACGCAAAATTAAAGTATAGTTTTTGATAAAACAAAACAATAAAACCAATTAAATTATGTTTTCACTGAAAATGATGGTTTATTTAAAATGATAGAATTCACAAAATAAAATAATGAAGATAATTTAAGTGGCTTCAGAGGCGTACACGGTCACTCTTGGTTAAAGTAACTTTTGAATGAAAACTCCTTTTTCTTCGAAAAATAAAATTATTTTGATAAATGACTATGAGCAATGTCGACTTTTACATACAAGTGAAAAAAGTATTACTACCCTTATCTATGCTGAAATTGATTTTATTGTGTATCTTTCCCGTAACATTTATGAGCTGCCTTTCAATTAAATCGATCAAAGCAGCTTTGAAAAATAGAAAAGCATAGTTTTGTTTGTGTTGCCGTTCGTTTGTTGAAGAAAATGGAAGTAACGTTAGCGTTACTTCCAAATCATTCATAAGTAGAAAATTTTCCGTTTGCATTTCGCAACGCTTACGCGATGCATGTGATAAAAAATCATATCCTTCCTGGTGCTTTCGTTTGTCGGTTGAAAAACGTAAAAGTTACAAAGATACTACATCAAAAACATTCTAGATTTTTTCGAAAGTGTACGAAAAAATGAAAAACCATTGATATGTGCGAAGTATTCTAAATTTTGTCCTATTTTCAACGGATTTAGCTAACGAGAAAAGTCTTTAGGTATTAAAACTGGATTAATTGCCGTGCGAAATGGAACTAGAGCCTATTAATTCATTGAATGAATTTTAATAGGTTCTATATATTCAAATATTGAATTAATGGCGTGAAAATTTGTATTTTTGAATCAAGAAAATATAATTAAAGAAAAGAAATATTTGAGAACTAGGATTCAGTTTTCACACGCTTAGACGTTATTATCCTTGGCCAACGCTAAACAGGCTAAAGTATGATTAATACGGAGACTGAATAGTATTGTCCTTATTTAGGGAAACCAGAATAGCAGACATGAGACAGTGCAGTCAAAGTTTTAAAGGATATTAAAAAATGCTCGGGATTTGCAACAAAAGAGGCAGTCTTTATGGAATGTCCCTACGGCTATATTTAGATAGGTTTTTTTCGGCAAGGATTCGTCTCCCGCATTTTCGTATTTATTAGTTTTCAACGCTTTGTTGTGAACTAGTTTGTTTCAGTAAATCAGGCCTTATTTAACTCTTGAAGCGCAATAAGGTTAATACATTTTGTTTTTAAAAATATACATTTGTGATGAAGGCTCCGCACAATTTACTTTACCGTCAAGTTTCCTTGAGCTATATCTTTCATTGTTGATTTTACGAGAGAGAAAAACCATGGCACAACCATCCATGGCTCGGTGGGATCTGCAGACATCCGTCATCTTGCGGGGTGTACGGCAGTCCGAGGAGTTTTTTTGTTAGCGTGTAACTTCGTGTAACTACGTACCAATATTACAAGATCTTTTATTTTTCTGGGATTGAGTGCGCGTTTTGTGCTCTCAGGAAATCGTTTAAAAATTCGCCATGTTCAACTGCTTCCTATTTTGCGATTCAAGTTGACACTTACAAGGCAAGAAGGCAAGACCTATCCTCTGGATGAAATTTGGCACAAAAGTAGAAGACGTTAATGATATTCATTCCCTAAAATATTAGACCACGATTCGGACACTACAGTCAAATTAAATTACGTATCCTCTCGAAATCTTGGGGTTTCTAAGACTTTATTGACCTGCCTTCCTTTAAAAAAAGCATCGGCTAACGCTTTATCTACCTCAATTGTCATTGAATTAGGTAAAAAAAAATTAGCTTAAGGGGAATCAGTTATATTTAAGGACTCAGACTCAGGGTTTTTCTTAGTAAGCTACAAGTGTTTCTAATTGTATGTCGGCAGCTGTAAGTAAATATAGAACGATATAAATGTATCTAAATTCGGAATTATATTTTTCTGTGTCGAATAAGATTGCTTTGGTAGCTGATCATGAAGGGTAGGATGCAAATCCACTTTAAAGTATAATATTTCGGCGTTCAATGTTAAACCAATGATAGCTGATTGAATTCAATTCTCCTGACTATTTTCGGACTACCTAAATCAGTTAATTAACCCTCCAAACCAAAACAGACATTTTCAACGATCAACAGCATTTTGTGTTTTGTTTCAAGTCACCGCAAATCTGAAGCAAAAATGCAAGACAGCATGAAGTTTAGTGCGATGCGTTCCTTGACCTTAATTTCACGATTGGAAAAATATTTAATAATGCCGCAAACATTCATTGCATAATGTATAGCCACAAATTTGCGGAAAGTTGTAAAGCACCTTGTAGTCCGAAATTAAGCGATAGGTGGTGGTCAGTCTGTGGTCTTCTATTACATATGTACCTACGGTTTGCACTTCCCACTAATTCCAGTCGACTTGAAAAGTTCCGTCTGCATGGCTGAACTATTTTGGAATGAGGCAAAAAAAATATTAAGCCTGGATTGTTGAGTTTGTGTTTGGATGTGAGGTTTCCCTTTATTTATCTTATTTATTACGAAGCTGTTTCTAAAGAGAGTTGCAAATGGTAATAATTGTCCATGAGCAGCACCTGATGACTCAGAACATGAGTTCAGTGTGTAACATTTCAGAACAATCAGTCTGTTCTAATTTTGTGTACTGCAATGGATCACACAGCCAATGTCCGCTGAAGAAGACCACAGTGAAAAAATGTAGCTCAACTACAGAACCTTATGGGACACCAGAATATCACGAAACGAAAAGACTTGCAATAGTATCATAAGTTCGCAACGATCGATTGGAAGGATCACAAGTGTCTTAAATTAAGAAAAACCTACTATAGATAGTTGCTAGCATATCAAAACGCAGGATGAGCATATAAAAATAATTCATAATTGTAATCAAAACAAAATGAAATTTACGCATAGACAAAAAACAAATATTAGTCGATTTTCCTCGTTAAAAAAGTTCTTCCGGAAGCTCATAGAAAAGTAAGGTATCTGGGGAAAAAACTTTAAAGATATTTCCGTTACTCGACACACTAAAAAAAACAGAATTCCATATACATATGCAGATAACCACGATTAATCAGTTGTTGCATTCAAAACAAGTTCCGAAGCTAGAAATTACAATTGCCTGATTCTTTTGAAACGAATCTAACATCGATTTTGTGTGAAGATCATCAAAATATAAATCGAAACCAATCGATAATTTACAGAAGTGTTGAAGTCTAGAAAGCAGAATTTCAAGAGTAACGAATCAATGGATTGAGAACAGTACGAACAGTAAGTTCGTGGTCATGCAACTTTATTTTTCAGATAAATGCTTCTATTCGAATGCTAGTGAGAGTTTTTTTTTCTTTGGGGAGGAAGTTGCAAATTATTGTTCATTGTGCAATAAAATGGTAACTGAGTATTGGATCAGCATGTTTTGGATCTGGGTATGGTAATGCTTTCTTTTTGATTTGAGGTAATAGTTAAAAAATGAGAATAGCATTTGGGTTAAAAGTGGAATCTCTGGCAACAAATGTTGATTTCAGGCATCTTTCATTGATTGGGCTCAAAAGTGTATCTATGCTTGCAGTTATGAATTTAGGTTTCTAAATAATCAGTGTTTCAGGACAATTATCAAATGCAGCAATTATATTGTTTTTAGAGGTATTAGATTTTTGAGCTCAAGAAAATTACTTTAGTTTTTCTCCCCCTCTCTACCGCACCTTTCAGCAGCCATACCAAATGGAGTTCCTCATTGTCGTTACCGCTAGATGCGAAATCCGCGCTGCGATAGGTTTTGTTTAAACGTAAAAGGGATTTCCCCTGAAGACGTCAACGTCAGTTAACCGAAGTTTACAGGGGAAAGTGCACATGTCTGCAAATAGTGCGGAGGATTCAGTGAAGGTCGCACGGAAATTCACGATGAAGAATGCCGTCAGCTTCCGACGGGATTGTCGAAAAGGTAGAGGGCATACTGCTTGAATATCGGAGGATCATCATTACCGAACTTGCTGTTCGGGTTCCTGAGGTTTCCAGCAATACAATTGACAAGATTTTGACCGAAAAACTGGCCTCTCACAAGGTGTGTGCGTGGTGGGTACCGAGATTGCTCAACAGTTAACCATAAGACGAAATGCGTTGAATATGCCCATCAGTTTTTCCAACAATGTGCAGAAAACAAGAAAGAATTGTTGGACTAAATCGATACGGGCGACAAAACGTGGGCGTATGATTTCACTCTCGAAACCAAAACCATCAAACCTCAAATATGCCGGAGCCAAAAATGTCTGGCAAAGACATGGCAACCGTCTTTTGAAACAGGAAAGGACTATTGTTTGGTCAACTTTATGCCTCCTGGAACAACAATAAACTCTGACAGATATTGTGACACATTAAGAAGACTCAGACGGGCGATTCAAAACCGCCGGAAAAGAAAACTGTTCAAGGATGTGAGGCTACTCGACCTCACTTCTCTGCTCAAACGCGGGAACTGCTGGCAGATTTCAGCTGGACTGTCATTACCCACCCCATTTATGTCTTGACCTTGGCCAAGTGATTACCACTTATTCCCAAAATTAAAGGAGCACTTGGGTGGAATACGCTTAAACACCGACGATGAAGTGAAGGAAGAGGTTACTCGATTTCCCAAAGGGTTGGCAACAGAATTTGATGACATGGGTATACAAAAGTTTGAGCATCGTATGCAAAAGTGCTTGGAAAAAAACGACAATTATGTAGAAAAATAGCGAACGTTTTAAAATGATGTTTAATTCTAAGAATATAAATAATGCTGTCTATTTTTAAAAGAATTGTGAATCTTCTTTTACAAACGACTTTCGTATCTTTTCTGACAAAAGTTTTATAGAAACTTTTACTACTTTCCGCATTGTAAACGAAAACTGATCGAAATAATAATTTAATTTTACCTATTAGCTTATGATTTGCTGTTCTATTCCTCGAAACGTCGAGTTGGTCCATTTAAATGGTTGCTAAGACTGGATAACACCAATAACACATTTTCAATGGCGCCAAAGCGAGTTACATGACGCGCCAAAATGTGGTGTCGAAGTAGCGTCCTGTTTCAAGTTTCTTCATTGCCTACATTATCACAGATTTTCTTCAGATTTTGCAGTAATGTTCGCCCCTTGAACGGTACATCAATCACCATTGTTTTATAACGATTAATAAGATTCTAATACAAATTCATTGTCAGGGAGGTACCATGCCAGCAAACAAATATTGAGGGAATATTTTACAAAAGGACAATGCATGCTCGATGACATTCAAGTCAGGGCTTTGTGAAGGCCATATCATGACTTTTTGCCCAACGTCCGATAAAAACTGTTGAATCCGTTTTGAAGTATGGATTGGTGCATTGTCCAGTTGTAGTAGAAAATCAGGACCAATCAAATAATCGCCGGCAACAAATGCAACCTCGTTCAATATTGGGAAGTATTCAGACGAACGCATCTTTGTTGGACAATCAACAGTTGGACCAATCCCATTGTAACAAATACAACCCCATACCATTATTTCACCACCATGTGAATGGCGCGTAGGCATACTGACGGCTTGATTTTTCTTTTGCTGTGCATTGGAATAGTAGAAATGTCTACCGAAAGTTCAGTCCAATGACATAGCACTTTCATCTGTCCACAAAATTTGTCTCCAAAATTCGACTGGCCTTTTTCTGTGCTCAAATGCAAACTGCAAGCGAACATCCCGATTCTTTGGAGAGATGTACGGCTGTTTTCGGACGACGTATGCTTTTATTCCTGCCTCGGAAAGTCTTCTAGAGATTTTGTCATTTCTGTTCTTGTTAATACTATTTATTATGTTATTGATCTTTTCGCGACTATTTCGCTGCATACAGCGACGTATTACAATATCTTCCCTTTCACTTGTTGCCCTCTCTCGGCCCCTTCCTTCTGCATTTTTAACACTGCCAGTTACATGTTGTTTTTTACCTGGTCATAAAGGCTCCGCCTGTGATATTTAAATTTTTATTTTGGCAATTACGTTGGCGGAAATACCGCTATTAAACTCAGCAACTATTGCCGCCCGCTTTTCGATTGAGAGTGCAACGTTTCTAGGCATTTTCACTGTCACTAACTAGTTTATTGCAATGGAATCTAATGTCAACTGATGTCTGACATTTCTTCCAGCTTTATCACTGATCGAAGCAAAGCCGAAGAATTGCCGTTAATTTTCTAGAAAATTTTTCTTAGTTTGTGTAAATAATTTTGGCCATAATGACGGATGTGCAAATAATTTTGGTCACTTAGTTTTTGTTTTCATTTTTGTTCTGTAATGTTTTGTTTCAATTTTGCTTTTGTCAAGTAACTATGAATTTGCCAAAGAATACCTGAATAAAACTTCATTTTGTTGAAATAAAAATTGAAGTAGTTATTTTGATTTCATACAAATTTTTCTTCATGATTTGCGTTGTGTAAATAATTGTGGCCACGACTATATGTTAAAGGAAAAAGAGGGAGTTTCAATTGATTAAATCAGGCATGCATAGGATCAGAAACTAATCGGTATTTCCTAAAAATCACAAAAAAAATCGAACCCACATCTCCTTCTTCGAAATATTTTCGTGGCTATGAATTTTCTTAGAAACATGTTCCGAACAAAGATCTTTTTAGACTTCTTAACAGAATTAGAAAATATTCAAGAAAAATATAAGACTAGAAACTTTTCTTGCAATAAATTGATTGCATTTTTTTAGGAATGTGTGTGTGTGTGTGTTTTAGTCCTGAATATCGTTTTTCATTATTATTTTATTTCATTGAAATTTTAGAACCATGTTATATCCATCCAGCATATTTATGATGCGATGTTCAAATTGTCCATAATCAAAAGTATACCAAAACTATTTCGAAGTCCATTGACGATTCGTTATAAAGAAATTCGACTGCCCTCAAACCTTTTCACGAAGTTGATTATGGTCAGTAAAAGTATCAAAGCTAAAATCAAGCAATTCTCATAATAATTCATTGAAATTAGTGCAACTGGCTTAATCAGCAACTAACTAATTTCTTAGTCTAGTTCTCTGGATGTTTGCTAACCGTATTTGCCTTGTACCGCAAATTTGCTGCTTGCCCAAACCGATATTTAGGTTTTCATGTCTTCCACCCCCGCCACACTGATATGAATAGCAAATAGGACAGATTAGTAGGTAATGTTCGATTGTATGTAGAACGCCTTACCTAAGCGGTTTCTGAATGTCGAATTTGGACCTTCTGCCATTCGGCTTGTAACGCACTCCATCGACACTACGAGTACGGTTGGACTGCTTGGAATATTGAGGTTCTCATTTACATGTTGAAAATGTTGCGTTCATTGAATTTGATTGTGACCAAATAAGTACTGTCTGCAAGCCACACACCGCGGGTAGGCGTCAATTCGTTATGCAAAAAATGTCTGTTTTGCAATTGTATGTACAAACGATGGTTGATTGTTGCCTGCGGTGCAAGAATGGTAGTTTGTATATATTCGCCCGGATGCGATCTGGCTGTACCGCGTCTGGGCGACAATAACGACCACCGACAAAACAAATGTAATCAATTTTCTATCACACACCTATGAATTCATTTCATTTATTTCGAATAATTGCTTTTTGAACACTTGAACACATTTTACTTCTATTTTCTTTCTTTCTCCTCGCCTATTGACTTAACGCTCGCTATTTCGACTACAAAAACAAACACGATCATCGTATGTATACTAACGAATCGCTGATTGAAACGACGGTGGCGTGGGGATTCCCCGAATCAGGCTCTTGCGTGCAGAACTACAAAATCTTCGAAGGAAAGGTGCCTGGAAGACGGGAGGATCGCTTGATCGGCCCCAAATCGAAGTGAGCCGATATTGCGCGCGATGCGGGACAGAGCTGGGTCGGATTATAAATCGCGGGGCACCATGTCGCGTTTGCAGATTCCGCGTTTGCAAGGCCTGTCGCGAGTTCACCACGCGAACAACGGATTGGGTTTGTCTAGTTTGTCACAAACAAATGTGAGTTGCGTCTTGATTTTTCATTGAATATTTTAATGTTCGAGTCCCGATCCTACACTTGCTTCCTTTTTATTGATCAACTTGATACATGGAATTGCATATACTATCGAATAATAGTCCCCATCCATCGAGTAGATGTCTAGACACCTTCCCTGTATCATAAACGTTAATGCTACCCGAAGCCGAATCTGGTACATACTTTCATCCTCTATTGTGACTTCTGGTCATGAATACACCGTCAGAAAACGTCCTCGCATTCTTATTAATAAGTATCCCTTGTATATCAATGGGTAACATGCTTCCACTCGAAATTAATTTCTGGCAATCTTACACACACACAGCATTATATAATGGAATTTTCAATGCCATCTACCTTTCCACCTACTCCCATCAGCATTGCAGTAGAATTGTTGCAAATAATCCTCCACACTTCCAGTAGCATCCCTGACCCAACCGAGTGTTTGCAACAGCTACTTCTGCTACGTCCCGATGAATAATGACGCCGAGAAAACTACGAGAGCAGCACGAAAAACAAATTGTACATAAATTATGAGAAGATGGTGCCAAATAAATTCGTTAATCTTCAGATGAAACCTTCGGCGTCGGCATCGGCATCAGATAGTTTGTCAAGTGATTTCTCATTGTTTTTGACTGTTGCAAAAGTTAAAGGCAAGGCGTATTCAATTACGTGTCGTCGTCTAAAATGTTTAGAATCGAATGAGTTTTAAATGGAAAAAATGAGCATGTAGGCAGTTTAAGCGAAGTAAATGAATTTTAAATGTGTGGGCAGCCCTAATTGTTATGCCTGAAAATAAGATAAAACGCATGCGACCTTCGGGAGAATGTCTACTCACTGTTTAGATGCAAATTACAAACGGTGACAAAGCATGTAGTAATTGATTTACCATTTTGTGTTTGTTACAGGGAGTTGAAGGCGGCAAGTGGTGAATGGTTGAACGACGTCTCCCACGGGCCGCAGCGTTGTCGCCGGGGCTCAGTAACGAAAGACAATCCACCTAGTTCTGATATTGTTAAGAAGAGTATACGACGTTCTTGGACCATATCAAGTGAGTAGCTTCGAGGCAATAGGGTTTGATTCACTCTACTATATTGGCTTTTCAGATCCCGAGGATGACAACAACCCATTGAACCGACAAGGTGGAGACTATCAAGCAGGACGTGTGAATCTAGGCAAAGGCCACTCGGCCGGAAGCTATCCGTCACTAGTTCGTCATCCAACGACATATAAAACCCCGAATATGGACTATGATCCCCACACTGAAATCTATCCCCCGAGAAGAATGTTGCGCCAGTCTACTTTGCCCAGCAATCTGCCAAATCCTGACGCTTCAAACTACTATTCGAATAGCAATCTAACAGCGCCTTCTTCGCCTAAATGCCAAATAAGCCCTTCGTATAGCACATACCCAGAAAATGAGCCGCCACAAGCGTCTCCATTAAGTGGGTCAGACAAGGACATGCAGCCCCATTACGCTCCGCAGCAGCATCCAGCGCCACATCAGCAAAGGTTCACCATGCGAAGACAATCAACCCTCCCGTGTCGACCTACCGATCAGCAGCAAGGACACTTGCCCATTTACATGTCAACATCGCCGAATCGTAATTTCAGCAGATCTCCGGAACGACCTGACGCTGAACAAAGGTATCCTCCGTTCGTCAGACAATCAACTTTCCCCTCGAACACAACGGATCAGCACTACCCGCCGCCACATCGGCCCAAAATGCTGCCAACATCTCCTTGTCGTTCGCCGTACAACAGCCAATACATGGATGAAGCTAGTGATCCTCGGCCGCGTGTGATAAGACAGGCTACCCTCCCGAATCCCGATCAGCACATGAAATTGCTTCCCACGTCGCCACCGAAACGGCAACCATCGCCGCAGTACATGAAAAGATCGCCCGATTTCATCCGACAAAACACCCTCCCCAATCCCGAAGGATTCAACTCGCTCACTGTGCACCAGGCCAATAATAAATTCCTACCCATTTCTCCTCGTCAAAAGCATAATTTTCTGTTTCCCAACCCGCATCAACCGTCCCATCCGCGACAGTTTCTCTCCCAACAAAATGTCCCGACAGTCGAAGACGGCGAGCACTATGCAAGCAGTCAAAGTGTCAACATTCAAGGACGAGACGGCGCGAAAATGATGAAGGTTCGTAGTCACAGTAATGAGGAGTATTCCGCATCAAGACCGGCGGAAGCCCGAAGAATACTACCGGAGATTCCGCTGAATCGATCATCCAGGTGAGAGCTTCAAATCATCCTTGCTAAAAGCATAAACATTTTAATAAAAAAACATGAATAATCCAAACAAATATCGTAAAATTTGAGGTACGAAGATTCTTTGCTACGCAGAACCGTTTATCTTGATAATCTATTCAATTATGGGTGTTTGATCATAATCTTTTCAGATCAATCAGTCGCCTTGTTCGTCAGGATCACGTCAAAGAAGATGCATCGTCGCGCGTTAATCAGGACGCGACATGGACTCCGGGACGACGGACGTTTGCTGAGGCAAAACAAAACCTGCCCGAGTACGATCCACAACAGCAAGACTATGCAGATTACTACGACGAGAACAGCTTCCTTGAGGCGGATGAAGTCCAATACGAAAAGAAATACGGAAACTATAGCAGCGAACCGAAAATTATATACAATGACGTGGTCGAAGAGGAGCCAATCGTAACGAATGGAGGAGGACATTCCGTGCGAAGCGTCGAAAGTTTTTTGAACGACACACAAGCGGCTTACCAAGAGGAAGTGATCCGAACCGCGCGCAAGGATAGACAGCGTAGACGTAGATCGCGAGAGTTGACTGAAGCTGATGTGATAACCTCATCGAACGACGAAGAACCAATGAAACGCAAACCGGAAACAATGCGATCCGTTTCTGAGGACTCGGGCACCAAAGCTCCAGTGAAGCCTGTTACGAGACGTTCCCTGTCGCATCCTGAAAAAGAATCTCAGGTGAATAAACTCAACATAATGAATAGATCTATTTAATATCAATTAAATTTCATCTCTAATTTATTTGCATGCAAAAAATTGCCCGGCAAAGAAGTCTAAACGAAACGAACCAACTAAAATTCCAAGCCCCAAACCACTGATCGATCTCTCCGAAAAAGCGAAGAAACCAACCAAGCTTCCGACTCCGAAACGACGTACGTGTAAAGTTGCTGAACACGCAGAATCGTTGCCCCCCGACGGTAAGTTGTTTGTTAGCTTTAGATTGCATACCTGTAAGAGTTTTTTTGTGGATCTTGAGTAAGATTTGAAATTCTGTTTTATCCGAAAAAGTGAAATTGAAGTTTGTGAGTGAGTTTTCCTATAAAACAAGGCAAATATCAAAAAAAAAACTTGTACTCTTGAGGCATGTTGCTACTTACTTAACTTCAGACACAAACCATCATTTCCACGAAAGAACACGTACGATGCCCATCGGCTGCAAAGCAATATAACTTTTTCCAACAGATCCTGGAACTAAATTCGTTTCAATTCGTGGATAATTTAATGCGTTCCAAATTGTTTACAAGCCTAATGGATTACATTTATAATTTGATTTCTGTTATTTCCTCGAAGCCCAGAATTGTTCGACTTTGAACTAAATGTTTGTGTTTGACGAATCAATTCGATTTTTTGGGGTTTTTTCTCCTTCCGCATGTTGTGTGTCGTTTGATGTGATATGTATTTGGCTAGAGATTATTTTAAAATTATTTAATTCAATTAAACGCTTCTCTGTTCACATCTACCGCTTATTGATATAAAGAATAGGACGACGACGCCATTTAGCATGAATTGCCCAAGCAAAGCCGCCTTTATTTTAAAACTAAAACAATACTTTGCAGATACCAAAAGAATCCTTTTACACTAGCTGCTACAAAACTCATTCAGTGTCGCTATCAAACGACCAGAACTCATGACTCTCTGTCCGTTCTATCTTCATCCTCTTTCCGATGAAAAGAGATTGAAAGCATTTTCCTTCAATCAAATGCTATCGGCAGCCTCAAAAAATTCGACAGAGATTTAATAAAAGGATGAGTCAGGTGACCCATCAATTATTAAAGTTAATCCTGATTTGTTGATTCAAAGTCAACCCGGGCAAAGCATGAACCGTCTTGGTTTTTTTATGGAATGTGCCTATTTTCAGGAAAGGTAAATTTCGTCCATACCTTTTTTAAGTCTATTGTCCTCTGCAGGACGATTTAAAAGCATACTGAACTGAAGGAAAAACTTCCACGGCAAATGAATCCGTATCGTAGATAACATCGATTTTATTTTCGTATGGCTTTTTCCCGTTTCATAACGTCCCATTTTTTTCTTTGTTGTGGCTTTTGTAACAGAAGCAATCCGACCTGCAGTCCCGCAAAGAAGGAATTCCAGTAATTTTACGGATAAAAATGATGGCAGCAACGAAAGGAATCAATCATCTGACCATAACTCGCCAGCGAAAGATGTCGGGGATGAAGATGACGATGGGAAAGCTAACCATGACCAGAACAAGGACGCCGAGCAGGACATGGATGCATCTACGGTGTTGAAAGCATGGAATCAACAGGAGGTAGGTCGCAGCTATGTATTTCATATTTTCTAGAACGTGAATGAACGAATGCATTCCGCAAATTTTGCGCTTGGATGCCTTTTGCATTAACTTTAATCTATTTTTTCTCGGCCTTGGCTTTTCCAGCACAAGACGACATTAGGCGAGGCGGAAATCCAGAGTGCTGTGGAAGCCGCGGCTGTCGTTTTCAAGAAAGTGGTTCTGCAACGGCGAAAGGAGAAGAAGGACGCAGAGGAGATCAGTGCTGTGAGTGTAGCAGCGGGTGGAGGTAAGTGAGCACAACGCATACTACTTGACTTTCAAATCATTACGGAAGTTGTAATTAATCCTGCTGGAAGTTTGTAGTGTCAATGTCCTATTTCCTAACCGATTATTAGCAAGGTGGCTGGATAGATGTTCTTTAGGCAGCTTACTAACGAAGCGCATTGCATGGGTGATCTTAATGTAGACGGAGTCAAAGAGAATGATTTATCAGGTTGTAATTTGCGAATTTTCAGACATCAACGCATCCTTGGGAATTGCTTTCACGATATTTTCCAAATTCGTACAAAGCCAGAAAACTACTTACGAAGCAAGTAGTGGAAAATCGTGTTAGAGTTTGTTGTATGATAAAGAAAGTCTGTAGCAGAAGTTTGCAAATTTAATTTTAGAAGATTCGATTTCCTTTGGGGAAAGCTACTCGGGTGGAAAAGTTTTAAGTAGTATACGCGTCGAGTTAGCGTATCTAGTCGACTCTGTGTAATGCACATACCTTGTTCGCGCGATGAAATAAAATGAGTGCACTTTTGAGATGTATCGCGAAGTTTAGTGCAGGTGGGAAACACTAAAGTCTCCTAATTTGATTACCGTTTTCTTTGGTATAATACGAACATAATAACGTTGCATATAATGGGTCAAGTTTCAAACATATTGTTCCATATTTGCTAGGAGTTTGTTGATTAAATTTTATGATAGCAATTACAAATGTTGAAGACATAAGCCTTGGTGAGCTACTAAAATGTATGTATATTGATCTGACGCTAGGATGCATCGTAATTTTTATTCTTGCAACATATTAACAAGAATCTTATGAAAGTTCTATAGTAATGCAGTTGTTGTGTCACCATCTAATGATACGCGATTGCCTATAATGTTTTTCTTTTTTAAAAACCTGAGTACGCATCAACAGATGTATACTATTCACATTTTCATCTTTCATTCTATTCCATAGTGATCGATGTGCAAATAGCTCACTTTCGACTCAATTTTCGCCGTGGATTATAAATTCTCTCTCCCAAAACTATGACACGCACTACTCCTCATATACGCTACTTGTGTTACAACCGGTGTCAATTAGTGACTCGTGCCCTAGTTAAGCTTATCGCCCGTAAATCTTTTGATGAATTGATACGGATTTCTATCACACTGCAATAATACTGCGATAATAATTTCCATGGAGTAAGAACTTTTGGACGAATTGATTTTTGGTAAATCGAAAACGCTACAATGTTCCCTTCAGAAAATATTTTCGGATTTTTTCCGAAAAAATATGAACTTAATTCTATTAAAAAATTTAAAAGGAATTATCTGAAAATTTTCCGGAAAACTAGTTATGTTGCTGAAGTGCAATGGGAAACTTTCACATAAGAGGTTAACAACCAGAATTATCATTTAAATGCTATTCCGAAGATTTCATTAAAACTTAAATCAGCTTTTTGTTCAATTTATAACGGGAGCACAAATATTAAATTGTTACATATGGAATTTTTGACTCGAAGAGCATTTCAAAACGTACCTTCTTTGTGTCCAGACGCAAAAAAAATTAACTCTATTATTTGTATTCATCCGAAAGCTGTTGGGGTGTATGTTTATTTCGTCATAATTCTGTATACTTTTTGACTCTATATTTGTCTCCTTTGCGCTCAGGAAAAATGTTGTTGTCAAGGGATGTGCGTGCATTTTTTTGTTTCAATTTAAAAATAACCAGGCGCAGCTGCAGAGGCTCGAAAAATTAACGCCGCTTTTGGGCGAGGGACCTGCGAGGTTTGTAATTTGTTCGCAAAATTTAACCAAGATGATTTTTCGCTTGAAAGTTTGTATAGAGGAAGAACAGACACCATCTTCGATAACAGTTTATTGAAAGCGGTGGTTCCACGAGATATCAGTGTGACTGTACGGTGCTTAGCATCGAAGCTATTGCAAAAATAATGCCATATATGTTTTGTCAAAAACTTTGACAGATACCTTACCTTACGAACTCACCCTAGTGAACATGCTTCGACGACTTGAGGCAGTTACTTCGCTGATCAACAGAAATAGAGTCGATCCATTTTTGAAGAGTATAGAAGCGTAGAAGATTCTGCAGTATTCGAGGTTTTCGTCACTTAAATGATGCGCCAAGCATCTCTCTTATTCGAAAAGTGCTTTAAATGTGCAAAGATCATCATAACACCGTATGTTGCATAAAGATCTAAAAGTGCACCTGAAAAAAAATTCAATTATAGCAAGAATTTAAAGCTCAGGATGCCAGTCATAGGCTTGACTTTATGAACCAAGCAATTGCTCGCTTATCGACATTTAAGAATATCTTGTTTTCGGATGAAGCTCATTTTCACATTAATGGGCACGTAAATAAGCAAAACTGCCGCTAATGGGGTGCAAGAAATCCGAAACACAAGCATGAGTTGATGTCGGCGCGAGTAATTATTGTCCCATATTTTTTTTTTTTTTGAAGATGCAAGTGGAAGTGCGATTACAGTAAATTCAGAGCGTTATGTGAAAATATTAGACAATTTCTTGGTGCCAGAATTGCAAAGCTTCTCTGACTATAACCAAAGAACTTGGTTCCAGCAGGACGAGGCAACCTCATACACGTCCAATACGTCTCTGCGTGGAGTACGTGAAATTTTCCCTGACAAATTGATCTCCAAGAGAGGCGACATAAACTGGGATCGACGCAGTCCTGATTTAACTTCTTAAAAAATTAAGTTTTGTCAATTTTCTACTTAAAAATTGTAAATATAATGATATTTTTTCTATGCATTGTGCTTATGCGGTTTGTAGTGTATTCCTGGTTCCAAACCCAGGACTAGCCTATACACAACTGCCAGAACCCAGAAGCTTCCAAGATATAATGTCCCACAGCTCATCCTCAATTATCTTTTAGCAAAGATCTTAACCTCCATTCGGTATTGCAGTTTTTTCCCTTGCTCACAACCGTGTGAAACTCTAGAGGATCACTAAACCTAGAGTAAACAAAAACATAATTGGGACAACGCAAAGTGCATTAATGTAAGCAATATTGCAATCTTGCAAGTAAGCGAATTCCGTGAGAATTAATTTGAATCGCGATCGATTGGTTAGGGTAAATAGATTTAAGACTAGAGTAGGGATTTTTATATGATAAGCAATTTAATGTACATAAACAGTAAGCGAAATTTTACAATAAAAGAACTGACTGAGCTGAGACTCAGAAGAATTAGTGTTCTCCCATTACAACGAGTTGGTTGTTATTTTAGAATGCGTTGCCTACTATTCGGCAACTCAACTGCCTGATACTTTGCCAATTCCCTCTATAGAAATATCGGCTGCCTGTCCACTCGGACTGCGCCAAATATGTGGCAACCCAAGGGATGCCTGTAGGTGAATCGAAACTTTTATTTTACTTCTCTCTATTGACGAGATCGTATCTTTAGAAGAGTGAAGTCCATCACCTTAGAGGAGTATCGACTCAGAAGACAACGTGAGTCCTCACTCGGCGATCCTGATTTATTACTTGGCGTTCCAGCTTCTTTACAGGTTGATGGTCAAAGTTAAGTGTGAATCGGATAGCATTTAAAGGGCGCTCATAAAAATTACTGCCAGGGCGTCAAACAATGCAGGGAAGGATCTGACTTCTTCTTTTTTCCTATTTCTCGTCCTCTATTGTGTAAGTTCAAGATAATTAGTATGTCTGTATGGTGTTTTGTAGCTACGCAATCAGCTAGCAACAGCAGTGAGTAACGTCTTAAAAATATATAAATTTAGGGCCATACAAGAAAAAAACTTATAGGTACTGCTATACCTAATTACGACGGTTGGAGGCTTTCGGTTTGTCGTCACACTGTATCTCACGTCTAAATTGAGTTGACAATGAACAATTTGGTTTACAAGAATCTTCTGGATAAACATATTGATTGCAAATTTAAATTCGATTAGATGATGGCAAATTCGTGTCTACGCTTCGTCTGATAAACTGTTAATGAACGAAATTCATATCAATATACAGAAGGTTGGTTAGATCATTACCTTGGAAAATTGTATGAACTTCTTCCATTATGAATATTAGTCTTTTTAGTGGCAATTAAGGTATATTGAATATTGTCACGATTGATGGCAATTTTTTAGAAGCTCTTGTTAAACATGATTCTTGGGGAAATGAAGCAAAAAAAAATATGCGAATATAGGACGCAAAAACGTTTCAATCACTTTTCTTGATGATAGTCTAAATACGAAAGAACAATAATGAATGTTCAGTAAAAAAAGTAAATACCAAAGTGCAAGAAGTCTACCATGCAAACGAAGGTCTGGCTGAACCCAGCAAATTTCCATCCACGATTTTTGCACGAAATACGTGTGGGTACATATAGAGCTGGCTGCCAACTCGAACCTGAACCAATGCTTCAAAATACTTTTCACTTTCATTCCCATACAACTGCACACCATCCGAGCAGTAGGTGATGCAAGGTTTCCAGTTTCGCTTGCAGGAAAATCGCATTTCCATCCCTATTCGCCTTTGCCTACAATATTCTTGTAGGCTGGCTGATTGGTACTTGGCTTCGAGTACCACAATCGAGCAGGGCCGTGCCACGTAATTAGAGGCGTAGGTGCATGCATGTTGGAAGCATCATTCCTACTTGCTACTTATCCATGTTACATTTGGCACTGGTGTCTGTCGACTCGACGACGAAACACCCAATCAATTACTTTGTGCGCTCATAGCAGCGATCTTCATTAACGAATTAATTAATAATTACGGCGCGATAGTCGGTCACATAGTTCGGTTGGAAGTTGAAGCTATCAGACTCTCGCCATCATCAACCGGACCCCTTATTAACCACTCGAGTGTATCGTTTCGATCGCATATCTTTCGTGGGCTCCAGGAGAATTGTGTAAGTTGGAAAAACCATAGAGCCGTGCCGACAACACTTGAAGAGCATTTCGTCTCGCCCTAGATTATCTGAAGCATTGATTGAAAAGTTTATTTTTCTGCAACCACCGCAACCACCGCGGCTAGAAATGCTGTACTTATTAGTGCAGAATGTCCAAACGCTTGCAAACTTGTTGGTGTTTTCCTTGGAAAGTTCGCTCAGTGCTCGATTGCCGCGAGATCGTTAGCAAAACACTTGAGTGCCTCCATCTCGAGGGTTTGCTCGTACAGTCTGTAGCGTGTGATAATTAGAATCGACTAATTAATTAGAGATGCATTTGCATGTGTATGTAATATGCAGGTAGTGCATTGCGATAATTTCAATTGTCGAAAGTGTAACGAAGATGTTCTCTGAAGTGATATGTAACATGCTTTCTATAGTAGGCTTAACATGATGCTGGCAAATAAATTGATAGATAAAATCGGAACACGTTTGGAACTTATGACGAGCAAAAAGATGCTTACTCATTCAAAAAGGAAGAATTTTTTCCAAAACTGTTCTGAATAGCCTAACCAACCTTTTGCGTAAGGCCTGTGTCAGTCTTTCTATCGCTCAAAGTTTTGATCGTGATTTGCGTCCTTTTTGAATGTTCTTCCTTCTTATAACTTCGCAGGAATATAAACAGTTGCTTAATTCAGACAGCAGGATCAATGCTTGAACGTGAAAACTTACATAGTAGGGTTGAACTTTACGGTCTTTTTAGAAAACGAGATCTACAATGCGCTATCCAACGCCCAATCACACATGGCGAAAGTTATCACGAGTGCAGACGCGACAAAGTGAGATCCATCTAAAATCTCTTCCCACTTTTGAGTCTCGGCGACAACATGTCATGATTTGTGGACGTACATAGTACTCTGCACTCTTATGGTTTGTTACTCTCATTGAATATGACAGAATTTTCAAGCCTTGGAGTCCTTTTTTCATCAATCAAATGTTAGTGTGTTTTTTTACCAAAATGAGCTCTTCATCAATCTTCCTCAAACGAAAATAATCAGCCAGATCGAATCTTCTGCTTCATCTGTTCTGAACCTGTGTGTTCTTTTGGAAATCGCTTCTTTATCAAAAAAAGTTCACTAACGCTCGCTTGCAGCTCATTATGAGCTCAATCTGGTTCATAATGAGATGACGGCAAGTAAGCAGAAGCTATGTCATTAGAAGCAAGGCAAATAGACGACAGATGCAGATCTGCCAAAACCTTGCGCTTCGAAAGATTGTCCACTCAAGCTCTTTTACGAAATTAACAAACATCCTAACAAAACCATGGGACTCCTCAGATCCAAAAATAATAATAAACAAAAGACTAACCTACAAGACATTGAGACAACTGACGTATTAACGAAAGTGACTGTCTATAAGCTCTGAAGAGCAGAGTGAACCAAATATGGTTCACAGCTTTAAAGGGATCAAAAGTGCGGGAGCACTAGCTCCATGTAAAACCCAGTTATCAGTCAGTCTATATTTGCGGTTGATACACCTCGCCACTTACGGCTGCAGCGTCTTGGTATAAATACTAATCTTCTTCTTTACAAGCGCCAAGTATAAATGCTGCTCTTGTGGGACAAAAGTTTTAATAATATAATATAATACTTTAACAAGTTGGCGATCCTTGCTCTAGGCGTAGAAAGCGGCCCTCTTGTTTAATGGGAAGCTGTGCGTGTGATGAGCCTTAAGGGGCACACCTCCTGGCTTGTTGCATTTTCTTCACTTCCTGTTGCCGTTCTATTACGAACTGAGGGTTATGCGCTTCAACTGTTCTCATGTGCATTTCTTTTTTATGAATACATATGTATATTTCTCAATCTCAAGATTTAACTGCACTTAAATGCGTAAAATATGTTCAAATACTCATCCCCGTCCTCTACTATCGCTAAAAATTTGTAATAATACGAAGAAATCTACGCTTGCCTTCCTAATTGCTGTTGCTTTATGTGGTGGTGGTGGTGGTTAGGCTACTAACAATGTCCAAAAAATACGCATCTAGATGTTTCAAGTAGTTTGCTAAACATTTTGCGTGTAGTGACTAACGGATCGGGGCTGCTTACTAAACCGCAAACTAGTCACTAATTGCATTCGCCGTAGATGAAAGAATTCATTGATATTGAAGAGCATTGTTTCCGCAGCGTCCGCAGGAGATTGTTTCGCGAGCAGCCAGAATCGATTCGTGGCGGCGCACGCACTGCAGGATGAAATCGTCGTGTCGTCGGACTACGAGAGTGCGGCCGCGTTGAGGATGTTCTACCCGGAGTGCGACGAGTACAAGCTGGTGTTTATCAGCTCTGACTCATCCAGCAAGGAGGAGGAGGAGGAGTTCGAGGACAGCAGTTCGACCACCTCGTCCACCCACAACCGGGGCAGCATCATCCTGGATGATTGCGACTGGGACTATTTCGAGCCGGGAACGGCGCTGACCAAATCCACCATATTCCGGGCGTCGTCGCCGTGCGGCTCGCCCTTGTTTTACCGACGTGCCGTCGTATCGTCCGTGTCCTCCGGGAGGTCGTCTTCGCTGTTCGGGAGCAGAGCGAGCAAGGTGATGCGCGAGAGCGACACCGGAACGGACGAGGAGATGCTGATGCAGGCGGAGAGCTCCACGTCGCCCACGAGCTCGGACGGATTCCTGAATAACGGCAGTTGCCTGCGCAATCGCATGAAGACGAAATTCCTGCGACATCACCAAAACCACCACGCGGGGGCCGTGTCGTCGAGGCATCATCACCATCACCACCAGCCCTCACGAGCGGCTACGGCGGCTGCAATAGAAGCGGAAGCGACCCCATCATCGTCAGGTGGCAGTTGCTCCTGCGGCGGAGGGATGGGACCGGGCCGGCTGCAGCAGCCGCAATACGTGCCGATCCCGGTCGCCGTGCCCATCCCGGTGCCCATCTCCGCCTTTCGCGACTTTGACTTTGGCTGCAAGGCGCCAGCCGAAACGACCGCGGACGGAGGAGGATCGCAGCAGGGCGCCAACCTGACCGCGCTGCAACAGCGGCAGGCCGTGGACCTGTTCCAGCTGTGGAACAGCGCTGCTCCTGGACTTCTCCTGCAGCGCCGCATCAGCGAGTCGTTGGGGGCGCATGCGCCGTTAGCCAAGGCACCTGGTTTCGGCCTGGACTCAAGCCTTGGCGCGAGCCCCTGCGCCGCTGCAGCTGGGTCGGAACAGGTTTTCTTACAGCGAGCTGTTGCCGACATGTTTCGCAACAGTAAGTACGGCGGCGATGACTCCGTTCTTGGCGCGGCGTCTTCGACGGGGCCCGTTCCGCCGCCATCGCGAGAATCAGTCGCGAACGCGTCGTGCGCAGAAAAAGAGCTGGCCGGGTCCAGCAGCAGCGGTGGTGAGTTCATTGTCGGCGCGCTATCTTCCCCGGCAGGTAGCCTCGAATACGCCGCAAATAACGATAACGATAACAACAGTAACGACAAAGATAACGACCACGATTCGGGCCTGTCGAGCTGCGATAATGGCAAGTCGGATAAGATACGCCGCCGGCCCAGTGCCGTTTTCTCGGGCGCGAGCGGCGAAGTAGCAGCACAAGCAGAAGTGGCAGCAGCAGCAACACCGTCGTCGTCGCACAACAGCCCACGGACCAGCGACAATAGTGCAAGTGTTGGTAATAGCTCTTGGTCCGGTGGTAAGTCGGAGGCGACAACGAAGAATACCTGCGCCGGCTCTAATTCAATTACAGGCGAAAATCCGCCAATCGATAGCAAACCGCAACTCGCGGGTGACGCGGATCCAACATTGCCAACGAACGAAGCAGGCAAGGGAGCTGTAGGCGGAAGGAAGCCCTCGAAGCGGCACAAAATGATTTCGGTGGGCAAAATAAAGTCGAACCCCGTGGCGCAAACAGCAGGAGGCTACCTGGTGTCCGACTACATATTTTCCTCGTCCTCTTCCGATTCCGAGTCGGACGATAGCGGCCACAGCAACCATTGCAGTGGCGACAAAGAGGACGCATCCCCAGCGCCAGCAAAACGGTCCATCCAACGGAGCTACGACGTCGCCAGCGCCTCGCAGCACGAGGACCTGATCGTCGACAGTTCGGGAAGCAACCAGGATCACTACACGCCGTCCACCGCGCGCGAAAACGTGAGCGATAACAGCGACAGCGACAGCAACCACGGCAGCTCATCCTCGAGCAGCTCGGAATCTGTGGACACGGACGACACCGGAACCATAGCCGATCGGCGGCCCAAGGCAAAGTCCTTTTCGAAAGTGTTTGTGGTGAACAAAAGTGCTTCGTCGTCGGAGGAGGAAACCGATTCGCAGAGCTCCGACGCAAACTTGGAGGACTCGTCGGACAATGACACGGACACTGAGCGAACTGATTGCGGCATCGTGTTGAATTATGTGAAGGCGCTGCCCGAGGACACGGAGGAGTCAGCTAGCGATAGCGACGACAGCGTGGTGTCGCTGGAGTCCACGAACGAGGTGGAATTCCTGCAGGACGGCGAGGGAAATGACGCCAGTCTGCTGGGGCAAGACGATGACGAATGTGTGGTGCTGAACTCGATACGCACCATATCGTTCGACGGAACCAATGGACTACTCCTGCACGAGCGACCGCAAAGCCAGAAAAGCGAACGTATCCTTGCAGAGCGAACAGCAAACGTGGCTGACGAAGCACCCAGCGCTCCCTTAGACGCCGCGACAAGTGCCACGCAAAAGGCTGAAGGAACCGCCGGCCCCCTCAGCGCCACAATGGGTGTTATCAGCAGCCACATAATCAATGATTGCGACGTCGATATGGTTGATGTCGACGCAGATAGTAGTGTTATCGCTCCGGCGGTGAGTTGCAAAATATTGACAAACAAAGGAAAACAACTGGGGGCTGCAGATAGTGGCCATTATCTTGGCCCAGACGTAAGCCAACCTGGCGCAGCACCAGCTGGACGTGAATCATGCACACTGGGCAATCGCAAGGACGACGAATGTGTTTCGGTTGATGCGATTGGTTCGTGCGATTCAACGGTGTCTGGAAAACATGAGCAGGACTCGACTGAAGCATCCAATAGTGGCAATGACGATCCTGACGATCAGTTTTACAGTCTGAGAGCTGTAATCGAAGACATTCGGTCCTTCGATAACGACGTGCTTGCTCCTTCCGATGAAATAGATGAAGAAACGAAAATCATGCAAGACAACGAAGAACGTGCTGTGAAATCTAATATAGCAGAAAATCAGGAGGAAGCGTCTCAAAATCCTTCGGAACATGCACCATCTACAGCCCAGAGGAGTGAGACCCACGCCACCGTCCGAGTTCATGAGCTGAAGATTCTCGAGAGGACGGACGCCGCAGGTGAGGCGTTGGAAGCGGAAACGGCCAAGAGCGGCCGTGACCAAAGTAGGGAACTCCAGCATCGCCAAAATCGACGTCAGACACCCAACAATGGGGAAGCAGCTACCGGGAGCACAGCAGAAGAAGCTTCTCGCCGTGGCAGTCGTTCGCACGACCAGCTAACTTTCGAAGAGTTCGCTCAACTCGAGGCGATTTCCAACGATCTGAACGACATGCTCGCGAAAGCAGCGCCGGCGAGCGCGCGGACCGATCAATTAGTCGAGAAGCTAATTAAAGACGTGGCATCAATCAATAAGAACCATTTGCGGCGAGGACAATCGAAAAGTTGTGCCGCAGCAGAAGAAGAGGCCAATCGATCGGCGGACGATGATGACTCAGAACGAGCGCAGCTTCGCGGGGTTGATCCGGACGTGATCGCGGAGCATGATGACGACGACGATCGCGAGCAGGTTTCAATAATAAACAGCAACGAGTGCACGGGTCGTCGTGCAGCGAAAGTAATTGCAAGCGAAACAACGCTGGCTCCCGCGGTGCAACAGCCCGAGGCAGATGGCGAAACTGGTTCTTCCGCAGACGAGGATGTTGATCGCGGTATGGCACCACCGCCACAATCGCGGCTGCGATCGCAACAGCTTGGCCGCGCTTTCGGGCAGGACTGTACCCAGCCGGAGGCTCAATCACCCTCCGAAACAGCAACAACACTCACACCAGCGCAATCGGCAACCGTGCAAGAGCGGTTGCGCTCGCCACGGTCTGCCGCCGATCGCAGCCAAGTCGCAGCGCATACCTGTCCAGGTAAGAGCGCAGGTGTGAGTAGCGGCAGCAGCCATGCACAGGTACATGATCGGCGCGAGCACGCAGATCGCGGCAGAGTTGGCGAGCTGCCCTCCCGCCACGGTAGTGATGACGAAAAGATCGCTAGTTGTTTACCTTACGGCAAAAGTTCAGGTGATCCCACCATCAGCAGCAGCAGCAGCCAAATGAACAACAACACGAGCAGACAATGGTCGCGGAAGATGCGGGGAGAAGGAGACCGCTGCCGCAATCACGCTGGTGGCGAAGGAAGTGACGACGAAAGAAACTGGCAATCAGTTGAGAATGAACAGTTGTACGGCGCGGAGGACGACCCCCTTAGCGAAGAAGCAGCAAACGGTATTATCGACGGTGCGACGAGCGGCGGCGCAAACGAGTACGAGAGCACGTTGGGGATAAGTCCTTGCAGTAATGTGTCCAGCAGCAGCGGCAGCAGCATATCCGCAAAGTATCGGAGTTTGGTCATGATAACAACGGCGGACTGCCCGCAGGACTACATCCCGCCCACTACTGCGGCTGCTACTCCTTTCGAACAGGTGAACATAGTGACGAGCGAAACGACCCACGTCGTCCTTGCGGACGATAGTGCGACCCGCGAAAGTAACGTCGTGGTGCAGCACACTACGACCACAACCCGTGGTGAAATGCGCGATATTGACCCAAATAATAGTGGTAACAGTGGTGCGTCGATGGCCCGCGACTACAATGCGAATCGCGGCGATAGTTTCAAAAATCCGCGAAGCAAAATGATGGATCGAGCCATGCGATTCACCACCACCCCCGATATTGGTGGCGGTGACGGCGGCGGCGGTGAAAGTGTGAGTGGACGGCGCGGCTGCGATCTGCGCGATATATTGGGAAACAACAACGATCGCGACGGCAATCCAATCTCGATCCATCGGATGCAGAATAATAGTAGCAGTAACTGTGATAGTAGAAGTGATAGTGTCGTAGCGAATTGCAGTGGTAGTGGTAGTAGTAGCAGCAGTATCGACGACGTAACTGTTGTTACTGGTGCGGACACTTTATCGGCAGTGGTTTGCCTTGAAGATGGACTGGCCGACGATGACTCTTGGGTTGAGGAGATCAGCCACGACGAGGAGGAGTTTGCTGCGACCACCACGGCCACCGATTCCGATATGGATTCCGGCGGCGAAGACATCGCCATGACGTCGTCGATGAGTGATCGCGAGGAAGAGCTCAGAGGCTACAACAGAACCGCTATTGACTTCACGCTGCACACGATAGTCGAGGAAAGCTGCGAAGAAAGCGAAGTGGAGCAGAACCATGCCAAGAAGAGGAAGAACAACAACCGATCTTCGTCCGAACTGGAAAAGTACTTTTACTATGGACTCGGCGACGGCAAGCCAATGAGCTCGATCGACGACGACGACACCAGGGAGGCGGAGGAGCAGACTGCCTCGGAGGACGACGAGAGCAGCATTTGCAGCGAAGGACTTGATTCGCTCGGCATTCCAGAAGAACCCATCCACCATGACCTGCACCACGCAGCTGAACTGGCCTCGTCCCGACTCGAGAAGTACTTCCTCACCAGCTTCATGGGATTCTCGCAGCAGCAGCAGGAGCGCACTGGTGGCGGTGGCTCTGACGAGAGTGAAGGCAGTGTCGGAAGCGACAGCGAAGGCCACCCGAGTCCCGGGCAGCGAAGAAAGCGATTGGTCCGCGCGAGAGGCACTCCTCGATCGCATAATTCGTCGCTCGACAACCTGTTGGCGGCCGCGACCAAGGACAACGACAACGAGCTGGGCGCGAGCGAGGTCCACCACAACGAATCGAACGACTCGTCCGAATCCGAAAGTTGTGACGATACGCTCATCCACCTGGAGAAAGTGGATAGTTCCAACGATACGATAAAACGCAAAAAGCAGCAGCAGCCTAGCAGGAAGCGGCACGACTCCGACGAGAAAAAGTCGCTGGAGTTTGCAGCGGCAGATCATGCCGAAAAAGTATCAGCAGCGGAGCCCAAATCGTCGGGCACATCGCAAGAATTTTTGCTGCCCGCCGCCGGCTACAGCAATTTGGCGCAGTCTAGAAAGCAGCACAGCCGAGACAGCGGCTTCATTGGCAGCAACGATGACCTGCTCAAGGGGGACGATGCAATGAAATCGCCTGAATTGATGAAAATGGAACTGGACGAAATAAAAGAGGATCACCAGCAAGAGGCCAACGAATCCGAGCAGCCGCAAAAGCCAACAATGAAAGGCCACCAGCAGCAGCATTCGGGCGCGAAACAGGAGGGCGGCGGGCTGACACGAAAGGATAGCTTCAACAATTGGAGCTCCGACGAGGAGACCAATCTGATGATGTCGAAAATGCGGCAGATCATCAAGACGTTGATTGCGGCTAGCGCCAATGCCCAAAACATAGCCCACAGCTCCTCGAAGAACTCAACACCAGTTGTGAGTGGGACGAGTACACCGACGAACAACCAAACGACGACGGCCACTCCAGTTCCTACTAGACCCAGAAACAACAAGGGCGGCGGCAAGTCACCGCAACTAGCTTATTTCGAGAGCGAACTGACCAGGCTGATGAAAACAGTGCCGGGCATCAATGACGACCAGGTGCGCGAGATTGTTGAGTATCTCAGCAGCGAAGACACGTGGTCGGACTCGTACGACTCGTCGGACTACACCAGCTCCGATCTGGAGGGCGCTGCTGCTGCTATCAGAACGCACAAGGCGGAGCTGAAGGAGCAGATCTCGGCCAGTTGCCAACAAATTATCAATAAATTTGATGGCTCTGCGAACGACGAGGAGGGGGATCGCGGGGATGGTGGCGTTATAGACGAAATTCGCCATCCGGAGACCGCAATCGTCTACCAAAAACTGGTAGCCTCATTTTCGAAGATTGCGTCCGGCTCGGCTGGTCCTTCGCACGCAAGTCAGAGCAGTGAGCCCGAAGCAGCAGCAAACAAGTCACCACAGCTACTAGCCAAGGTCATGCACCACATCGGGTCCCGTCTCGTTGCGTTGATGCATGAGGTGAGCAGTGGCGAGTCCCTTCACGGGAACTCGCCGGCCCCTCAGCAGCAGCAGCGCTACCACAAGAAGGCCGCCCATCAGAAGAACATCTCCGTCACGACCACGGAGGATGATGATGATAGCACGTCTGACAGTAGTAACATTGACAAAAGCGCCTCCTCGTTTATTCATCTACCGCGAAGCAAGTCGCATGACCTGCTCCTCAGCGAACCGCGTCCTCAGCATCACCAGTCCAGCAGCGGTGTCAGCGACACGGCCGGCGAAGAGAAGGAAGCGAGCGACTATGAACGCTTCTCGTGGCGGGGTAGTTTTGAGTCAGCATTACTGGCTAATGGTGACTCCAGAACCAAACTGACGACCCTACTCGACCGGGATAACTCAGCATCTGCATCCGCTTTGGCAGCAAAGCGCCGTTCAGCAGGTGATTTGTTGTTCAGCCCGAAAAGCTTGAGTCGCGAGCAACTGGACCGGGTGAGGAGCTGCGGTAGCATCGGAGGCGCCGGCGGCACCACTATCGACGACGACGAGCCCAAATCGAAAATATGGGAGGAGCAAGGAAGCAACAAGAACAACAACCAGTCGACAACAGGACATAGGCGATCCAGTGTGCCGGACGTTATTTGCGAATCGGGCAATTCCTCCGAAGGCGAGGAGGACGGCAATCAGTTCCCTACGCGATCGACCCTTCCGCGCAGCCTGCAAGCAACCTCATCATCGGCCAGCACCAATTCACTACCACGAATGTCCACCACGCCCATGCAAAAATCGTTGAGTGTCTACCAATTCTTACCGAATAGTGTGAAGAGTGCGCGTTACCGTCCGTCGGGTCTGAGTGGCGTCGTCGCTGTGCCTGCTGCGGCGATACGGTCAAATTCGGTGCCGAAAAAGTCCTCATCAACACCTGGATTACAACAGTTGTTCAACAATAAACGTGATGTCGCCAGAAGATTAAACTATTTGAGTGGCGGTGAGTTTTTAAATTTATCATTTATTAATTTTTTTGAATCAATTTTTTTTTGAATGGCAGGAAAGCGATAGTTTTTTTTCAATTTATGCAGCACTTTTATTCTGAAGGCATTAAATACGGTTCTCCGGACCTTCTGTTTGATACCATTGACACACTGATTCAACTCAGACTATCCATCAAATTGAGGAAAAAATTAATTACAATTTTTTAACTTTGTCTGCGCATTCAGCTGCCTCAGACTTCCAAAAGACCTTGCAAATGTCGAAACCTAAGGACACTTATTAAAACTGATCTGATGCAATGTTATGTTTGAACTATGACCATACAAATCGAGAAAGAGAAGAAAATTGATTGTTTTGCATTGGCCCATTTTCTTAGTTTGGTAGAACTCCGAAAAATATCCATGACTAGTTAATCACTGTTCATAATGAATGCTTGGTTCGTTGTTTGTGCGCAACTAACCTTTACTACACCACATTCAAACATTGCAATGGGTCAATCTGGATTGAAGCGGATTATGGAATCATTTGGAACTAACAATTATTCATGTTTGAGATTCATTAGTATATTGTTGGAAGCTCTTTAAAATGATACGAAATTGCAGTGCAGGTTCTCTTTGGCGTTTATGTATGTATAGAGTACGTATACGTATCAAACCGCAAAGAAAAAGTATCAGGGCATTGCGCAATAAATTGAAAAATACATACATATTTCAGAGCCCTTTTGTTGATGAGAAGTCACCACAAACTACGAACAGGTTGGCTCAAATTTATATTTGCTCATAAACAAAATCCAATTGATTCAATCATGCCTGTTATCCGAAACGTGTCGCCAATACAGCGATAGGTTCCTTCGATAAACATGATTTGTGTTCTTGGCAAACACACAAAAATAAATGAATGAATCCAACGAAATACTTTTGACTCAATGTTTCCGCAGTTACTAACTTCTCGACTGCATGTCATCTAAAATTCATGAATAAAAAGAATTAGAACGCATAACGAGCCCAGTTATTATACTGTCCAGCGTCCCACACACAACATTTCCTCCAAGCTATTCGATGCCATGTGGGGTGGGTCACAAAAAACGAGAACTACGGGGTGGATTAGGTCACGCACAGAGCCTGTATAAACCTAAAACGGCTTCTTCTCCGTCGCCATCATCATGCATGATTACCATCATCTCCAAGCTTGTCCGATTCCGTGTAGCAAATAATGGCGACTGCCTCAGTATTTGGAGAACTTATTTAAATCGCACGAGTATTTTGTCAAAACATTAAATAGCCGAGTCGTGAGTGTGGCTTTATGAATGGCTGGCATTATATTGGCATGACGCTGGGAACGGGGAGCCGACGCTGCTGGGCTCCCCATTTACGAAGTTCGAGTGGACACGAACAGGAAGAATTTATACCGAAATCAGGTTCTACAATATTAGCAATTATGTGGGTCTGAGAAACCGTTGTTGCTGCAATGGCTTGCTTTCACGAGCTCCCAGCACGAATTGAGCCACGAAATATAGTGAAATGAGGAAGAGATGGGCAGCGGTCGGTCATCAGACCATAAAAAACCATGGCATCCATGCCTGGATTCCCACCAATTCTTGTGCGTGATTTTAAAAAAATGGTATGATATAAGCCTTCCCACACATGCCGACTTTCGGAAGCAAGAAAAGGCTTTTATTATATGACCAGGCCTTTATACGGTCGGAACTCATAATCGTATCAAAGTGCCGGTTATACTGGATTTGAAGAACCCATTCCACGTAGAATGGTGTTCGAGTGTCATTGTTCTTTTGGCCGAAGTACACATACAAACATGCGAGGCTATAGAGATCCCGCTTTACTACGTTTCACATTTTCAAAGTGCAAAATGTACGAGATGTGCGAATGAATGAGCCAAACTTCATTCACTTTCAACAAAATTCCAACATTTTAAAATTTTGTGTTAACTATTTAGGAGTGGAAAATGCAGTGAAATTCATCTAAAACGGATACCCATGAGACGAATTTTCAGTGTCCGCAAAAAAAGATGTCCGCTACGAAAATGGAAACTAAAAACAGTCCTAGTAAAAGCTAATGTTCTGACAAAAATTTCGTATCAGTATCAATTCTTGCTGTGTTAGTCTCTCCTCTTCCTTCAACCCTGTCACCCCGTCCCGCCCTTTCTTCGGTTATCCACAATGCTCAGTTGTTGGTATCCATCTTTTCGTTTCCGTATCAATGACATGCTTTATTATAGAGCCCCTGAGTTTGCTGCATGTCGATGTTTGAAAGGACTCAAAATTCATCCGGTCTCAGGATCGTCCTGCTTTCCAAATAAATCTAAATATTCTCGAAATCTAGGGGTCATCTTATTTTCAACTTCTTAATATCCTGTAATGTGGTAGAATCGTCATGTAGTGCTTTTTGTACTTTGTGTACTATTGTATTTGTCCTTTCCATGGTATCCATAAAGTCCCATGATGAGGGGATTAATAAATTAATAAAAGTACAGAAAACGTTTCTAGATTTAACGTGGTGTCCTGACAAGTTGTCATGGGCCTTTTAAACCACGAGTTATGATAAGCTCGCACCAAAGTCCCCATAAACGTACTAGTCAGTAGCCTTTACTGCTTTTCCGAGTATGAGAACTAGAATCTTATCCAGAGCTTGCTTGGACACTTCCATAATCCTTGGTAAAGATCGGACCTATCAGCATCCTTTCCGCTCCTTGGGAAGCGGCCGAATAGCTACCGGTCCCAAACTGTATTAGAAATGACTGTACCCGCTTTGGGTGTTCATCACTGCCACCATGTTTCAACCTCCACAGGTTCTTCAACCAAACCCGGCAGGGACGAGTCCTTGGGGCACCGTTTACCCTTGGCACCAGTAACCCTGGTAAGGTTTCGAGGAAGTGCAAGCACAACCTCTTCGATTGAGCCCCATGGCAAAGCCCCGGACCGATCGCCGTAATTTAGAGCTATCATCCATTAAACCATAGGAATATATTATGGACTCTGTTAATCGTCATCTCTTTACCTCAGCATCCTGTTGAAGGGATGTTGATCTGAGAATCGGTGGGAACTCCTCCTCCTTTGCACTGGCTTCAGACAGTTCTTCTAGCTGCTTCGGTCGAGTACTGATCATCTGCTGGAATACTCTTTCTGCAAGGTACTCGTTCGCCTATGCAACTTTTCTCAGGCATACTCGAGGCCGGTTGTGCCTCCCCCAGTTCCTCCCCAGCTCCAGCGTTGTAAAGCGAAGTTTTATAAAAGTACAAGTGATCTAGATGAAAAACGACCGGAACAATTTTGCTGTCACGACTAAATATGCCGATTATAGGTATGACGTGGAGTGCCGATAGATAGGCACAATTCAGGGAGTTTTTCAAAAGTGCCAAGATGAATAGGCACATGAAGCTCGTTCTAATGTTCTAAAAATACTAAATTTTTCTCTAATTCTTACTCGCTATTCATACAAATTCTTAATGCTAACACCCGTAAGTGGTCAAACACTTATGGTCTAATTAACGATACAAAATTATGTTTTCCAAAACAAGAAAAACGTCATGCCCTAGCAGATGCAATAACTAATCACTACTCGTAAATTTCCCAAATGACACAATCACCCAAAAAGACAATATCTATATTTATGCTAGCAGTGCATTGCTCGCTGCAACAAGTGGTGTCGGTCGTGAGGAAAATTTACGAGGTGAAAAGCGCTATTTGTCCATTCATGAAGCGAGGTATTTTTTTTTTGTTGATAAATACATCAAATCAAGGATAATCTTTCGTTGGATTGTAAGTGATGTATTCATTTCAAAATAATTACATTACTTTAACGTTTGAAAGATGTTTTTGGATGCTACAAAATGGCCTTGAACTTAAAAAAACACAGTCGGGTGACAATATTGATGCCACAGATAATTTACCGCTTGCCACTGTTTTCAAATTTAAAGATGTGGAAGTGATTTTTGATTCAAAACCTAAATTCGGAGCTTGCTTGTGACATTCTCCACGCATTTCTCTCGAGCCTCAAGGTTTGTACTAGGGCACTATACATATGTGTTTGCGGGCATTTTCATCGTAGCAATCTGCCCCCTAATTTTCACTACTACTGCTCATTTGAACTGTTCGTGTTGTTTTCTCTGAAAAAATCCATCTGATTCAATCGAACATCTGGAAATGACCAATCTTCATCGGTGTAAATGTTGCTGTCCTAGATAGCATATGAGAGAGGCTGCATTATTTGATTCTATCCCGTTTTTTTATAAAAAAATGTTAAATCAAAAACTAGAGATAACGTAGATCGTTTTCCGGAGCATAGTCATCAATTTTTTTCATCCTAACAAGTAGAAATCCAGATTGATGACATTTTGAAGACGATCCCAGGTCAATTCGGACTCATGTGGACTCTCTACCGAATAGAAGCATTTCAACTTTGCCGCCACATTCAGAAATCTCATCAAGACTTTCTCTAAATTGAAATGCTGCCATTGCAAGATTAATTCTACCAGAATTTAACTTGCCATGCATCTAATAGATCTGCCTGGGCGGTGATGTTTGTACACTACTAGAAAATCTTCAATTTTAATTGGAGAAAGTTCAGTTGAAACACTATGCGAACTTGCATGCAAGGAATTCACTGAGTCATGTCGCGGCACAATAGGTTTCGACTATCATGTCGGCCGGAAGAACTCTCGACGTATGTAACTATTCAGGATACAAATGTGAATATGTCAGAACACGCACAGGTGACAAGGAACCATTTACAGTGACTCGAATAGCGGATAATCCATGCCATATCGTTTGCTGTAAGCCATCAATAATTGGTAAACTAATTGTAAGTGGGGTAATATTTTCCAACCTGCTACTACAAAGTATAAACCTCCTAGACATGAAGTACGTGTAATGAATGTCATATTGATTTTATGTTAAGCCATGCAATGACCAATTTGGTCCTCCACCCTCGTTAACACATGCTGTCGAAAATATCATGGGACACAAAGTATCAAATGTTCTGACCACGTTGAATTCGTGTTTTTTCAACAAATGCCCCAGTCAGTCATCGCGCCAATGAAAGTATCTTTAGATAGTTGTATTGCTAATACAAGGATTGAATGATTTTTCGACACACATGACATGGAATTAGATGCGTGGCGAATTGCCAACTAATTGTCGCTGACTGATAGATAACACACAATGTTTTCCGAACAATTCGCTGCCAAATGACTAAAGATAATGTCAGCAGAAAAAGGGGGCAGTTAAAACATGCCAATCACTTTTAGTGATAGTGCCTGTTCAGTCCGGGGATATCATTGAAAATTGATGGTCTTTAAAAATGCATCAATGGGAATGTCGGCTTTGTTGTTGAGTCGAATTGAATGCAACAATTATGCATTTCGACGGTTCTGGTCGTATGAGAATTTCATTTTACATTTCTATTGATTTCCACTGCACGAATATCCTAGTTGAACCTTTTAAAGTTCAGTGGTGAATATTGTGAACTAGCGATTAAAAATCGTTGCCCAATTTTTGGTGACCCCAGTCAGTCCTTGCGTAAAATTCAATTTCGATCCATAAAAGAGCATTTGATAAATACCTTTTTCCAGTGAAGAAAAGTTAAAGCTGCTGTTAAAAAGAAATTGCGATAAATAAATTCAAAGTCAGCCTTAGCAATGTGAGGTGAAACGATACAATTTCAAGGAGCCAAGACACAATTGTCTGCATATTGTAAGAATACATGTTTTTTTTACATCTAGTAAAATATATACGGAAAGTTCTACCAATTGTGATGCTTTCACGGCTCTATGCATCATTCCACGCTAGGTCCAAAAGACGAATGTTTGAATAGGCTTAGGCATATTAAAATAAATTAAACATTTCTCCCTTTTCGTCTCCAGCCCTCGGTGTTTTTCTGTTGCTATCATTCACCAGCTGCTCGTCGAAACCGATGTAGATTATATTACGAATTTACGCAAAATATATAAGCCAATTGCTTGAAAGGTCTTTAAGGGATGTTATTTTAGAAATATATATTCAAAGACGACAGACTTTAATAAAAGAGATAAACTGCTCCCGAAATGATTTAGCTTGTTATCGTGGGCGACACTTTTTTATTCTTCTTAACAATAATCGCACCTGAGACCATAATTTGATATAACCATTGAGTTTCTCACTATGTTTTTCATAGTTCCAGGATATTATATAATATATTCTAGATGTATCGAATTCTAATGCTCAACGTGATGCTGTCGTATCGTGTTGCATGAATGCTTTTCGAATAACAAAGATAAATAATACCATGAATAAATTATATATACTCGTTTAAAAGATGGGTCATCTGTCTGTTTTTTTCTTCGACACTTTTGCTGTTGAAACTACGCGCTTAAATATGTTGAAATGATTTTTTCCTTTTTCAACAAACTACATCTGTCAATTATTGTCGCCTTTTTAATACAATTTTGAATAAATATCTCGATGGCTATTTTATTTAACTGCGCCAATAGCGTCAAATCTCGTTCAATTCACGTTTTAAATTATTTTACGGCAAACTTTATTGTATTATAAATATGATATTTTAAGGCACTTAAGTTTTTATTTATTTTTCGTCAATTTTTAAATATTTCTGAGTGTGTTAATGTTGAAAATATATCAAGTGTTTAAATTTAAAATATCTCAAACAAGGCGCAGTTTCAATCAGAACTTTTGCAATCACAATCAGAGCTTTTGCGGTCGAAGTGCCCGTTTTGATGTAAATCGCTCAAAAGCATCGAAGAAAGCACGAAGTTCTGGTCGTGTCGTGCCGGTAAAAAAAGAAAGCGATCAGCACGTTTGCGCCCAGTTTCGAGAAAGTTTCTTTGGTATTTCCCATTGATTCACTTCATATTGATATACTTCATATGCCTGCCATAAAAACATCATTATTGGTTACGACTATGGGTGGGAGTTGAACCGCGGACGGGTGAGTAGACATCTCATACTATATGCTTGTATCCAAGTTGGCATTTATATTTTAAGGGGAAAAAACCACAACAGAAACAAGCGTGCTATTCAACTCAAACATTTTTAGCGTTTTGAATCAAAACTTTGACGCTTAAAAATTTTGACTAAGCATGTGGTAAATCATTAGTGACATACTTGAATTTGCAGTGGTGTGCAACGTTTTTTTTCAATATTATTCAGCATTTCTAAAGTGCAAAACAACATCATACCTTGTCGCTTAAATTTAAAACTATATATATGACAATATAGCAAGTGTGTGTTTCACTGTTGCCAATGTCGAAATAGCACGCACTTCGAAAAGAAACCAACAAACGACCCATACCACATTTATTAAATACCATACATACATATTTCTTCATAATGGAGGTCTGGTAATTGTTTTTGGCTTGCGACTCCAAGAACGGTAAATAAACCTGTAAAATGATTTCGGTTTAAAAAGTATCTTGGATGCTATCATGCATTCTTGCATTGGTCTTGAGCTATAAAATCGTTTAGTGGTTTTCCAGACACAGACATTTATATGCTTTTCTGAAAACAAGTACTAAAAAGTCAAGGCCGGTAGAATCCATTGGACGTTATGAATATTTTAACAATAAGTTTAGCATTTGATTCAATGCACACATCATCTTCGTGCATGCATGCATGTGATTTGTGGAAAAGTAACATTTTGATGGAGTCTTTTATCAGATCAACTCGTTTCTAATGATACAGGTGTATATGCATAACAAGATATATGTAGAAAGTAAATTGTTGATCGAACTAATAGTGCATTTCTAATGAAGTAATTTGCAATCTTGAAAATATTTTCATTCTAATGAAAGTGTTAGAGAAAACGAGGCTGCTGTTAAAATTCTAAGATAATTCCTTAAATAAATTAAGAGAGAAATGTTTTTTGGTGGAAAATAGACTGGCTAAAAAAAATTGAAGAAGACTTTCTAACATGTATTTTGATTGCATTATCATTGAGCTGCAAAACATTCTGGTTCGCATTAGCAATACTTGATTTATTAATACAATGCTCACTTACCAATACTGTTGTACTTATTTCAAGGTTGTTTCAAGAAATTGAGTTGTAAATCGCAGGGTTAATTTACCGTTTCAGTTTAGAACATTTAAATAATGATTTACGACAATTTAAAATAACACTAAGCTATTCAGCATGATTCTTGAAAAAAACATGAAATTCTAGCGTTGATTCTAGTTTCAAGAACTATATTTTAATATTTTGTGAATTTCTGTTAAAATTGTATCATCATGTGTTAAATTTGAATCTCACCAAACCGTCCATCGATTCTTATAAAACGCCAAATTATTTTTCGCTTTGATCAAAAGGAAAGGATGACAAAAGGTTACATATTGAAGCGACTGAGTCTCAGAGATGATATCATAGTATTAGCTTCCACAAATAGAAAAAGCGTAACTAATACTTCTGCCGATATTACTAACATCAATATAAAAGCAGGTTCATTTTGAAAGTCTCGAGCATGAGAATGTTTCATTAATTTGCTCATATTCAGCTAATTTTCTATGTACATTTTTATCTTAAATTTGTATTCCAAAAACCCAAAATCATACACATAATTTAATTCAGTTTCGGGTTTGTTGAACCAATAAACTAATCAATGAGTCAAGTGCTCACCTACTCAAATATTTGAAAATAGTTGTCCACAGCAATCTAATATAGTATAGATTTGCACTGGAGATATAGTACTTACTAGTGCATCTTTGTCTCGTCGCTTGTACAGACATGCGACACTCATGCCACTTATGATGCATATGTTGTGGAAATCATGAACCAAATCAACTGATGAGTGGATATTTGTATTAAGCAAAGAGGACACGGTACAAAGTCATAAATATATTTTAAGCAAAATCTTTTCCTATTTGACATTATGTTTTCATGCCATAAGAAACCTCTCAAGACTTTAAAACATATAATAATAAGAACTATTCGCAACAGTTCCCAAATTGATTTCTTGTATTTTAGTAACTATAGCAATGTTTTCATATGGAAATAATCTGAAATTGAAAAGAGAAAAAGCTTTCAGCTGAACTATCGATAAAAAGATGCCAATCAGTTGGAATCATCCGTTTGATTTCTTTCAAAAAAACCTAAAAATTATCTATCATCGAAAATCTATGTAGTATAAATCACCGAAATCGTATTTGCACCCACTTTATCAACATTTTCTAAGGTATGCATATTTAAAAACGTGAAAGTCTCACTAACAAAAAATGAACATCAGCGACATATGAAAACGGTTTTAGTTGCGCCCACCTTACATCGTGGTATCTGCTAAAACATCTTTTGAAATCTTCTCACATTCCATTCCCGCTTTTTCCCAAAATGTGAATGTAATTTGATCGCATCAATCATATCGCGTGCGTTCTATAAAAGCTCAATAGTCATTTATCATGCATGTATCATCCTTTTGTCCAGGTCATGTGACATGCGACATTGTGTAGTGTGACATTCTGTATGTTCACCTTAGAAGTAACATACAAACATGCGAAGAAGATAACAAATGCTTCTTGTCGGTTGCTTTCTGAAAGAGTTGCTAGAAGTTGATTAATGCATGAATAAGAGACCAAGCAAAACTCTAGCATAGTAGTACGGTGGTGTAGTATTTCAAGTCTCTGTCGTGTACTTTTCAGATACTCCTGGAATTGCATAATGCAACAACGTCAACATGGTACCTACCCTCTAATAAAATTCATGGCAACTTATTGGAGTGCACTTTTCTGTGTTTGCTTCATTTCCATGTGAAGTTGACTTTGTTTTGTTGCAAAAGTATCTTCACTCTCGAGATATTTCTCTTAGCTGCCTGCTAGCATACGAGTATGATTCCTGAACACTAGCAAGAAAAAGATGAATGTATTTCCCACTGTACCATCTGCGTACCACTTTCTGCATATGTATAAAAATATATAACAACTCAGAGTATGCATTATTTTAAAATGTAGTACATATTTTTTTTTTGCTTATGCAGAAGTTGATGACATAAAGCAAACAAACAATACGAAGTGTGTATCTGGATGGTTTTTGTAAAAAGAAAATGAAAAAGAAAAACAGCAACAGAGAAATCCTCTTTAATCTTACTATCATCGATGAATATTACAAAACCAATTGTTGACATCAAAGTACCATAAACAAGTGTGAGAACAAGTGTTTCTTGGACAACAATCGTATAAGCTATTCGCAGATAAGATAATAATCATATCTGTGACAAGATATAATTATTTCATATCGTAGCATTCTATTTCGTAGTGTAAATAAACAAAGAAAACACCAACATAAGAAAGATTGCTTACAATAGTGATGCATTGTTATAACATATCTTATATGGTCATATTAAAAAATGAAACACGTTGTTTATCACATCAAAACAAATAGGATAGGTTGAAGATATACCTTTGGCTGCAAAAAAATTTAAAAAAAAAATATTTTAAGAGAGAATTTACACGTATTTTCAGGGAAAAATATATTTTCTTGATGTTCAGTGCCTCAAAAATATGTGCATAACATTTTATGTTGATGTGAACAAAATCGTAGACACAGATTTATGCGATCAGGTGCATTAGCAACACCTTTAAATTCTTTTTCCTCAAAAGTGAATTTTTCGAATCGGTAACCACAATTACTTGAAAACTACTAAATCGATTCATTACAAAATTTGTTCGATATTTTCTTAGATAGTTTTGTTCAGACTGGAGTACGAGACTTTTTCTTTCAATTTGGCACACATTTTTATCATGGACGGTTGAGTTTTATAAAAAAAAATAAAGTTTGTCTTCAAAAAGCTGGAATTTTGCTATTAGTTTTTGATACATTCCTTCGTCTAGTCTCTAAAATATACGCTATGTAGCTAATGATCGCTAGATTTTCATCAATTTCACCGCAAGGGACCAAAGACCTCTCAGCAAAATAGTAATAGCTTCAAACATTATTTTCTTATAATATAAAATTTGTTTGATCAATTTGATTCCAGTGTAGGAGCTCATCCGGACGAGCTTTCCCACATCTTCACTAAATCTTTATTATCCTTATTATTTATTCTACTGCCTTATATGTGCAACGGCATCTTTCTTTTAGGATATTTATTGGTAGCTAGATACAATTTTTTGAGTTCTCTATGGTCTGGTTACCCATTTAATGCTTCGAATCAGAGCCCCACTGCTTTACTATCTTGTTTTCCGAAACTCCCTGAACGCATAGTTCTAGAATAAAGTTAACTAAACTTTTTACTGCGGATTGTCTCCTGTGCAACTAACACGAATCTCTTCGAACTAAGTCACATACTCACAAAGGCCTTCGACTACCGGGATCAAATTGACGTAGTCTACTAATTTTAGTTTTCAATCATACTAGCGTCCATCAAAAGCTAGTTCACTATGACTCTATCATCCAATGTTTCTTGGTTTACATCACAGATCAGCATCCATTCTTGCTGTGCTAGTCACTATGGAGCAATTTCCTCCTCCACCTTTCATCCTATTCCACCCTTTCTTGGATGATCCACAATACTTGGTATCCATTTTTTCGTTTCCGTGATAATGATCTGCTAAGTTAAAGAGCCCCTAAATCTTCTGTATGTCGATGTTTTAAAGGACTTAAAATGTATACGGTCTCAGGATGGTCCTGCTTTACAAATGAGTCGGGATGTTCTCAAAATCTGGGAGCAATGCAACCTTTTTAATATTCAAAAATGCTGCAAAATGGCCTTCAACTTGAAAAAAACAACAGATAATATTCCGCTTACCACTGATTTCAAATGTAAAAATGTGGAACTTAAATTCGAAGCTTGCTCTGCGACAATCTCCGCGCATTTTTCTCGAACCTCTTGGTTTTTACTGGAGCACTTTATATATTTACGGACATTTCTTCCTGCGCTCAATCAAACACTGGTCTCGTCTCGTCCAAAGCATACTAGAATACTGTTCTTAGGTCTTAGACGTTTTAGTTGAATCTAGGCGACGTAAATTCATTCGTTTTGATGTATGTTTTCTGTTCTGGCTTCACCACCATCAAAACATTACTAAATCGTATTTCTGAACGAACTGTTATTTGCCGAACCGTGTGCCAAAATTTAAACTTTTTGTTGCACCATCCTCCGCTCGCCCGTTCTTATTGACCATTACTTGTCTGTAAATGAAGATCTGAACAATTAAAAAATAGTCGCTTACCTAAAAAAAGGAAATCGCAACGTAAGATGCGAACAGAAACATAAGTTGTTTCTTTCTTTATAATTAACCTCCGAACGCTGAGAAGGTTCATCTTCGCATGATTTCAGTACGGGGAAATATTTATGCTTCACACGTGTACAAAATACTTCAAGCTGAGGTTATAAAAATCTTATTTCTCCTACAGATTAAAGTGGTCGTACTGCTTTGGAAGGGCTGGCGAGGCATCACCCAAAGAGGATGCCAGGCTACCTCTCATGTCGAAACCGTTGTAATAAGTGTTGTGTTAAATTGGTCATCTCTAAAGAATGATATGATAACTTTACCTATTTTTCAGCGACAAGCGCTAAGCACAATGGCACGCGAAATGCCTATATTTCTAAGGATCTGGGATTAAGGCTGGTACTGCCGAATATGGCAGGAGAGCTACTTGAGTTCAAAACACTTGCCGAATATGGCAGTCTGGTTTCTGAATTAACTCTAATTTTATTTCTAAATCTACAGCTCTTTTATACAAAAATCTATATACAGAAAACTTACTCTAAAATTAAAAGTAGGGATGTAAATCTATGTACATAGTTTAAGAAATCAATATCATGCATAGGACGAACAAATCGCGTTCCCACGGATAGTCGTGGTCATTAAGATCCAAATTTTATGAGGTCATCACACTCGTCTAGACGCTGACCAGCCATGAGCCACTTAGAGCATTACGCTGAGCAATGCATGCACGTGGGAATTGTGCTTGCTCGATCTAAATATGTCCTTATGGCTGATCGTCATTATGAATGATATATGACGTCTAGACAGAGTAAAGTGTACACTACACCGCACCTTTCTCCATTGGTTGAGTTAAATAAGTTTTTCGGCTAACCCCAAATGTTTACCAATAGCGGAAACCCATTTGCCGAGAACTGCGGAATGCGTTACGAAAACTCATTGATTTCCGATCTCCTAGAAAATCAAATCACACAATCTTTGATATCGGTGAATACTTTCAATCAAACTGTACCTTCCTGATATCACAGAAAAACATGGCTTGCAATGCCATCTTCGTTTAACAGCAGAATCAATTCGCCTAGCTCAACGTCGCATGTGGGTGTGGAGTCGAAATTCGAAACCTAGCAAAATTTCGGCTACATTGATGTATTATAAAGGTCCGAAAGTGATGCGAAATTTATGCGGCAAACGTTTGATTAGATTTTATAGTAAACATTCATAAACACGCACTTATGGGAGTTAGACAAATTTTGTGCGAGGTTTACGTCACTTCGCAACTTTTTGTAAAAAAAATTCTATATTTCAATGAAGGAAATCTAGACTACTTGTAAGAGATTTTCGCTTCATATTAGACGCAACTCATGCAGTGGTAAGGATGAGCTCGATACGTAAAGTGAGACGCTAGTCGTATGTTTCTTCTGTAAAAAAGTTTCAAGACGTATGATAACTCTACGAAATTGCTTCACTACGAAAATGACAGTATGTAGGGATTTCAACTTCAGCAATTCCGGAAGCAACAGCTTGTCAAGATGTCAAGCATATTTGTAAAAAGAATTGAAAGGAATAAGTAAGAAGAGAACCTTATAAGGAACCTTTCTTGAAGTAGTGACAAGAGACAGACTTTCAAAAAAAATGGTTTAAAGCACAAATTGCTCATATGAATGTTTTATGTTGTATGAAAATTAATCTAAATTCTTATTCTTGTACAAGTTCAAATCGAATGATTGAATGAATCTCACCATCACTTCAAATGAGAGGTGTTTCCACTAATCTGGGTGATTTCAATCAAGGAAGAAAAAACAGAAAGCATAAAATTGCAATTGTTCGCTATTATTTGAATCATCAAAAATTGCTGTAATTCTTGTTTTCGGACGCCATGCTTCATACAAGCATAAAATTAGAAAACAAATCTCGAAACGATACGTACAAGCGTTTACAACGCAGCAACACCACTAAACTCATAATAATTATACAACATTTAAGACTTTCAAGTTTTCTTTTTGGGCGTACTGGGCCGATCTCAAGGTAATAACACATGTTTGCTGATGTTTGTGTTCGGTGGGGTTGAAAACGAATCCACGCAAAAGTGTTTTGGTTCAAGAAAAGATACGCGACGTGACGCACACACGCCAGCATAAGCTTTTTGAGCAGCTCAACCGACAAATACCAGTTAAGACGACTCGACGACGAGGTCGTTGAATAGCGAGCGTTGCTTTTTTCTGTACGTGTAGCGCAAAACCTTAAATATTTTGATCGCTTTCATTACCGCAAACGAATTCGGTGGATACCGGGAAAAGGAGGGCGAACTACCGCCAAACTAGATACTATGGCTACGCTCGAGATACAGCGGCCACGTACGACTAGCCGAATTAGACGAATAGCGGGCTCAAGTCAAGTCGTTGTCCCATAAGAAATCCAGTTTGCAAAAATCGAATTGAGCCACACGGTCTTAAGTTAGATGAAAAGTTCGCTGCTAGCCGCCATTTTCGCGCATTTTATAACTCGTTCCGCACACAATGGCTGGCATTTGTGCAGCAAATTGGACGTAGCCATTTGGCTAAGTGGAACGAACCATCCTAGAAAGGCACCTGGTTAACAGCAGCACTGCTTGCCTGCGCCTTACCAATTACCTTGCTTTCAACGGAATTGGCACAACCTATCGAATTAGTTTGGTGCGAGTTATTGCCATCAAGCGCGGCCCAACCAAAGCCCAGGTGGCGATGTCGAAAACGGGCAATTAAACGGACGGTTCGTCGCGATTGCCGCGGAAAATCTTAACTGAAAAGATAGATTTTGCCGAGTCACATACCAGCGAGTAACTGGTATGTGGTGAATGAACGAACACTCATCACAATTTTTTTGTGAGGCCCAGAAAAAACCCAAATTCTGACCCAAACCAAGATGCATGCACCTTGGGAACTCGGAAACAATAGGCCGACGTGGATGGGAACCACTTTTGGAATTCACTCATTTTCGAAAGCTATTCAAATGAGATTATCACTTCCATTAGAATTATTGCTTGGTTTCTCGAACAATGTCTATAATTTTTTTCTCTCCAATATTGCACTCGTAGCCTAGTGGCCGTTAGAGGTGATTGGAGAATTCACTGAATGCTTTCTATTGAAAATCCAAAATAACCAATTAATAAACGTGGTTGGAAAGCCGCAAATTTCTCATTGATATTAAAACAAAATTACATGAGAAGCAGCAATTGGCAAAAGGCAATTTTCGTATCGTCGAAAGTATCTGATACTTACAATCAGCAGCAATCAATCGATCTTTGGACATGTTCTTCTGTAATGTTGCCTGCAATCGATGCAAAAAAAATGAAGATTCACACATGCAAGCAACATTTATTAACACAATGCTATTACGCTCTAATTAATCATGAAAACTAGCGCAAGAATTTTTTTCATGTAGAACATCACAAATTAAATTCCAAAAAAATTTACTCCAACGTATTTTTCTCTTAAACAATAGAATCATTTGTAACTTCACTGGCCTGAACAGAAGAGCGTCTAAGTCAGCTCCGAATTTAATTGTTACGAATCAAATGATTGCTGTTGAAGTTTTTAAATTTCTTAGTTATATTTTTCCTAAATTTATTTTGTTTTTTTTTTTGTGGAAAATTGAAAATTTTGTGATCCATGCACTGTTCGAAAAATAACCCGATATTTCAAAACTCTCAATCAAAGCGTTTGCATCTTGAAAAAAAAATTATCTGACCTCATTTCTATTGTTGAAATGTAAACTTAATGTCAGTGTAGCATTTTTCGAACAAGGGTCATAATAATATTCAAAGCGATAAACTGCTTCTAGACCAGAGAATTTCTCCAGAAAATCAGAGCATCTTTCTTTACTGATAGCCAGGCAGCTATTCACTGATAAACAATTATGTTCCCCACTTTTAAGATAACTACGGATAGCGAACACTTCTAAATGAGATTCGTACATCTCGAAGTGATCCTATATTGGGTACCTGGGTACATATAGGTTTTAACATGGTTACCTGGCTCGATGACCTGAACACCACAACTTCATAGGCGCAGGCTACGATAGGCTCACACCAAAGCCCCCAAAACATAGTAGTGAGTAACCCATAAAGAGTATGAGTACTGTTTTTCGGCGTTGAATACCAGTTTTATCCAGATGTTGCATGGACTCTTTCATACCCCTGGTCGATATTGGACCTATTTCACATCCTTGCTGCTCTGTGGGTCGCAGCACTCTTGATAACGCAACAGCACGCCAATGCATCACAACGCAGAAGAATTTCCAAATAGCTACCGGTTCCAAAATGTTTTCCAAATGAATGTACCCGCTTGGGTATAATCACAGCCATCAAGTTGCAACCAGTAGGTTCCTCGCCGCAGTTGGCAGGGACTCTTCAGAAAACGGATGCGAAACCTGGGCTCCACTTTCTTGGAGGACTTCACAGATGTGTTCGGAATAAGCAGAAACAACATAGTCAGCCGAATAAAAGAATCAAACTCAGAATCCAACATCTAAATTTTTAGTGCCGTCCTTTCTTTTTAAAATTCTATATCGTTTTCGATAGTTTGGTTTTATTTAATTATCGGGCTTTCAATTACCGTAAAATGTAAGAATACACGAAATCAGCAAAAATACTGACAAAGAGAAGGCACGCCATCGTCCTCTCAGATCTGGATGAAATTTGGCACATAAGTAGAAGGCGTCAAGGATATTTCATTCTCCATTCCCCGTTTTTGAGAAAAAAAAACGCGTCTAAAGTTTTTAGCGTCGCTTATGAATTAGTAAGTTTTCGCATCGCAGTGTAGGAAGCATGAGATCATCCCCCGTTCACTTCGTGTCTCATAGCAAACTTTTGCATATATTCGCACATGCATCCTTTCCTTAAAATGTAGTAACTTCCTCCCTTCCTTTTAATTGTAATTAATTAACGATGGGTGTCGCCGTCTTCTGTTTCTCTTATTGTCACCCAATTTGACACTGAGGCAAAAAGACAACAATGAATAGTTCTAGGAACGAAGGACTATATGACCATCCAGCAAGAATTTCGCTTCGAGCACAGCAATTCGAAATTATGGAACTGTTAAACAATAACGTCCCTCCCTAGCATCTACTTTATGCCACAATTACTCAACACCATAGCATTCATGGCTAGCCACGTTGGGCGCCACCTTCGTTTATTGCTTTTTGCCGATTTGGCTATGAGACACAAAGAGGACGCAGGATTGATTCTAGGAAAAAAGAATGATCTTACCATTAGCTATGATTTTGCTTCGTTGCAACAGTTTTTTAATAATAAATCGGTTCAACAATGAGTTTTTAGTATAATTCACATATCTAAATGATCGATAATTTGCTGATTTCTAAAAATGAATGTATTTGCAGTTCAACATTGCTGATTTATCTTAAACTAATTACATCCACAATTATTCAAAAGAAAAAAAAACAATACCGACCGGGGATCGAACACACGACGACGACAATTATTCAAAAAAAAACAATACCGACCGAGGATCGAACACACGACCTCATGATCGTGAGTTAGTAGCGCTGCTTCCTACACTTCCACTTCTGCCAAATGCGAAAACTTACTAATCCATAAGCGACGCTAAAAACTTTAGAAGCGTTTTTCTCAAAAATGGGGTGGTGTTGCAGTCTAATATTTTAAGGATCGAATATTCTTGACGTCTTCTACTTATGTGCCAAACTTCATCCAGATCTGAGAGGACGATGCCATGCCTTCTCCTTGTGAATCCAAAAAAATAATCATAATCAATCATGATATTAACTCAATGAAACTCCTCTTTCGTCACCCTATCATGTCCTTCGCAAACAACCCAAATTAATTTTTGTGATACAAGGCCATTCCGAAAGAGAACACATTGCACTTTACTCAATTTGGACTAAATCTATAAAATAAGGCTCGCTTGAATAAAAAATACACCCAAACGAACTACTACCTTAAGTGGCAATATACTTCCACTGGACGAACGATGGCCTACCGCGTACAATACCGCATCATATGTGCGACTAGGTTCTTGATATACTTACCTCGCGGGTGCTCCCTATAGAGGATTGTATTGCTCTCCAAAGGGATCTGGACGCGATCGATTCTTGGAGTCAAACTAATTTTCTCTCCCTTAATGTCCAGAAATGTCACAAAATGTCTTTCTCCCTAAAGCCTAGTCCAATTGATCATATCTATATGTTACACGATATTCCTCTTACGGCTGTTCTTCAAATAAAAGATCTGGGAGTAATTTTCGATCCGAAACTTAAATTTGAGCCTCACATTGTGGCTATAGCCGCACGTGCCTCTCGGGTTTCCGGGTTCGTGTTAAGACACTCTCAGATGTTTACTGACATTTCCTCCGCCGTCAACCTATACTCTAGCCTAGTTAGACCCATACATGAATATTGCTCGCAAGTATGGTCACCACACTATCAATATTTGGATTCTTTGATTGAATCAGTACAGCACAAATTCACTCGTTTCCTTATCTTTAAATTTAAAATTTCTTTGCTACAACTTCCTACTTTGCAATTCCGCAGACTCCTTTTAGATGAATGTTTTCTATTTCGGCTTCACCACCATCAATCAAACTCTAACCTCTCTGATTGTTTAGAGTATCGTTTTACAGAACGCCTTGCTAGATCTGCCATTATATTTTCAGCTCCATATGCTAGAACTGAGACTTTGTACCATTCCCCGATGTTGCGACTTCCTCGTAACCACAATAGTCTGCAACTTGGTCCGTTTCCGTACTCACTCTACATCTACAAACAAAATGTAAAACGTATTTTATGTAATTAGTTTTACTTTACTATATTTTTCTTTCTGTTTTGTTTAATTTGTCTTGTAATTGGGCTATATTAGTCTGTAAGATGCATTCCTAATAAATAAATAAATAAATATACTTTTAGTTCCGACCCTCTTAAGCTCTCTCTTTTTCCATTGAAATGATATTCGCATATGTTGTACGAGTAATAAGTATATGAAGAACCTAGTCGCACATATGATGCGGTATTGCACGCGGTAGGCCATCGTTCGTACGAAAATTGTAAAATGAGTTGAAGAATGTCTGGAGATTGCTTCTGAATAATATTGATATTGACAGATCCGAGGTAATTTTACAACTTAGTAGAGGCGCCGTCAATATCCTTTTATTCACTCTTCGTTTTGATGCCTTTTCCATCTAGCAAAATTATTTCTTGCAGCAATATCAAACTATTCGATGTGTACACTATTTAAAATGACAAATTAGAGCAAACTAATTTACTTACTTTTTTCATGTGATCAACCCATTCATAGAGTAAATTAATTGTGTTACCTGATTTTGAGAATATTGAATGATCAGGCCGTTGTTTTTTTATTCCTATGACTTTCGTACATCGTCGACTAGAACAATTTTTCTCAAAATCCTTTTCCAAAATAAGTTTAATATAATATACTAATTCTGTATTATTGATTTCACGTTCCATTTGGCTGGAAACAACCAAAAAATATTTTCAAAAGCTCTCTAAAAATTTAAAAATAATGCAATCAAATCAAAACTCTGTTTCTGTAAAAGATTTGAGAGTATTGTCAACTTAATGTTCCAAAATGTACACTACTTTTGCCTGTTTTCCGCAACAATAAACTGTAAACCCTAAAAGATTTTAATAAAATATCTTCACTCTCTTTAACTTGCAAAACTGAAAAGCCACTTAAGCTTTTTCCGTTCTGCTATTATTCTATAGTTGATACCTTAATTGATTTGCACACAGCATCTTCTAATCCTTTCACCCTCAACTTAAACCACAACTTCCTAGTTGTTTGCGAAGAATGCTTGTTTTCAAAACATTTGCTACTTTTGTATTTCTGACACGATTTTAGTTTAATGCAACGTTCTTTGTTCTCTGTTCTCTGGCTGTTTGATTTTGGCCGTCCGAAGTATCTTTTCTTGTGCTGGTTTTAGTTTGTGTTTACAGAATCAATTGGAAAGTTTTAATCAGAAATACTTGTTACATTCAGTTTCGTTTTAAACTTTTTACGAGATTCGTATATAATTAAGAGAACATTTATCAATTGGCTATAGCTTCATGATCTTTTCGTAGTATGGGTTTAGTAGCAAGTCTAGATCGTTAAATATCCATGAAGGAAGAAAATACTCAAATCTATTCCAGAACAGGTTACCAACCGGCGGCTGCACACATATGTATTATGGTGGCTTCCCATGGTGCGTGATTTTACGGGCCGCATCCGTGGTTTACTCGTGATGAATATAGCACTCCAGGTCACGCATTTAGGGTACCATCCTTCCGAGTGAGCTGGGAAGCCAGCAATATAGAGGATTTGGCCACTGAAAATCAAAGGAAGCGATACTAATCCCATATTTCTTCCGAATTGGAACGGTGGGATATTGCTTTACATTTTGTATTCAAAGCAGGATTATTTGAAACTCAAGAGCTTACATTTATAAAAGCAAAGGAAAAGACCCCGAGCAATGTTCAATTGTGTAGGAATGCGTCTTAGCTTGACTTCTGAGTGTTCTTAGTGGTATATTTTACGTTGTACTATCAAATTTTCGAGTGGAGCGTATAGTCAAATGATAACGCCAGTTCAAGCTGGCGAATAGATCTTTTATTTTTCAATCAGACCATCAATAACCTTAGATTAGCATCATTTTTCCTTTCAAAAAAATTTCTTCGATAATTAACTCAATTATTATTTCCACAATCAAATCGCCTCCTCAAGGCTCCTTTGCTCAATACACTTGTTAACACGTTCCCACCCACTTTTATTTTTGATCTCGGTCCCAGAATCACCCTTTTTTAAACAGCATGATTTTTAAATTGTTTGGATATGAAAATCATGAAATTAGGCCAGGATTTTTTCCCAAAAAAATTCAGAACGGTCATAATCGTGATTTACTATTTTCTTTGACAAAAATTAGACGCCTCTACTCGAAAGCGTGTTAATAGCTAAAATAATATTGGCATATTTTTATTGTTCATAGCATTGACCTTAATTATCAGACATCAATTTGTCGTGAAACATTATTTTACGTTAATTTGTTGGTAAATAAAGTAACCTTAAAAAAAACTACCACGCCTTCAAGTTACCTTGGTGTTTTTTATGTTCAATTTATCGGAATTCAATGAATTGAATGATTGAAAATATATTAGTCAGAATCATTAAAATTTATCACTTTTTAAAAAAACTATAAAACACGATTTTAGCCTTGAAGAAAAAATACAGTCATGCAACGATATGTTCGAACATACTTTGGTAAAAAAACGCTTTAAAATTTTTCTTAATTAAATTAATATTAAAATTAAATTAGAAAAATTGTCGTAAACTTTTAATTGAATGTATCTATTAATCGTGAATACAAAACTCACAACGACACATACACAGCGTGGTGTACTGATACTGAGTCGCTAGAATTAGTTGATTTATTTATTTGATCTTATTTCTGCAAACAAAATTACTTATTTACGCAAATCTTGTGTGAACGATCCGAACAATTTTCGCTATGTTGTTTCGGTTTCGGTAATGTGGTAAATTTTATCAACAAAAACCATCCACATAATATAAATAACTTGCTGTGAAGGCCACAAAGGACTCCCGTTTGAAGGTCCGATGATATGGAGTGAGCTGATGATTACTATTTTTGAACCGTAAATGAGAAAAAGGTATGAATGAGTATGAAAAACTAGGAGCTAATATCGATATTAAGGTTAATTTTTTGCATAGCCATTTGGATGGATTCACTTAGAACCTGGGTGATTACAGTGGAAAACAAGAGTAACGATTCCATCAAGGTATCAAGATAATGGAAGAACAATATCAAGGCCAGTGGGAACACGATATGATGGTGGACTACTCCTAAATTTGAAAAAGGAATTGTGTCTATCAAAAATACATTAGACAATCTTATAAAAAATGTTTTTCTTGATTTGTATTTCGTTTTATGATGATTGTTTCCATTTCAAATATCATTAATAACGCTCTTGTTGTTAAAATAGGGAGGTTTGAAATGTAACAGAAAAATATATATTTTCAAAATCTGGAGCCAATTCAAAATTTCTGCTAGATTTTTCGAATTTAAAGGACCAGAGTGATCAAAAGTCGACTGTTGAAATTCACGTCGCAGAATCAGCATTCCCTGTGAAGTAGATAAGTCCTATTAGCTCAACATTCTACCTTTTAGGTTTTACTTCTTGTAAATATTCTTCAAGTCAATGCTTCCTACGTTACGAATATTAAAGTTATTCAGGCAAAATAAGAAAAAAAACATTGGTAAATCCGAAGAGAAAATCCCATATAATCTGAATAAAGACGCCGATTGTAGTGCGAGATTAATTAATTTAATCCAAACGAAGGAAAACACTTTCATGGCGAATCGAAATGGTTTTCATATTTACCACAAATACATAACATAATGGTAAAATATGTATGCATGTGGCCTAGCAGCAGGCGATAGTTCGCCAAGCTGCTGTATCGAAAACGACCAACGACCAACGACCAACAGCAGAGTTACACACTATGTTTTCCTACTGCTGGGCCCAACTTCTTCCTGGTTTGGGGAAGCCCAGCCGCCCATTCCCAAGCAGCATTAGTACAACCAGACCAGACCATTTACTGGAAAAGGTCAAAGACAAGACTCCTTCGGCGAGGAAGAATGCCGGCCGGAGAGCAGGTCTTTTGGGCCGATATCTAAATTATTCGTGACTAATGCAGTACTCATAGGAAATCAAATTACGCTTATTGTGTTGCGTTGTTTGCCAGCTTCCGCCGATACTCGTATATTTGCGGGAATGTAGTAACCTGTGCTCAAATATTTGACGATATGTGGCATGATGTGTTGCTGCAATTATTTTTCAATGCCAACCACCACATGTGATGTCGAGCCATGAGTGTTATCCGTGCTTGGACCTCTTCTTCTGCAGAAGCTTATGCTTCAAGTGTTTTTTCATGCTGGATTGCACACAATGTGTGATTTTTTTCTTAGATTTTGTTGAATTATACGAACGTACATACTCTGTCAGAGGGCAAAGCGATAGAAACGAAGAGATCCGGCAAAGTAGATTCAGAAATTTGAACTTGGCAAGTGTGCGGAAGTAAATTATTTTTCACGCATGCACGACACATGTTTGTGGAAATGAAATTAGCAAGAAGAAAAATGTGCGACATTTCCGGAGGATATAGATTTGAATCTAAAGAATGGGTAATCTATCAATCAAGTAATCGTGAAGGCAGCGAAAAACCTTTGCAGCCACTGTCGGAACGAAGAACGATGTTTGTTAAGTTTTTAAAGTCATTTTAAAAGAATTGCAGTGTTGTAAAAATATGTTTTTCATTTATCATTACAAGAAAATGATTTTTAAAAAAATATTTCATAATTCTTGACAACTTTTGGCAACAGAATCGAAGATTCTCGTTAGAAAATCCAAATCCCTAATTTTTCGCTTCTTTTAAACGCCTTCGAATATTGGCACAGTATTCTCCAATATGTTAGTGCCTTTTGGTCTTTAATCCATAACAGAATTCCTTGTGAGTCCCAAGACACTGTTGCCACCACTTTTCGAGCTGATGTTGAGCTTTAAATTTGTTAGAGGCTGGACCATATTTTTATGCCAATGCATGAATCTCTCCTTTTTTTGCTTAGGGTCATTATAATGAACCCAAGTTTCATCTCTGGTTACAATTTTTTTATAACATCTAAGAGATTTTATAAAATCTGGTGGATTGTCCAAAAAGTGTTTACAACATTCAACTCGATATTTTTTTTGATTCGACATAATCATTTGAGGATTCAGTGACGTGCATTCCCAGTAAGCAACACCACACTGTTTGGTAAATAATTGCCTCAATATTCAATTATTTTATCTACATTAATCTGAATTCTACATCTTTTTCTATTATATTTTGGATTGAAAATATGCTTCAATTTAATTTTTATCCTATGAGTATGCATTAGTATTCATTCCAAATTTGTATCTGAGAAGCGGTCCATAGATTGTTGCACCATTTTTTATTCGTTATGTAAAGCTTGGAGTGAAGCTCACCTTGACTTGGCAAAAAAGCCGTGTTATGCTAAGCCCCGGTAGATCATTGTGATGAGTTGTTCAGAAGAGCACAAACAGTGTCTAGCTCACTATGGGAGTTTATTATAGTCGATCAACTTTAACACCTTTTTTCAACATGGTTTATGGGAGAGTATGGTTAATTTTACAAGTTTTCAGCATATTTTTAAGATTTTTTTTTGGAAAATACTGTGGTATAAATGAATTTCTGAACAAAGTTCATAATAATATAATTATTCAATAATATTCTCTAAAATTTTGGTCCAAAAATATTGATTGTCTAACCACTGGCAGCAAATTTTCGTAGACACCTAAAAAAAAGTAGTTTCGCGGTACACAGCATAACTCGTCATTCGATCATCTGATTACAAAAAACCAAAGTTTTCCGAGGTAAACACGTCAATATATATATTTTTTAACGATTTTTCAATTGTTAGTATCAATTCTAAGTAAAAAAACGATTTTTTTAATTTTTTTATTAAAAAATCGATAAATTTGTTATTATAAAACAAATTATAATCATTAAAAAAATATCTTGACATGGTTACCTCGTGATTTATGTACACAATAAGTGTGCAAAATTTGAAAAGGATCGGATAAATAGATTTTGAGTTAAAGCATTCACCGACCTTGAAGAAGCTAATTTTTGGAAAAACACGTTTAAAAAAGAGAAACAGCTGATTTACAGTTTATAGCGCGTCGAAGAGCAGAGTTTTAAAATCCGGTAGCTCCTGTAGCTAAAAAAAATTATTGCACAAAATAAAATAAATTACCATACTCCTCCCTTGACGGGTTTTTCAAGATATACAATATTTTAACGAATAAAATGTATATTACAAAAATATGAGCTTACTCAGGGTCGGCATAACTTCACTTAAAATACTTTGTGACTTGAATTTAGCTCTCAGAAAGAATTAAAAGTGGGTAAGGCTCGAATGTGTTATTTGATCTGAACTTTTGAAACAAAACAACATCTCATTTCTTTAAAAAAAATTGTTTTTTGTTTCAAACTCAACAAATGCGTAACATAATGGTGGGATCAAAAAGTAGTAGGACTGAATTAGTTTAAACTTTTTTATTGAACTAATCGGTTTCAATCCTTAGTAGTCCTCGAAATAGCATTCATGTGCTTCGACACAACGCATATAACACAATTCCCACTGCGCGTACGCCTTCTGGAACTCGCTTTCCGCTTTCTTGGACGTCTTCTACGGAGCTTTATCGTTTTCCCTTGAGATCCCGCTTAAGTCCAGGAAAGAAAAGGAAGTCCGGTAGTGCTATATCTGGCCTGTAAGGGGAGGGGGGTGTCAACGTGACAACCCTGTGCTTGGCCAGAAAATCCCTCACTATCAGCGCGGTGTGGCATGGCAGGTTGTCGTGGTGAAGCTCGCACGCGGAGGACGCGTTTGCGCAACATATCACGAACTCCCTGTAAACCACACCAGGACGGTCAAAAAAGGAGATAATCATGGATTTCACCCTTGATTTGCGCATTCTGGCTTTCTTCGTGCTTACTCTCCGCTTGTCCGCAGGCGACTGGAAGAAACATCGGTATCTTTGGAAGGTTCTCTATTACCACGCTTAGGTGGTCCGACCCCCGTCTACCGTTCGGTTCAAGTTACAAAAATTCAGTCCTACTACTTTTTGATCCTACAGGCTAGGATCATTATTAATTCAACAGATACAATCAGAGCTACATTAAAATTATTTCGAATTTAAAATAAGGAGTTACGTGGTTCGCTTTTTTAATAAACACCACCCTTGACGGAAAAATCATTCAGACATTAAGGCTGCTACGAAATACCTAGTAAAATATGCGAAAATCATTAATACCTTAAGGCAGCTACTAAACTCATAGAATAATAATAATTAGACCTTCAGGACCACGTTGAAAGTAAAGCATTTGGCGCATGTGGTAGCTCGCTTAGTCGTAGAGAGGATTTATTGTGAAAACCACGAACAATATGATGTTTTCGAATTATCAAAACCATTTTCAATCCCTGATGTAGGCTCACATATCGGATCTCTAATCGTGAAATCGATACTAAATTTATTTATGCAGCAAGACTGGCGCATTTCTGGCTCAGATTATTAAATTCGTGATCCACTGGTGCATTTATTCCACATGAATGTTTGCCTTGAACTCATTCACCATCATTGGATCATCAAAAACAAATGATGGCATTATTTGGCCACCACACTTGAAACGATCACACTATCAAATCACCTCACAGCAGCTAAAGTTAAATGAATTAAACGCAATTGACCTTTGCGGGTCAATACTTAATAGCATTCTAGAGATTGAACCTCCTCTTCAGTTTGAAATCCAGATACGTCTTCGTTGAAGTCTGATAGTATCTGAAGAATCCAAGTATATTGAACGTGCAAACGAATTTGATTACGGAAATAATCTCCCGAAATATAATATTGAAAATTATGGATTTCTTAGTGTAGTTCTAATTTGCTCCCTGACAAAATGCCAGAACGTCCCGAAACGGATATCGTGAGTGTTAAAACAGCAATTAAACATCGTCCAATTTACAAAACGGAACTTTGCGGTGCAACCAGTGAAATAATTAAACATTTCCGATAAAATATCTTTAACATGCTGATAGCGTTGGAATGCTCTGATTGGAACTTCGGTGTCGAAATCACGCCAAGCCAGTTGAGTTATATCGCTCCTTCGTTATACAATGAATCAAAAGTCGTGAAATTTGCACACTATCTGAAGGATCTTAAAGGACTATGCTGGTTGAGATATAGTCGTTAATTAACAGCTATTATTAAAGTGAATTCTTCGAAATCGTGAGACCCTACTTTGTCAGTGTTATGGCGCGATTGGTGAGCTACAAAATGCGAGACGACAATCGTTACAGCACGTTCGCAAACGAAGCACCTAGCGTAACAGGAGCCATCAATGCTTCTACAAGCGATGACCACGTCAATAATGCTAAAGGATTTCAACTAATTGCAAACTATAAACGGCAATCAAACAGGCCCAAGCAGAAGCGTTTTTCGTTGAAGTCCTTTTGCTGCCTTTGCTTGTGCTGCCCCGAAATCTGGCGCCGAAAACTTCGATCGATATGTTGCTACTGTTGCCTAAGGAGCAGAAGGTGTTACACCTGTTGCCAGTATTGCTCACTTGACGACGAGGACGACGATGACGCTTATAGTAATAGTGATGATATCGAAGGGAAATTCGCTCAAATTAGGTATGAAATGGACATGAAAGAAATCGATTCGGATCCGAAGCGGAAGAGCCGGAACGATATCCTGGCTGGAGACCGAACACAAGGAGCTGATGGGGCAACAGGTAAACAAACCAAACAATTAGGTCAAGGAGAGGCACAATCTGGCAATCGACGTGGTAAAACAACATTAACGACAAGATGGAATTGGAACGATAGTCTCAAATCGAACTCGGATAGATTTCTGGAAACGTTAGAGCTTGAGGATATTGACGGCGAAAGGAGTTTTCGACGTAAATTAAAAGTACCACGGATAATAGTCTCAGCCAAGCGTGGTAATGTGCATATGTGTATTCAGCGTTTTGTGCTTACATTGAATTCTTTTTATAGCTCCACTTTCAAGGTTTGATTATTGCATATTTTTGTGGGGGATGAAAATTATTTTAAAATAGAATACTAAGCAAAACGCTGCCTCTTCGATTAATATGCTCCAATTTAAAGCTTAGGATCTTTAAAATTTGCGTGGATACGAACTTCATCTAATTTGATCAATTATAAATCACTCCAAGACGACCTTAAAACTACTTTCGGAATTTGGCCCGGTCCATAAACTCATATTATTCTTTATATGAACTATACTTGATTTCAACATGAAAATGAACGAAAATATTTTTTGGGCAAGTTATTGCGTTTTACGATTTAAGTTCTCCTCATTATTCCATGAATCAATGCACTGTATGTGTCTCCTACGTTATAAGTGAACAAGTATCGATTACGCGGTAATTTTATTTTCTAATTGATTATTCATGATATCAATTCGCAACTAACAACTCCTTCCTCATGGTTTTTTATATTGAACCCTATCATTCTCTAGACTCACCTCAATATCACGCCACTAAAGTTTCCCATGAATTCACGACAAATTATTAATAATTCACCATTAAGGTATTATTCAGGCGCCAATCAAATGGATTTTAGTTACCATCAGATTGTGGACTGATTCACGTTGAAAACCATACATGTGGTTAATTATGGTGTGTAGGAAAATAGGGGGACGCTACTGCTATGCTATTGCCAACTATTAATAAATAGCTCAACGGTGTAGTTATAAAAAGGAGGCGGAACTGAAACAGAATTTTCATAGCACTTGGATTGATTTAATCGAGGGCTTCCATGTCACATACCATGGCACCATTGGATCAATAAATGTTGATTTTAATCACTAATTGATTTCTTCTGTTTTCAATTCTGTCTCATACAATGATTATTTTTAAATGAACCACTGTTCCCACTGATTATTCAAAATATCCCTATGTGTCCTACAGTTATAAACAGCTTGCCATTTTAAATTTTGATATCCTCGGACAACAGCCGATTCATTTCATTACCCTAAATGCTGACTATTTGATCCTTTTATTAAAAAAATCATTAAAAATCACGGAACAAACAAATATGGTTGATAACTGTTCGCACTATGCTTTAGACTAGAAAACATACACCAATAATTACACCCTTTATAAATGAATCAAATTTTTAATCTATTCTAGAATGTCCTAGTCAAATTTGCACTTCATGTAAAAGCTAGATGATTTGCGTTTAATTGAATTAATTCTCAAAAGCTGACCAGAAATGGAACTTTCCTTGCATAATAAATGTAATTATATCACAGTGTGGATTTAACGTAAAACTTTCTTGAATAAAAAGGCAAGACAAATCAAAGCAAGATAACCAAGTCTGGTAATGTAATTATCAATTTCTTAAGAGTGGATGTGGCATTGAGCCCCGGTTCAATTTAGAATTTTTAAACTGCATTTTACGAGGAATCTCTCACAATTAGAACTCTTAGTACAGTATTGTTAAGTACTCGTTCAAAAAAAAACAGTTAATATTTTTGAAAATTTGATCCCTGAACTCAAACTTTCATCATTCCTTGATATTGACCAGTCATTTCTTATGTAAATCTTATGTAAATTACTATATTATGATTTAATTAATACTAATTTTCCATGCCCTTCCATTTCAGATGATACAAATCCAGCTGAAATATGTAACTCACCGTTGATCGGGACTCGAAATAAAAGTGGCTCAGCCAGTCCGATAGCGTCTCATGGCTCGGCATCGAGTGATCCTTGGCCGTCGCAATCCGAAGAAGATATCGATCGTTTGGTTGCTCTCCACCAGAATCGTAACAGTTTAAGTTCGTTAGGCGTAAGTATTATATCTCGATGATATTCACAAGACAGGCGATTTATTTTCAACATCAACAATTGCAGTTGCGGTCAGACTCTATGGCTAGTGTATATTCGGGAGCTGGCGATGGACGATATGGTACGGTAGCAGTCAAAGGACAAATCGAGTTTGGAATGCAATACAATTATAAGCAAAGTGCATTGGAAATCCACGTTGTACGATGCAAAGAACTAGCAGCCGTAGATGCTAAACGTAATCGTAGTGATCCGTACGTTAAGGTGAGATGTCGTTAGAAATTAATTAGTGGTTATAACGAAGTGATGCATTAGTCGCAATCGTATACATTTTGATAAACGAGAACCTGCAAAAATCCTTCGAATTAAGTCACATCATTTGATATATCCTGTGCAATCATTCACATGAAAATTTAAAGTACCCAATCGGCTTGTATTTTCTGGACGACATGGTTGACATGCGATCCTATTTCAACGTTTTGCTCCTGTACTAAAGTCATTTTCACTAAACTTCAAACTTTTATTCCACTCTCACAGCTTTATCTTCTGCCCGACAAGTCGAAAGGCGGTAAACGAAAAACGAAAGTCAAGAAGCATACCCTTAATCCTGTATTCGACGAAACGCTTAAATTCCACATGCCACTCAGTAACTTAGAATCTCGAACGTTATGGCTAACCGTGTGGCATTCAGACATGTTTGGACGGAATGATTTCCTTGGCGAAGTAACCATCAGTCTGCAAGGAAGAGTTTTCGATAATCCCCAGTCGCAGTGGTACACGCTGCAGGAGCGGGTGAGCCTAATCCCTATGACACACAAATGCATTATTCATTTGCTTCAAGTGAAAAATCAACATGGAATTTATATTTCATCGAATCAATCCTTTCAGACGGAACCGTACGACGACTTATCAGTGTACCGTGGTGATATCATAGTTGGATTGAAATTCGTGCCACCCGAAAGTTCCAGCTCGCGGCAGAGTACATCGAGAGGAAGTAATTCCAATCTACGTAAATTCGGTAGCATCAAATCAAGCTCGAAAAACTCATCATCGAAAGGACAGCTGCACATCCTTGTGAAGGAGGCGAAAAACCTGAGTCCTGTGAAAGCGAATGGCACTTGTGATGCGTTTTGTAAGAGGTGGGTGGAATTGATTATATATTTTCGATGTGGACGTAGATAATCGGGAAGAGAGTAACCGTTTGTCCATTTCCAGCTACTTGCTTCCGGATAGGACGCGAGGTTCAAAGCAAAAGACGCCGGTGGCAAAGAAAACCATCCACCCTTCTTGGAATTATACATTTGTTTACGAGGACGTGTCGCTGCAAGAACTTTCGGAACGAGCGTTGGAGCTGACTGTTTGGGATCACGATAGATTAGCTAGCAATGAATTTTTGGGTGGTGTTCGATTCTCGTTGGGAGCAGGTGAGTTAACGGCATTGGTTTTTCCAATAACATTAGGTAGTCCGTCCTTTGTTTTCTTTTCGAAATGATAGTTGATAATTTCAGTTAAGTGGCTATCACGACTGGCTCATCATCTCAATCGAATTTCGCAGTACTTTGTCGATTGTTTGTGACCTTATACCACGAATAGCTTGATGGTTGCTTTATTTAAGTTGCAATATTTGTTCATTGTGAAAGCAACGAGCCTTAATTTCCCTATAAGAAATTGTCGAACGGCGTCGAATGTACACCAAGCGATGACAGGACTTCGTTATATAAAATTCATATCAAATTTTGCTCATTTTCTGCTGCAAGGCACTCACTTCGGAAATAATTTTCAGCGTGATTCAAGCGTCAACTGATTCATTTCTTACAGCGTGCATCTACCTATCTATCTACCTACCAATTGCGTCACTGTAGAAATAACAAGCATTTAAAAACAACAAATTGCTCCTTTGAAAGTAAGAATGGTTCGCGTCTTAGTTACTATTCTTTTCCTCTCGACCGAACTATTCTGTCCGCATTAATAATTACAAAAATTTTGCCACAAATTGAAGGGTATCTCCAACTTCGAATCTTCATCAAATCGCATAGCATATAAGCATCTCTTAAAGAGCTAAAATTAAACAAATTCAAGCTATAACAATGTATTCAGACCTCTTTAAAATTTCTGCAAATGTCGGTATGTAATACAGTATGGATCAAGTGGAAATGTTTCAGATAGAAACAATAAAAGCTATAAGTACAAGATCTCTTGGAAGAAGCATCCAACTAATAAAAGACTTGTCCTTCTAACTTCTATGAAAATAGCTTGGCACTTATCCATCACGTTCAGATGAACATCTCGAAACACCACTTATGATTTCATCTTGAAATGGATATTCTATTGTTATCACAACTGTTAGTCCTGTTGGCCCGGAGAAATTATTATCGATATTCGGAAATTGAAATTAAAGTCAATAAGTTGAAGCGAATGTGTATGAGTTTTGATATTTTCATCAATTTGGATGAAAAATGTGTGGGAGGAAAGAAGATGGCATACGACCACCAAAGAATCTTTGCAATTCAAGTGAAATATTAATGAGTTGTATACATTATTTGCCGTTGTTTGAGATCCTAGTGAGGTTTATGGTATAAGCATTGTTATTGCAATAATAATAAGGAGCTAATTACTTAAATCAATACGGTACATTAAAAAATCTTTAACCATCAATCCATAGAATATTGAAATTTATTGATTAATAAGTAGAGAAATGTCGTTACTTTGCTACACCTTATTCTAAATACAGTATACAGATTAAATTCCCATATACTTCAGCTCGACATCAAAAACATCTGCCTTGATTTTTTTCTAACGATGCTTATGTGTACAGGTACCTAATTTTGCACGAACCCTAACCCATTCCTCTTAACTCCCACTTGATAGCACGCACCCATTGAAACTCTTTACAAACTGATAAATGACACTTATTTCGATGATTTATTACCGAAACGATGCTATCATTATTGAAGGTTTCCTGTAGCACAATTTTATATGTAGGTTTCGTGTTTGAAATTCTTAGTACATATTTGGACATATCCTTGCCATGCAGATGCTTTATGCCTAGCGAAATAATCAAAGACATCAAAATGATTTTCAGCAGCGCAACTGATGCTCGTTGGGTTATTGGGAAAATTTCAAATGGGAAGATAAAGAACACGTGTTTGATATCCTCCCACATACGATTGGAATAATTCCTTGGATGGAATTCAAAACTACATGACGAAACCTTCTATTTCGATTTGATGTATGTTCGTTTGTAACTGCTATTAATCACAGAAACATGTGTAGCTACAACCGGTCAGAGAAGAAGATAACCGGGTCTTCTCCCAGAAAAGATGAAATCGCTTTTGGCATTCAATTATGAAATTTTGATTAGACATCTCATAACAATCCCAGAAAAATGTCTTTTGAAAAAAAAACCCACAAGATATTTTTTTAAGGAAATATCCAATCTTTAAAATTGCCATAAATTTCTTGCGAAATATCTGATCTAAAAAAACGGCATAAAATTCCTGGAAAACAAGCGAGCAAGGAAGAAATTCATCGAGAGCATGGTTTTTATATGCTAAGAAAATATACAATAGAACTTTGTTAGGTCAAATTTTAAGGGAGGTCACTTAGAGTGACTGAGGGCCAAATGCTCGATTATTCGTTTGATTTGTAGACGATTTGCATTTTAAATATTACCTTATTTTCCAGTATTTTCCCTAAGAGGACGAGAACAGATAAATTCATCAATTTATAGAGTGTTCGTTTCAGCTCACCAAGGTTTGAGTTATCCAGGTGCTCCTGTCCATGAAAATAATTGAACACGCAAAAATCTAAATAAAAAAAATCCCTCGTGAAAGGTCTTAACATACAAGTTGAAGCTCCGACTTTGTAGTCTCAGATTTGTGTGAAATTTGGCACATACGTAGAAAACGTCAAGGATAATCGATCCTTAAAATATTAAACCGCAAGCGTCGCTTATGGATTAGTAAATTTTTACATCTGATAGAAGCGGTGCAGTGTAGGTAGCAGCGCTACTAGCTCGCGATTTAGGGGTCGTGTGTTCGATCCCCGGTTGGGGTATGGTTTTTCTTTTTCAATAATCGTCGCCGCCGGATGTTCGATTACCGGTGAGTTGTGTTTTTTTAATAAAAACTTAGTGCTTTTTTTAAACTTTAGAGACGTTTTTCTCAAAAAGGGAAGGGTGTTTAATATTTTAAGGATCGAATATGCTTGATGTCTTCTACTAATGTGCCAAACTTCATCGAAATCTCTGACTACAAAGTCGGAGCCTCTCCTTGTTAGTGAAAATTCACTGAAAATCATTTTTTTACAGAAAAATATTAGCAGTAATTAGTTTTTAGCATGAAAATAATATCGTAAAAACTTAGGATAAGAGTCAACGATTTCTGTCGATTTCGATCATCGATAAAATAAATTGAAGGCAAATTTTTTTTCAATGAAAAATTGACAAAATATTTTTCGAATATTAAGTGTGTTCCTTTCAGCTTCGTATTACCTTCGAATTTGTTAGTGTAAATTAAACGAAAGTAGTTATAGAATTCTTAATCTTAATTTCGTTAAATATTTTCATAAAATTACTGTGCAAATAAAATGCACACTTGAAATTACTGTTAGCAAAAAAATCTTCAAAATATACATTTGTTTTGAGCTCACGAAAATTTCTGCATTAAAATTGAGTTGGAATTTCAAGATTTCAAATAATCCTTTTCGGCAAAATGTGAAGAAAATTATCATTTCAAATTTATTATTGAAAATATATACTAACCGATTTTTTGTTGACTCGAAAGCAAAACTTCTCCTCGAATATGCTTGAGAACAAATTCTCGGAAATACCTAGTCTAATACCTAAAATACTTACTTTTGCAAACAAATTTATTCGATTTATTTTGCAGTAACCATTGCTACTAATCTGGAAAAGTGCGTCCCTTAAAGAGAATTTTCTTTCAAGATTCTAATGCGTTCTTTAGGCTTATCATCGTAAGAGCCACAATGTATCACTGATTAACCTGCGTATCTCTCATAGAAATCCTTAAGACGAATAGCTACATTTGTTCCCGTTTGCAGATGTTAGCATTATAACTATTTTCACTTGAATTGTAATTACTTAATTACCTAGCAAATGAGCTTGATGGACCTCAGTGGAGTTTGTGCTCATTTTTAAGCAACCAGCATCATCATCATCATCAGTTGGGACACATTTAATAATTTCTTTACAAAATTTTACCAGTAATGAAGTAAAATAGATTATGTAGCCCCGAGGAATGGAAAGTAATTATTTTTTGTCTTTTCAAATCTCCGTTTTGCAGGGATGACACAGCAAGCATGAAAATTTAACCTTTTATGGTTATTAAATGGAGTATACATGTGTATACATGTTGTAATACTATTCATTTTATGCTTCTCGTTTTTGAATGTATTTGTATTTACTTGAGGGTAGTACATTTCGATTCAGAACACCAAAAATAAGTACTGAGGCCATACTTTACGGAGTGCAAAATGTTAATTAGTTTTGCGTTAAAATAGTTTTCATAATATGTTCCGACCGCAAATCACACTCGTTTTCATTTGAAAGCTGTACAATGGAAATATTTCTGAACGATCACAAAATTGTGATAGTTATACAAAAAAGATATTTAAGAAATTTCCTAGAACTATTTTTCATAAATTTCAAATGAGTTGTGATGTAAATTCCCTACAGGCAAGTTTTGTTTTATGCAAGCGGATGTCGGAAAATGTGATGAAGGTATTATATTGATTTCTTGAAATTATTGAGAAGAGCATCGATTGTCTCGTGTCCGGTGTGTCACGTTGTGTCGACCTGCTGAAACTACAGGTAGTAAAAATCCACTAAAAATTAGTTAGTGTGGACGTTCAGTCCTAAGGACGAAGTAACGAACTCATTCTAGTTGTGTTGCCTCTCGAAAACCATACATGCGATGACTCCTGGAGGAATATCACAGTTTGGCGTGTTGTCCTTGTTTTTTTCTCTGGTTTTCGCCCCAAATCCCATTATCTTCGATTCAGTCACCATTATGCTCGATTAGAAAAATACCGACAAAATTATTCACAATTCCAAACAAAATAAAATTTCAAGGCTAAACTTCTTACATCACTCTATGAAAATTACTTCGACCGTGCTTCAAAAAAAATATATAAAGCGATCAGCATAAGTGAGAAATTCAAAATATTTTAAAAGTCGAATTAAATGCCGAAATAAAGCAAATCCACACTACAAAAAAATTTACGCGCGAGTGAAACCAACTCTCAAGTAACCGTGCCACTCGTCACAGGACGACGGACGTCAGCGATGCTACCCAAGCAAAGAACTGCCTGGGCCCACCCTTCATTGCCTAGCGTGTGCGTTACCGCATGTCTTACGTGTCTAGGCCAGGGTGGTCCTTAACTGCTGAAAAGCAAGAAGGAGACAGGCCCTGTAGAAAATTCACGGCGTTATTTTTCTAATTCATATTTAACAATTTGTCACCCTTTTTTGAGTATAGCAGAAATCATAACAAAATTAGGAAAGGTTAGGCGCATTTTCTTTAAATAACGCTGTTACCATCTCCGTTTTCAAAGAAGGCGGTACCAATGGTGGTACCACTCCAAATCGACATCATGAGTCACCCTTTTAGTTTGCATTGACTTCTCTTAAAACAGGTTCAAATAATTCAGTTCTGTTTAGTAGCAAAATCTATCTCTAAAATCAATGTGAGTACCGTTGGAATATTTATAATTTCTAGTGGGTTTTTAAACGTGGAAAGATCCATTTTTTACAGCGATAGTTAATCATTACATATTCGAAAATTTATTGGGGAGCCACTGCTATCAATGTCGAAATAACATGCACTTTAAAAAAGACCTACAAATGGCCCATTTTTATGGCACTCCAACAACTTTGATACTTTTTCTTCTTCTCTTTTTCATTGTTGGGAGGTAGAAATCTTCATCTTAATGGATACCAGAGTCACTCCTGCTTATCGGCATACCAGATTTTTACCGACTAACAACACCTCCATCTCCTCTAAGTCTCTCTCTCCATCACTCTTTGCTTGCACCATCCATGTGCAAAATACTTATTCACTTTTGTATGTTTGCTGAGTACTTCCCAGGCGAAAAATATCGGTATAAGGGGTAATACTTGATTCTCATTAAAAATTTTCATCATTAATTTTAGTATAAAGGTCTGTGTTTACAAATAAATTCATTCGGTTTGGTTGTCGAAACCTTGAGCTTTAGTAGCTTTTGCTTTTCAAGTAGATGTTTCCTCCGTGTTATTTTGAAAGATAATACCTACGGTATTTTCTTTAATTCATGGGGCAAGTTGTTGTGGAAATTGGCTGCACTGTTAGTTAGATCCCTTCTCATGCGTTCTGTCCAAGCAAATTTTATTAATAAACATATTATCCGCGTTTCTTATAATATAGTCATTTTTCCACAAATTCCTATCTAGTTTGATTGCTTTTCCTTTATCTTATTGTAAATTTTTATGTATGAATTTCCCATTGATGTTCGTATGTAACAAGAAGAGAATGGGACCTATGGATGGATCCTTGAAGAACCCCAACACTAATTCGCGCTGATTGGCTGTAGTTGTTGCCGATTCCTGTTTTTTGCGGCCGTTCAGACAAGTAACTACTCAGAAGATCCTTCGCCTTACCAATGACGCCTACTTCCACCAATCTTGTAACTAACGTGTGATGAACTACTGTGTCAAAGGCTTTTTTTAGATCAACGAGGATTGCTGCGACGTAAAGACCTTTATCCATTTTAGTATTTATGTGTCTCACCATCTCAACATTAGCATCTGTTGTTTTTTTTTCCTTCCTGAAACCCAAATTGATTTTTATTCAATATTTTGTTCTGTTCTTGGTAGTTTTCAATTCGAGAAGCTAGACTTGATCCAATCCATGCCGATTTGCATGGATTGATCCTTGACCGTTGACCGCGTTCGTACTATTCACCATCACCAAAACTGCCATTGTGGTCTTGGACACTTCTTTGATTAGGGCACTTAACATAGATTTTTTTCATGGTCGACAAACATTTTGTGGCTGATTAAACTGAAATACTACGAAATTGTAGGAAGGCAAATCGCATAAATATCAAATCATTCGCTATTCATCCCTTTCAGCATTAATTTTATGATCCAGTGCTAATTTTGTGTTGAAATGCCAATTGCAGTTTTTAAGGCAGTTCAATTTTTGAAAGCAGTTTATGTAAAAATTTGAACGATATATAATTTTCAAGGATACATCTTCTTAATTGTGAACTAAGTGTTAGCTAGAATTCACAACTTGGCAAGGCGATATTCGTAACGTAGTCGAAGATTTATTCCTATCGCAAAACAATGTTCGAGAGTCAATTTATTTTTCGATGTGATGCCAAATTTTTGGAATGCAAACTAAGTTTTTAGAAAGGTTACATGCAGATCATATCAAATTGCAATTTTTGCGGTAAATCAAATATTTGAAAGGAAGTTCGACATTTCATTTAATTAAAATTTTAAAACTAATAAATCTTCGTAGAAAATGGCTAGAATTACAGCGATGAGGCGTTAAATATCCAATGAAACATTGTTGAAATTGTAGCTGCCACCCTTTTCATAAGGCATTAGTGAGTTCTAACACTTGCATGACTGCAAATTTAGGGATAGCTGCCCAAAATTATGTGAAAGGTATAGTCGAAGCTAACCGATGATATACAATAAAGCAGCACTTTATCCTTGTTTGATATTTTTGAGTCCGTAATAGTGTGAACTTCAAGTGTAAACACATGCAAATCGAAATTTGCCCTTTTCCAATAGAATTAATGCAAAAATATCTCAAATCAAAACATAATCGAGTTTCACTAATGCTAAAGTAAACTACGAAGCAGCCAGGAGAAAACTTCCACTTATAAAGGTTAGCCATGTGTAAGAGGTGAATTTGTCCCCTGTCACTTTAGATCCTATTGGCATTTGAAATGTTGGCCTCAAAAAGCTGACCTCCGGCCGCCACTTCACCTCCATGCTACCCTTGTTTTTATTCCCGAGTGCGAGCATATAGCACAACGTTATAAATTAGGTTCGGGATGCTAGCAAAAACAAAAACGTACTCAAATTAATCGGATTAGAAATAGAACAAGGAGATGGATAAGTCCGCAAGAATATTTGAAGCGTTTCTGCAGCCATGCCCCGCGGGCGGAACGCAATGCTCCCGCCGGGCTTAGCTACTTTGAAATATTCATAACTGTCTAGGATGGCTGCTTTGCGGTTCCATCCAGCATTCAAGTGGATATAAAAGTGTGGTGGAGTGTCTGTCCACTTGAAGCGCGCCTGGCGCTACCGCACAATTTCGCTTTGGATGAAAGAAAACCCCATTATCCTTTGTGCGAGCACGCCTATGACGGCCGTGCGAGGACAGTTGGCTTTTCTAGCCGGAAGAGCTTATGTCGAGTTACTTAACGTTTCCATCCTAATTTTATTATTTTCATCATCCGCCCGTCGTCTCTTAATTCTCGGCCGACTCATCATTATTGTTTATGCTATCTGTTTTCAGGCAAACACTACGGCAAGTCAGTGGACTGGATGGACGCAACGGGCAAGGAGCTGTCCCTCTGGCAAAATATGCTAAATAGGCCAAACTTTTGGGTTGAAGGATGCCTGGTGTTGCGCTCGTCGCTCGATGTCGGCAGCAAATCCCCGCAATAATTCCAATGATGGTCTTAGCTGCCGATGGATTTCGACCGTGAAGAGATTGTAAAAATTAGCTGTGTCAGCATCGCTCTGGAATACAAAAACACAATGCCGGCGACAGTGGAAGCAACCACGATACCAAGATATGATGTCCTTTCGCCGCAGGGCTTTACGTACAAACCAGTGCATACAAATTTTTCTATTAGCGTGTCATTACGAATTTCGGCTCGTCACACGTTTCGTGGTAGCTGCACGTTGAAAAACTGATTGTGAACGGACTTTGTAGCTGTTAAGGATGATTGTGTAGCATATTGACGCGAAATTTGAAGCTTTTGTTTTGGAAAATTTAGGTCAGAACGCCCGTTACGTGGTAGTTACTGTACAACTCGAGTATAATTTGCGGAATGTTCAAACATTCAAGACAAATCATGCAACTTACGCGCAGTAAATGATATTATAAATGCCTCGGGGCAAATTGTATTGTGGCTTCGGCATAAGTTCAAACCCATAAACTGATAAGAATTCAAAAGAAAAATCCTAAGCATCTAGGACTTTACATTCTTTACTGGAACAGTATTTGGTCGGGTTGAATGCATTGCGAAATCGAGCGCAAACATTTAGATTCTAGCTAAAACATTAGGATACGTACGAGTGTCGACACATGCTCCAACAGCAAAGCTGAAATATCAAATAAAAACGTGGAAATTCTAAAAAATCAAGTCAAAATTTAGTTGTAAACGCTACAAGAGCCGATATATAGCATTAGGCAGCATCCAAATTGGTTGAAACTTGGACGGGAAAAACGCACAGTGCCGTTGTTAGGAATGTTCCCTTGTATACTCATATCCACTTGACTTCTAGGCAAATCAAATTGATTAACAACTACGAATCGTCTCAATTCTAGAGATATTGTCGTATCGCGTTTAACACTTTATACAACCTTTAAATTATTTATCCTAGCTTAGATGGTAAATTGTTAAATGAAATCATGCATCGGAAAGCGAACCTACTCTGAATATTCCAACTTCTAACACTGTGATCAAACATATAATAAAAAAAATTATTTAGAACTGTAAGCGTACTAGGATGTAATAATGGAGACAACAAAACAAAAACATACGAATGACAAAGCATGTGTTATAAGCTAAGCTAGGCTACATCTAAAGGATCAGTTGCGTCGTTTCGAATTCCTTCCGTAGAGAATGTGTGCACGTCTTCGTGTAGAGTAATGGTCAATTGTTGACCGTGCCAGCCACGATTTTCGCCTTACGCTCGAGTTTCTTCACTGAATTATGTACTTGCAATATTAGCTAGTAGCCTCCTTCGACTAACTACACTGGAATGCTTCGTGTAAGCTCAATCGACGGATTAACTTAATTGAGAATGAGACATACGATTTAATTTTTTTAGAAAAAATCACTTTCGACCATAATCACTAGGTTTGTAAGACTAGTAAATACTTATAATACGAAACATAGAACTATAATCACAATATGTTTTCATCTCACCATCAAAATGACATTTATTTCGTGAAAATATATAATTCGATAACATATAGAACTTATATTATATTGTTAAATATATGTAACATTTATTTTTTTGCTTATTTTAAAACGTTATTTTTATGTTCGAATATTACCCATGCTTTTTTTGTATAATAAATACAAAATTGTAATTTTATGATTTGTTTTATTTTAATTCGTCGACATTTCGATCAGCAAAAAAAATTCTGTAGTAACTTTTTCCTTTAGCTCATTTTTGCTGAGTAATAATTAAAAAGTATAACCAATCAGTCTGAAAATATTTATTATTTCAAAGAGACCACTCAAAAATTGTTTATTTATTGTAATAATCAATGTTTTGGGTGGTGGTTGCTTTCTTTCTGAATATTTGAATCAAAGATCAAATATAATATGTATATAAATAATTCAGAATTGAAGAAGGAAGCGTGGTTTATTCTTGAAACAATCAGAGGAATGCTCATTTGTTTCTGATTGGCAAATGTTCAATGTTACAACAGGAATTCTTGGAGTTTTTTGAACACGATTATTTTTAGAGAGCTTCTCAATTGGACAGTTGACGGAGGAAGGGCGGGGGCAAAGAATCACTTTAACAAAACAAATCAGAGTTATATAATAGAAAGAGATAGAAGTATAACGACAAGCAACGCTTGTTTTCCGTTATTATTTTAATTGTTGGGAGCTACATTCGTTAATGAGTTTTATCCTTTTTATTGAGTTATTATGGCTCGTTACGGTGATCGGTGCTTCAATCAATTTAATTTATTGGCTCCGAAAGTTTAAAAGATATAAGATAGCAGTTAATTTTTTCAGGCTAAATTTAACGTTCTCATCAAACAGCCATTATTTTGTGGGAAAAATGGCAACTCTTGATAAATTAACAATAAAATAGCAAAGTACTTGCATAATCTAACAACTATAGCTTATTTAAAGAGTTTTAAAAAGCCAGTAGCATTTATTTTCAAGAAATATGGTTGATTTCCTCGCTTCAATAAATACCAATATGAATTTTTTGTTATGACTGTTTGACGAGGACGTTAAATTTTGCCTGAAAAAAATTAAATGCTTTTAATGATAAAACACAGAAGGGAAACGCAAGAAGAAGAAAACTTCAATAACAACCAATACTAACTTTTTGTTATACAGTGTGTTTCACAAAAACGTGTCGCCAAAAAAGCACGAAAAACACTATTAATCGTTTGGATTAAATTTATTTCTTCAGCTGCATAGGAATACAATTCTCGCAATGATATCAATATGGAGTCAAGTCGCCTTTATGATCAATTATCGTCCGATATTTTTTGTGCGACTCAGATTCAATTTCTGTGACCATTCCATAGTAAAATTTTGCCATATCCTCTTGAGAGCCCGCGTGGACTGCCACGTGGTGGCTATATTTTTGGCTTTTAGTTTCCGTTTGATTAATGACCGACCACACATTTTCTATTGGGTTCGCGTCTGGACTTTGTGATGGTCAATCCAAATTTGTGACTCCGTTTTCTTCTTTTCAGCTGGTACAGAGACGTCTCCGAATTTTAGGATCGTCGTCCTCATGCAGTGTCTAATCGTGATTCTCGGCTCCATATAAACTCACAGCAGAGTTAAGCAAACCATTTTTATAAAGTTTGATCATTAATTCAGCATTCAGGGTTTTCGTAAGAACGATTAGCTTTCCGAATCCTCTTTCCGAGAAGCATCCGTAAACGTACATCTTTGCCGAGTGTTTTACTGTACGCCGCTAGATTCTTTCAGCATTCTTCGTTCAGGCCCACTTCCAGTAATTACATAAAACAAATGAAGATTCTTCAGTAAAATCACGTTGATCCAATCACGGTCCGAAATTCGCTTTGCCCAACTTAGTTTTTTTTCGATATGCTTTTCGGTCAACAACGGCTTCACAAATGTACTTCTACTTTTGATGCCAGATTCTGTCAATCTCCGCCTTATCTTACTAGTTGACACACTAACTCCTTTGTTCATCAGTTTCTGTCTCGCATTTCGTACACTCAGTGTCGGGTTCTTCTCAAACAAGCTACAGATGACATTGATGACAGATGCTTTTTCGAGATCGCTCACTTAGGACCTCTGCCGTGCTCATTGTCAACATTACCAGACTCTTTAAAATTCTTAACCCACTTCTTAACGAACGAAGCAGAAGTTGTAGTATATCTTGCAGCCTGTGCGAAACTCATTTTTGGTTCTTTTGGACGACTTACCAAGAACACTGCCTCAAAACGCTTTTTGCATATGGCACTCATATTGTTATGACGCTTTATCTCCCAAATATCGAAAAGTACTAAACATCAGGACTAAACGCATAACGTTTATATAGTGCAGGCATTTATTCGCCAAAGTAATTAAGTTTACGAGCTAAAACGGAGATATACTTAGCAACACGTTTTTGTGTAACACAGTGTACCTATGATTTTTGAAACTTATATAATTTCATTGCATAAAAGGAACAATCAATATAGAGTGTTAAAAAAATCATTACAACTATGCTATGATCTTTATTTGGAAGGAGAAAATTCTAGAAAGAAAGTCAACATCAATGCAGTATTCAACATATTATTTGTATCCTTATTTTATGTTATTTATAAATTTGTATTTTATATTAATTTGGACATTTTATTATTTTTTCGTTACTATGATACTCAGCAATAATTCCATTCTATTTAAATTATATTTCGGGAGACGAGAAGACATGTAAAATCATCAAGCATAGCTTCAATTTCCCTTTCGCGTCATTAAAATAATAGCATTGGTCCTTCTACCAAATGTAGTGTAATTGTAAGTCATATCATTTGATGATCAAATTTTGATCACGAACTAGAAGTTATTCGAAAACAAATATATCTGAAATCAAATAAAAAATATATCACAAGAATAGTTTTCAACTCCAATTTCTCCCACCAATTTCTTGAAACTGGATAAAAACTTATTTACATTTTCGTCTTAGAAAACTAACTTTTGCTCGTGATATTACTCTAGTGCAAACAAAAACAATTTGAAAGCTACATCTTTGTATTCACAAAAGTGAATCCGTTGATAAAAAGAAAATATTTTGATCCTTTAAGAGATATTTTGACGGAATCAAACGAACACGAAATACTCTTAATATATTGAAAACATAAGTGAAAAAAATCTATCATATTCATATTTAGCTGTTAATGTCCTTTCCGAAGGATTTTCACATTTATATAACTTCCGGGAATGAAAAAAAAACTCTAACGTGATACATTTTATAAAAGCATTGCTACACATTGAATTCGCATCAAGATAAATTGTTGGGTGTTAATAATCATTAGTTGTAGGGCTTGATGTATAACGTAATCTTAAAAAATAGTGAAACTAAAACAAAAATAAAGTTGATGAGTTCATGAGGACAAAGGTGTTTGGCTTTTATTAGGATGTGCACTATGTTTAGTCAGAATTAATTCAATGTTGATGTTATGGCAAATACATCCGAAAGGATAATTTCATAGGTAAGTAACAAACTGTGCAATAATTTTTTTAAGTTCACTCCGTAATAGTGAACTTAAAAATATTATTGAAAAAATAACGTAAAAATTCAAACAATACCCTTGGCGGTTTGGTGTTTTATAGGGCTGCTGCAAGCAACTCTATCGCAAGTGTTCTTTAAATGCAAAGTGAAAGTTTCAACACTACTTATATCTTGAGCAATATATAGTAACCTTTGCCAAACTATTTTTAAGCATATACCATCTCCAAAAATTAATAATTTTTCAGCTAAAACAATTTTGACAGAAACGAGAAGCACAAAATCCTTTTGCCGGAAGTCCTATTTGTTTAGATTTAGCTTAATTAAAACTATTTCTACTAAAATCGGATTAGGTCGTCACTGATTTCATAGTAAAAATATCATTGGTGCCAAAGTATTAAAATATTTTGTTAAAATGGATAAAACTTTTATTGAAAATGTGATTTTTTGCATTCATTTCATTCACGAAATTCATGTACGATCGCCTTTCTTTATTATCGATTTCGAATGATGAAGGATGGATGATATTTTTAGTAATCTTCCAAAAAAACAGCGACAGCACGACATTTCAGCCTCTTCGAACTATTCTTTTACTTGATGACAAATGCTGTCACCCATTCCATAGCATAAAAGCCCATTCCAATCACTTCTGCTAGGCATTACCTCCCCTGATTTAGTACGATCGGACATTGCCTGTAAGTACATCTACTACACATGTTACATTGCATACATCTCATAATAAATCTGAAACGACTGTAAAAACATTTTCGAGAGACTACTGAATCCTGAAGGACTATCGTTGGTGGGCTTCAAATTTTGGAGTCAAGTGGAATCGTACATTGAAAAAACCGCAAGATACATGTTTACATATGAGTCAATATCATACACTTTTGACTCCTATCCTGATTATTTCGAAAAGATGTTTGTAACTGAATTGAATGCACTTACCAAAGATCAATGGCTTTTTAAAAGTAAATTTCATCATTACCTTAAAAAACACTACTCCGTGGGAAAAATATCCAAGAAAGAAGATTTTCAGGAAAGCCTACCCTAGCCTATTTACACTGCCACAAAACAACACAGTTTTCACACAGTTCGGAATTTCGATCATTATCGGGTCCGAAAACATGTATTTTTCCATACACATTCAAATTACCTTTGGAACATAATTTAGACAAAATCACGAACCAAAACAAGCCAGAAATCGATGTTGGCGTATGCAATAGATGTCGCTAGTTGATTTTTTCGAATTCATCACACTATGTCAAGGAAACGCTGTGCTCCAGAGTTTGTCCACTACAACAAAAGTAAATCGAATTCAAACAAATGTGAATTCAAAGAACTGCTTTAAATATATTTTCATTTGTTTTTTTCAATTGCGCTCCACGGAGGTGATCAATTTTTGGAATCTATTGATGCTCTTCGCTACAAACGATTCACAAGAAGAATAAATTTTATCTCTCTTCTCTTCGATTGCACACTTTTGGGTTTATATTTTTGCCTTAATTATGGCGAAACTTGCTATTGCCATTTATTCGACGAAGAAAATTTGGATTGTTATTATCAAACATTAAAGGGCATGAAGAAAATGTCATGATTAATTTAAATGATCCACACCCAGGGTTCTTTAAACGGCAAAAGCTTCAATAATGGACTCACGACAGCCTTTGTATTACGCCTATTGAGGAAACAAATGTGAAAAACGCACCTCTAAACTTTACCTGTTATATTTAACATAAAAAAGTCGTCGTAAAGTAAACTCTGATCTTTTCGCGGTAGAAGGGAAAACAAAGAAGATGTGGCGCTCCAAAGATGATCTCCCCTTTGTTCGACGTTTTTGGGTTGTAACCTTTTTTATTATTGACATCACGTGAAAGTAATGTATGCACAAGTTGCTGCAAAAACACAACTTTTTTGCGAGAGTCATGGTTTTCGAGATATGGGGGTGTCCTAGCTTTTCTTCTGATCAAGATAGCGCCCAAAGGATTAGGGGTGTGACCATAACTTGTTGAACTAAAGCTCACTGCTGAACTGACCACATATTGCCAAAAAAAATCTGCCAGCCAGCCCAAAATTTACGATTGACGTCATTTTCAACGATGTTTAGGGGGACTGAGGAAAATGAAGAAATTTAGAAATATTCTTTAACAGAGCTGAACACATACAAGGACAAATAAGCGACTCTGAAGCAAGTTATATCTCCCCGATGCATTATATGTACCACAGTGCTGAAAATAAGTAAGAAACAACTGGCGCAATCTGTGTAACAGTGTACTGCTACAGATAAAGTAGAAATCCGATCAAGATTTTTAACATTCTTCCTTGAATAATAACAAGCTTTGTTTAGTTCACACAGTTTAAACTTTGAACGTTTTAAAGGACATTTAGTTGACAAGCTCTTAGGCGTACATCGTTACGTTAGCGGTTTGAAATATTAATATTTTATCCAACAATAGAGCAATTTCTAAAACAAAGAATTGCTAGAAAAAGGAGACAAGTCCATTATCCATAGATTAGGAATGTTTCTGTATTGAATTGCCCGTTACATACTTAAAGAACTGCGAACGAAGCAACACTATTTCATCAACTAAAAATGAAATCAGTTGAAACTACATTTTCATTTCATTCAAAACCATTCCAGAAAATCACCAACCCAATCTATCAAATATGTCTACTAAAGAAATCCACACGAAACACAATTGTCCTTTCCAAAATTGAAAAATACCATATTTTAACCGGTAGTAAACAATTACTGTTTTATTCATAATAATAGAATTTGGCTATACAACATTATTTTACCCTAATTGTGTTTATTATTTTTTTGTCTTTTCGCGAAGCAGTGAAGCTAGAAAATATGGTACAAAAATTTATCACTCTTAATTTTTTGCTACGGAACATTTTTTTCGTTTTTAAAAAAACATGGAATTACCATTTAGTAATTGAATTTAGAGTTTTATTCATTTAATTCTGAATTTGGAATATTGATATACTTTACTATTGTGATGGCCAGAATACTTTGTTCATCCCTACATTTTATTCGGACATAGCGACTACTTTTTTTGTAAATGTCCGTTAATTTTATTATTTTGCTTATAATTATGATCAAAACAAATATGTCTCCATTTTTTTTGCTGAAATACTTCTTTGTGGAAATTTATTTTAAAAGTATTCTTGATTCTGTGTTACATATAAAAATAAATGATTTAAATTGTTCAACAGATTTATAATTTATGAATCATGGCGTTCTACACAATTGGAATACACATGCTGGATTTCGTATTTGTTTGCTTCATTCATGCTGAGATTGGTAGATGGCTTTCCAAGTGTTTGTTGCATTTGTAAAATTATATTCATTAAAACGAATTTCTTTAAGTGGAAAAATTACTTAAAAATTGATTGCACGCTAAAATCTTTTCGAGTCGATTGAATGCAAGCGGCGATAAATAAGTACATTTGACGCATTCAACTTTAAAAGCACAAATTTGATATTTTTGACTGCCAATCACATTAATCGGGCAATCACTCGTGTTTCGATTAATGCATTCACAATACTAAACCCGTTGGAGCTGAATCAGATTGACGAAACTAGATAAGATCGATATAGATTCATTTGCATACATCTTAGATGATTTTAACTTGATTTTTATATTGCCAAACCTGTTTTTATGTATTTTTCATACTTCCAGGTAACTTTTAGTCTAAAAAGGACATCAATTCCTACACGATTCAATTGCAGTTTTGCACGCACCATTTCCCTTTGTAAAAATAATCGATCTTTCGATTTGGAACGTCAAAGCTTTGGTTGATTTCGCCTGTCTAACATACAATACTGGGAAAATACATACGCAAGTGTATTTCCAACGTGAGCATAACGCTTGGCCCGAATATTAACTGAATACTCTCCTATGCATCAATACTCAGCGCCCAATCAGTCAAAAATATCAAAACTGGAAGAGTATCTCCAATCTCAACAATCAAATAGTCCCTCGTGAAACTGTTCATAACCACCTCAACTCCTAATAGTACAAACCACTCAATTTGACTCAATACAAAATAATCAAGACTTTAATGTACAATACTGCGACTTTACTTGTTTATTTACAATTAATTTATAATTTTCTCAAGCATCAATTGTGTTTTTCAACTCAACTGTTTTGAACACAACTTGCATTGCATTTTATTAAACGTTTTCTATTACCGCATTTTCGCTCATTTAAAAAAAATATCATGTTAGCATAATAATTATACGGAATGGTTTTTTATTTGTTTAGTTTATTTACTTGGTACGCTTTTTAAAATTATAGAATGTTCTTTTTCGCCTTTTTTCTGCATTTAATACTAACAATATGTAAAAAATATATTTATATAATTAATATAATATATATATAAAAAAAAATTACGCAACTTCAAACTTGCGTGACACACTGCGCATACTTATCAAGTTCAGTTTTCAGGCCTTTGACTTTGTCCGTTTCCTCTTTGAGGGAGCGCACAAGTTCATCGATTATTTTATTCTGTGCGTGCACAACTGACTCTAACTTTTGGACGCGTTCTTCGAGTTCTGCGACCCGCGAACAAACGTTTTCATCATTGATTGGAGCTACGCTGTTCGACTTTGCAATCTCTATTGCAGTGGTAGTGCTGGAAAGGATAGTGGCCGTTGATGTAGTCAATGTTTTGCCGCCAGTTGTCGTTACTGTTCGACCCGCAATCGGTGATACACTTCGGTTCGGAATCGAGAGACTAGTTGGTCGCGATTTATTATCGTCGAGTAAGTGTGTCGTGGTAGAAGACGTGATATTTGCATGTTCACTAGTGACCGTAGGCGATTTGTTGATCGTCATTGGCGAAATATTTTTCGAAATGTCGTTAAACTCGCGCTTCGTATTTGTTTCAATGGCGCTCGATTTTACCTCGTATCCCGACGATGTTAGCGATGACGATAAGTGAGTTGACGACGTCTCCACGGCCTTGCGTTGGCTTGATGATGTCGACGAGGACGAATAACTATTCGTAACGGATCGACTCATATCAGATTTGTCTAAGCTCGTTTTGCTTACGGCTTCCGTATCGAGCTTAGTCCGTTCACCTGCTCGCGGCTCAACAAGAGGAACGGTTTTCTTAGCTTGGCTTGCTTTCAACTCCTCCATCCAAGGGGCCTTCTTCTTTTCCCACTCACGGGGCTTGGGCTTCACAAGCTCTTCAACATCTAACGAATCATTTCTCATTTCTGAATTGATAGTATCCAAATAAGTACCGCCGCCGTTCAAATAGGTCGAGTCGTTGTTATTGCTCTCCCCAATCGCATTGACTGCTGCCGATGGTGGCCGCCTCCTTGGCGCCTTCACTCGATTGGCACGCATGTCTAGCAGCAATGAATCGCGCTCCACATTATCAAATTCTGTATCACTCGTCTTCAATTTCTCTCCTATGACACCCTTCTCGCTATTATCAACGATCTGCTGCGAATTGGCGAATCTACTTCCTGCAATGCCATCCATACTATCGCCAGACACAACCTTATGCTCGACACTCTTCACCTTTTGCTTCAGACCAGACAGAAGACTTCCCGCCACGCTTGTGACCGAGGTCGATTTTTTCACTGGTACCACAGGTTTCTTACTCAAAACGGGCGGTGGAGTTTTCTTATCATCGCCACTGTCCAAACTCTTTCGCATTTCTGTTGTTTTCGTTTCCAGGCTACGTCGCGGTTTGCCTTCAACACCACCAACGCCACTGGTCAAATCAAGGTTTTTAGTCTCCAACGATTTACGCTGGGCCGCCACATTGCCCGAAACAATACCCGTTTCGCTTAGAATGTCGTTAAGCGAGTCTCGCGATCCGAAACTATCTTTTCGCGTCGAGCTCTGTGACGATGAGCCGCTTCCCGATTTTTTGACGAAGACTTTTGTGGTCGAGGACGCCGCCGCACTCGGTGGTTTATCGGTCAGGAATGGTTCTTTTGATGGTGAAACTAAAATAATAGAAATGCAATTAGTGAAACTTGTTGGTGATTTTATATTATAAACAAATTATTTTTCGATCTAATCTGATCTAAAATTAAAAATAATAAAATATGTTTTATTTTAATGGTTTACTCAATTGAAAGCAGGGAAAAATAAGCCATTCATAAGTGTGGTTTGAAAACTACTTTTTCCGAATCTTGGACAGATCAAACTCAAAATCCAGTGGAGAAGTTTTCGTGCAAATGTCACGATGGCTTCAATATTATTAAATACGACCCAGCTTTACTAATACTCTGCTCTACAAGGAGGCCACATCTGTTTTCTGATTGAAATAATACAATTTACAATTTTTGGATGGGCGATCTAAAAGTAATGATAATCAAGGATTTATGAAGCTCCTAAAAATCTACAAAAAATGATAGTTGCAAATAATTATGTAAATAGGTCAGCATTTTTGAGAGGCACACTCATTTGAATACGAACAGTCGAAGTGGAAATGAAGAAAAACGAAGTGAGAGCTGACGTCAAGTTCCTTTACGTGAAAAAAATTCGAAAAGATGCATGTCCAATTCGTAGGAAGACTGAGGGACTCTTCTTCATCATATTTTCAAAAGGCAACGCAATAAAATGAGGTTGGGCTGGTCAGAGCATCTAGGGAAGGCGTGCATCATCGTCCATCTACGCCCCTCAGTATAACGTTACAATTCATGATAGGCACACCAATGAGTAACCAACAAATTAGACATTTAGTAACTTTCAACGACTTTTCACGCCCGAACTGCATTTGACTTTGATTCTGAGATGAAACTCCTGTCGCTGGCTTAGAAACATCCGTTCTCTTCGATTGCAAAAACATTCAAAGCATTGAGTTCGGCAGGAAAGCTTATGCGTCCGCTTCTAAAAATGCTGAGGGAATAATTAAGTAGAATACTTGAAAAGGAAGTCACTTTTACGAACTGTTATTAACTGGTCTTGTATTTTCAAACAATCGATCGAAATTGTTTTATTCAAGAATATTCAAACCAAGTTTGAAGTAAATTCGAGCAATATTGCTGGAATTATAGAGATTTGAATACCGCGCGGTCGGTACGTGCGCTCTGCCTTACCTAGCGTATTATACGCATGCAGCGCGGTTCTACCGCGTAAAATCAGCTCCTTTCTTTTTCATCAAACATCACAACATTAAAAGGATGCTCTGAACATCGCGAATGAGATGAACGAATTACTGTATGGACCTGGAATGGACGACTCGATGTAAGTCGCTTTAATTCATTAAATCGCGGTAAAAACAAAACTTTAAACGCGTTTTTCTCGAAACTTTGTTTTTTCGTGCGGTAGGCACGATTTCTCGAGAACGAATCGACTGATTTTGCTGAAACTTTGCACAGTTCCTCTAGAATGAAGGGATTTTTATTTGGTCGACTCGTCTACCGCAAAAAAGGTGGTACGAGGAAAACTGCAGGCAAATTGACAATTTTCAATGTTTTTAGGTGAATTTTTTTTACAACTTTTTGAAACTTTTATGTGTGTAAATTTTAGATAAAATAGATTTTTGGTTTTCAAAATATAATTTTTTGAAAAAGTCTTTTTTTCCTTCAAGACCTATGTAACCACTTAAGCACACCAAATGAGCAGACTACAGAAGGCTATTACAGTCTCCAAGCCTGATAAGCGGCCAGCTGGAGTTCTGTTTCATCAAAAAACTGCAACAGTTGGAATGGCCGCCATTAGAACAGGTTTCGAACTGTTCGAATATCGTCCTTTTCTCCAGATCCCCAGTGGCTTTTATCTCTTTCTTCGATTCAAGGAACAGCTCAGGAACAGGAAAATTGCAAAAGAATACCCGCTTTGGGAACATTTTAGGAGGGTCTAGATAACACTTTTAAAGCTATACTTTTCGCCATTGCGTCACTAATATTCACAAAAAGCGATATAAACTATCAACTTCTAAATACCGGTTAGCTATGCTTGAAAATTGCATAAATAAAATGTTCACAATAGTGTTTAAATGCACGGGATTAGCTTTAACCTACTAAGGGTACGAATTTTTCAACATAAAATATACATATACAACATGGCGTTACCATTTTTGAAACGACAAGATATTTACTCCGCATTGCTGCAACATAATAAATTTACATACGGAAATAGTTAAATTCAATCATTCTACGGTACTTACTAACTCTATAACACTATATATATACGTTTTTGGATAATTTAACCAGAATTTCAATTCAATTAACGCCAAAATACATACATATTTGATCAATGAAAAAATCCATTCGACTGGAAGCATAGCGTGACCGATTTATTTCCAGGTATGAGCTTTGTCTTGTATATGCTAACAAGCGAATGATTCAATTAATAATCGTCCTCAAAGTACAAATATAGAAGTTAAGTAAACCAAAACCTGCCATCGAAACTTATTATTCAATTGATTGGGGTTTTGGATCTAAACGAAAACTTTATCGTTTAAATTTATGCTTAATGCCAATTTGAGCTCATTTTCGTGCAAAGTGCAGAAATATTGAAATGAATCGCCATTTATCCGAAATAATTCGGAAAATATTCACGTTTCTGTTATTGTCAACGAAGGCTGCAAGTCTTGTAACCGAATCGAAATGAGCACTCAAGATATGTCAATATAAACTATAAAAACAATACAATGCTTCGAGATTCAATGAAGCTAATGCTAACAGATAATATCTTACCATCGGGTGGCAGCAATTTCACAAAATTATCCGGAAAAACGCCAACTTTCCCGCGCAATTCACCTCGCCACCATCCTTTATCGGGCAAATCCTTATTGACGACGGTTATGATATCGCTAACTTGTAGTTCCAGCTCATCCTCGTTCTGCGGATCGTACGGATATAAAACGCGACAGTATTCTCGAACTGGCTTTGGTGGTAAGACGGGTGCATCTTTATCAATAGCATGCGAAGATGGCGACGTACTTAGAAAATCCTCCCGGGAACTATGCACGCTTCGATTCTCTTTTTTCGTTGAGTTCGGTCGTTTGTGTGCTAGAACGGGCGATGCAGGAATTACTTCTACGAAATTCGATGGAAACACGCCGACTTTGTCGCCGATTTTACCACGCCACCATCCTTCTTCCACCTGGAAAAATATTTAAAAAATTAATTTGTTTGTATTTTTCCTGTAAAAATCGACAGGTCGATTTACCTCTCCCAGCATTTCAATGATATTTCCGACGCCCAGAGATAGTTCATCTTCATTCTGTTGCGTATAACTATAGATAACTTTACACCTTCGATACGTTGTCGCCGATTTATCTCTAGAATTAAAAATTTGTAGTGTTATTGTTTTGAAAATATGCGTAAGTGCATAATTCTAAAATACATGATTAAATTCAAGTGTAAAAATAAGTGGAGTTTCCGTTTGTGATTTTTATTTAAACGAGAATGATAGGACGTATTGATTTGCATTTACGTCATTTAATCCTTTTAATTTCATGAAGCTTTTATGCAAAAGGTGTACATTTGGTGTTTTCCTGTTCAAATCCTCAGTTATTCCAATAGGGGAGTTTCGAAGAAAATTATTCGAAATCTTTGGACGGTCGTCAACTGTCTGCGTCGATAGATCCGGAGTTTCGCTACGGGACTCAATTGAAGTAGTGGTGCTTGCGCCTTACCAAGGGTATACTGGTACCAGGGAAGTCGGGGCCCCTGAGACTTGTCCCTGCCGGCGTCGATGAGGAACCTATTTGGTTGCAACTTGGTGGCTGTGGTTAATACCCAAAGCGGGTGCTAACATTACAAACCGGTAGCTATTTGGCAAACCTTTTGTATTGTGGTGCATTGGGCGTGCTGTTGCGCTTTCAACGGGGGAACCGCGCTCCAAAAAGCGGCAAGGATGATGATGATGGGTCCGATATGTATCAGAGATATCAAGAAATTCGTGCAAGCTCTGGATAAATTTGTAGCTGATTCGAAACGGCAGTGCTCATACTCGTTATGGGTTACTGACAAGTACGTGTTTGGGGTCTTGGTGCGAGTTTATTCGTAACCCGTGCCTTAGAAGCCGTGGTGTTAAGGTAACCTATACCAGGTAACTACGTAAAACACCACACTTCATGCCACTTGTGTACTTTTTGCTGCGCAAATGACTTCTGGCACAGCCGTTAGATTTTCTTTACTTTGGAATGATGCGCCAAACACATCTGTATGTTTGCACCGTTTATACCTATTGAGGATACTACCGGAGCTATACTGTGAGTTGCATACGTTACAAGGCAAATTGAGAATTAACAGATTTCCTTTATGTATGTACGTCCTCATCCACCATACCGCGTCTGAAATCTTCCGGATGAGGTGCAAAGATTGAAAACCCTGCGACGTCTTCTACAAACCGTGGAGATTGGAGTGAACGAAACTATTGGGTGGACATTAACTGTTGCAACGGTTGATAATTTCAATAGGTTTTTTTCCGAAAACTGCGTCAGGATTTACAATAATATTCATGAGAAAACGCTGGACTTATACATATGCAAAGTGTTGTTTTTGATAATTGATTCAATTAATAAAAAGTACTAAAACCTATACTATAGCCTTTCACAATGTTCATATGCCGCTTAATGTCGTCTTATTAATTGCTTTCCTTTGCAAGGCAAGTTTTAGAAATGGATTTACATCTTCCAGAAAAAAAATCTAATGATTATAAATTTCCAATTGGCGTATTCTTCTTCTTCGACTTATGCCTTTAGTCTTGTTTCCTTTGATCCTTATCTCGTGTTTCTTGCATTGCTACATATTCTTGGCAACAAGTGTCGAATATGTAATTGAAAGTAGCAGCTATGCTTTCATCAGACAAATCGGAAATGCTATGCATACATGAAAAATTCACTCATATACATCAAATTTTAGAATTACAGAACATTATACTATGTGAAAAGCAATTATTTATAAATACTGACCTTAATACCACAGGACTTCTTTCATCCGGGTCTATAATGTGAACGAAATTGTCAGGAAACATGCCAGTTTTACCGCTTGATGCCAGTGTACCTTCCCACCATCCTCCTGGTTGAACCTTTATGTAATGTATTATGGCACCTTTGACTAAATCCAATTCATCTGGTTCGCTGGCACTATAGTCGTAATCCACAACAGCTGAAACTAAGTCGAAATACCAATTATTATCATTTTCGAAATAAGCAAATAATTATGATAATAAATTTGGAACAAAGATATTGAAAAGGATGTCACAAGCCGATATAAATGTGCACATCAGCATCAGTTATTAATTCCGCCTGCTTTCAATATCATCACCACCAGCATCATATGAAATAAGTTCGTCAATTGGAAGTTGTGTAAAAGAAGATCAACGCCGGCGTTCACGTTTGTTACAGCATTCAATCGAATTTCAATAGAGTATTGCATCGAGGCCATGATGCAGTCAACACATCAGTAAGGGCTGGCGACATATCAAATATTTTTAAATTGATTTTCATATCGTATGCAATCGTATTGGATGAAGTATGTAATGAAATCAATATCTAACGTGCGACACATTCAGAGTCGAAGAGATTACTTTCGAAGCCACCATCGTCGTTCCTCCTATTGAATTACAAACTACACGAAATATGTGAAACCACAGAAAAACAGAAATTTTTGTGGTTTGATGTTCATTGAAAAATAAAACGACCAGGGCAGGGACAGACAAACGTGCACAGCTAATTCAATTATGAACATTGCAGAGTATCCGAATGCTGGTGGGTCTTCATTTTGATTTTCATTTAAAATTTCAATTATTTTTTTTTCGTTGGAGTGAAAATTTAGGTCATTCAGTCTATTCAAATGGATCTTTCAGTTGCTTAAATGAAATCGCACGTTAGATTTCTTAGGTTTGTCATTGATTTTTTAGAATATGAGGACTTTCGATGCACATAGAAGATCGCATTCAAAAGGAAAACATGTTGACAAATTGAAAATATCGGCTCATATTAGAGAAGATTATTTTGCAATTGTTGTCTAATAAAAACGATGGACATTTATTTTATAAATCGCCTTTAAACAGTGCCTACTTTCTTCTGGTGGTATTCTTTCTTTCTTTCTTAGAAATAATCTACCAGGTGTATAAGCCAAAATTCGCTGCTTGGTCATAGATGGCGTGAGTGAGCATATTAAGCCACCATGGACACGCCATACTTTTTTTATGAGTTTGACATCTGTCAACATTAATCAGTGCACATTGTCCGCAATTTCATACGAAAACATACATTTTTTCTTTGGTAATCATGTCTAGTATTGTGCCAGAGAAAGGGCATATGCGGAAAGCTTTGCTTTTCTGCTTCAATTTGAAGAAATCGGGTGCCGAATCGCATAGAATGGATATTGAGGCCTATCATGACAGTGCTTTATCAGAGACAACGTGCCGAGAATGGTTTCGTCGGTTCAAAGATAGCAATTTTGACTTATGTGACAAGAAGTGTGAAAATCGGAAGGTTGAGGACCATCAATTGCAGGCTCGTTTGGACGAAGACGATACCCAATCGCAACAAATGCTCGTCGAGCAATCGGATGTTACGCAACCAGCCATTTCCATGCGTCTGGGTGCCATGGGAAGATTCAAAAGATCGGAAAATGAGTGCCGCATGAATTAAACGATAGGCAGATGGAGCGACGCCAAAACTCTCTTGCTCACCAGACAAAAAGGAAAGTCGTTGCTGCATCGGATTGTGACAGGCGATGAAAAATGGATGTATTTGGAGAATCCTAAACGCAGGAAATCGTGGGATGATCCCGGCCAACCACCAACATTTTCCCCAAGACCAAATCGCTTCGGACGTTGTCTTCCGTCCGCTGTGTAGATTTCAGAAAAAGCTAGCAGGCATCTCGTGCAATACGATCCAGCAACGAATGATTGAAGCGTGTATCAACTACAGGAAGACCATGGTCAAGCTCCTGTTAAAAGAGAAGCAACGTAAAAAGCAACAGAAGTGCTTCAAGAAAACGTTGAGAGCCAATATTTGTGGTAAGATTGGTCTAAAGAACGTGAAATCGTGCTGCAGCGGTGGCTTAAGCACGCAAAAGGTGCTCATGGATACCAATCAGAAAAAGGTTTTGGAAATTCGACGATCTTCAATGGAAACCAGGGTGCCGAACGAAGGATAAAACTGTTCATAAAATATTACTGAAGCCAGCTGAAATACTCGACAAAACAGAAAATTAAACATGGGGTATTCAAGAAGATAACGACACTAAGCTGCTTTTGTATGAACTGAAAGGTAGCAAATGGCATTGTTTTGGGTGGTCATAGTTGCTGCTTAACATTTAGTTCGAAACTCTGCAGACAGAAAAAAATATACAGGGAAACTATAAACGTGGTTCGTCATCTAAGAAGGAACTTACGGCGAATATGGGTAAAGTTATACAAAAAGTAAAATAGTCAAATATTGTCGAAGGGTCTGCCCTTTAATTATTTGGCATGAAGACGATTGGGCGTTGTATTAACATACTTGCAACAAAAATATGAGTTTGCATTATGTCTGCTTTCTTGAATATCAAGCTTTTTATTTTGCATACGATTTTTATGATTGAAAAGTTAAAATATGCAGATTTTAACTTTCGAATTTGGGCATTTTGTCCAACAGTTTTCGCTAAGATTTTCAAAATTCGGCTACTATATTTAGTATCTCATATGATTTGCTATTCGGCGTGAGCACCTAGACCACAATTGACCATTTATTGCTGTAACGACCAAACTAACAGCACCTCAACTGCTTTCTTGTTTGCTGTTACGAACATTATGAGTGAGAGACATGTAAAAATGTCAATAACGGAAACACCACATAAACTGGTTATACTAGAACAACTCGACAGCCAATCATTTTGCAAGTGAATGTTTATAAACTTTTATTGTGCGACCCAAAACCACGGCAACGACGACACGATACATACATAACTATTTAAAATTCATACACTTATGAATCAATGGCAGGATAAGAAGCAGAGCCAAGTGAGTATGATGGAATTTCAATTTATTCAACACTAAATTTTAAACCCCATATATGAGTGTATGTATACAGGAATATGGAGTTGAGTGTAGGTTGTTTGCATCATCAAGAGGTTTCTCTAGGCAAATGTACACCGAACAACGCGATTATTATTGGCATTGTTGGGCACCAGCATTTTGTGCTGATATTTTGACTCATGGCGCTCTCGTAAGTGACTCATGACGTGCTCAAGTGATTTGAATTTTATTTAACATATATTATTTTCAGCGAGTGCTTCCAGTCTTCAACAATCTTCATGTCCATGAGTCATGGACGTACATATATCATACACATCAAACTGTACATGATGAATCCATCGAAATGCTGATGTCAGCTCTACCTTTCGAGGCCGAATGTGTGGCGAAGAGGAGATGTTTGATTAACATTGAGAATACATAAGAGTATTACGAAAAAAATAAATCCCGAAAACAAATATTCTTCTTGGCTAATAGTCACATAATAAATAAAACGAGGTGTGACATGTATGTTCTTCGGAATAAAACAGAATTATCAAATACAGTCGACCTTAAACGTAACAGACTTTAGGATGTGTGGTTTAGATGAATTGAACTGTTGAAATTAACATTTAAGAGTCTTATTTCAACACAATATGCAGTCCATTAGGAAACCGAAGCATAGTGAAACTGAAATAACATCTGAATTCGCTTTTTAGCTGCAGTGAAAATTATGATTTTTGTACATCGAATTACTCTGAAAGGAAGAAATAGCATCTTCACTTAAAGGATTCGTATGGTTTGAAAGAGCGAAAAATGTTAAATAGGGACTGTATCGGGAAAAATGACCTTTAATTTTTCCTGCATAGCTCCTGTCTGGGATAAGTTTAAATCTTCATCAGGTTTGCAAAATTAGCTATTCCATGCGACAAAAAAGAACGTGTAAGCCATTCGTATTGTAAGATCACTCTTGAAAACATGTCATCAAATCAAGAAAAAGTGCGTAGTTTAATTGTGTGCAAATATCTGGAAAATAACCTTCGTAAATATTCGGTACTAACAAAGGAGACCAATTCATCGATTGCAACAGTGAAACGAACGATTATGAAGCACAAAAAGGGCCTACCTGTTGCTAGAAAGTCTGGATCACGTAGAAAAAAAGGTCCATCCGATGCAAATTTGAGCCGAAGGTAAAGAGGAAATTTTTGCAGAGTCCTAACACGATACTGAATTAAACGATAGATTCGATATATTAAAGAAACGCTTAGTACTACGCTTACATTCGAGCGCAAACATTATACTTGATAGTTAAAGCGAGTGTTTATCCTGATCGACAAAAAAAATGCTAGATAATTTGACTAGAATATAGCAACATATTTTACCCAAATGAATATATTTCATCTCAGCGCCTCGATCGTATTCATTTAGGCTTTTGAAATCGTTGGCAGACATTTTAATCCCAACGACAAATGTGAAATATAATTTGGAATATGCTCAACCACTTGAATGGACATCACCTGAAGTGATGGCACCTTTATCTTGAAAAACAGATGTACCACAATCCAAAAGCTTATAAACGAACGATTTGAACTAACATCATGAATGTTATCGTCAAGATTAATTTCCTATACCAAAATTTAATAAAAAAAACTCTTTGAAAACTCTAAAAGCCACTAGCTTCTAGAAAATACGGATGCAGTTCTTTCTTAAGTGAAATTTTAAAATCTTTGCTGTTTTTTGGTAATCTTTCGCAGCCTGCAAATATCGAAAGGATCAATCAAGACAATAGGTATTCCCATAAAGTGAACGGCACTCTCCTTTGGGCGAAAATCGACCAGCGCAAGTTAAAATTCAACCTAGTGTTCATGCATCGTGTAACAGTTATGGGTAAGAAACTTGGTTGAATTTAACTGGAGGATTATTTTCAGATCAATTATATTTCCATTTATAATTGCGATGGAACAGTAATTTTTATCCCTTACATTTTCCAACAATATAGTGGAGAATTGTTTATTTTTGATAATAGACTATTAACACACATCTCATTCATTCCTTTTTTATTTTATTTTCATAAAACAACATCACCACAAAGAGTGCAGCAATAACTTTCACTGATCACTGTTCGAGAATGATTTCCTCAAACATTCATAGCACACAATGCTAGTTAAAGCTTAGTGTAAGCAATTTTCAACTAGTTTTGCTTTTAACAATTAAAATTTGAAGTACGAGCGAATATGGTCCACCTTTAATGATGCTTCTGAACCAACAACAAAAATGAAGTCAATTTTAGTTGGATCTACGATCTGCTGCTGTACTGAAATTCGGAGAATGTTTTATGGGAGTGTTTGCTACCAAACATTAAAGCAATATATTGTTTTATGGTTTTGTCACGACGCATTTTCAAAAGAATTATGTTTAACATTTTCATGTGAGCTTTCATGTATTTGCGGTGAGTGGTGATGATGATATGAATTGGGCAATTCGAAAGGCGAAAAGTACTTATTACTCACTTTCTTCAATAAGCTACGCATAAGCACACGAATTGACCATACTTTAAAAATCAATGACAGTGCAAATAATAAAAACTAGCATAGCATATTTAAAAAAACAAGCCGCGAGATGCGATCCTTGAGGTCCCCACAGGCAACTTCCCAGGAACATTTACACAGATATTAAAAATATTAAACACAAAAATTATAATGAAAATAATGCTACTTTAAATAATAATATTGAGAGTAATAATAATAGCATATAAATATTAGTAACCGGCGTCCATTGATTACGTAAGGCTTTTGGTGGATGGGGTGGATTGGTGTGATTGAATATTTTCGCGGATCAATCGGAGGGGCGACAGGTTACAGGTTTTCTACGTAATTTGTTAGTTTCCTATCAATGTTTGAAAGACAAATGGACGATTTCAGGTAATATCATTCGTATGACCCTTTTTACATGGCGAATGTAATTTTAATTTAATTTTTTTCGTAATCATGAAAAAAGTTTTACTGATTTTTTTACAAAAACTGTTAAGAATATATAAATTTTATAAACATTGATTATAGATCACGAAGAATCTATAAATAATGACTTTATTTGGCTGTTGAGGGGGACACACTGACTTTTGCAGGAAAAGTTGCGGAATAACTCGTATAACAATAATTGACTTATCGTTCCTCTCAAAAAAGTCGTAAACAAAAACAAAAAAAATATAAAAAAATATCGATTTTTTCCAACTTTTCTCACTCCTAACTTTAAAACGGTTCATTTGAAAGCAGAGTTGTGGAGATATAAAAGTTGCGTAATTAAATTTTTTATAAGATATGGTTGGTTAAACATTTTAAAATATTGTATCCTTGCCGTAAAATATCAATAGATACAAAAAAGGAGAAAAGCCTTTTTTTATTAATTTGTTTTACCACTTAGAATGTACTTAGGATCTTCATAATTTGCCTCGAAAATCTTTACAACATAATAAAACAGCACCAAAGTTTTCATCAAAATCAATTCAGTAGGTTTCGCCTAATTTTACAATCTAAATTTATTTAAAAAAAAAAACAAAATAGCTCTTTATTTAGGATTTTTTTGGCGGAATCTTAAAATAATTAATGACAAATATTTTTCTACAAAGTAGATATATATTTGAAGAAAATATTATAAATTATTCAAGACTAAATATTGAAAAATACTATCCCACGTAGCATCCCAGCAAATTCCCGAAGGGTTTAAAAAATAAAGGGTTTTGCAGTGATCACAGCAGCTCACCACGGGATGTAAGGATTTGATAATTTTTGATTAATTGAAAAGTGGTGGATGTTGAAATTCAAAATTGTTAATTCGACCAAAATTTTACTCGCATTTTCGACTATAAGAAAAAATGTCAAAAAAAATCCTTCGTCCATCCGAAGGACAATTATATAAAGAATAAGTAAGAAAAATTTCAAACTAATCGCGAAAGCCGTTTTCAAGTTACAGTGTTCACCGACTACGAAAACATGGTTTCGAGAAAAACGCGTTTAAAGTTTTGAGTACAATTTGCAACTAAACAACTAAAAAAACTCAATTGAAAGTTATTCACCTCTATAAATAATAGCCCGATTTGTCTTAAAAAAATTAGAGAATACTTTTTATATATTCTCTATTCAATCGTCGGAGTCATGCTTCAATCCACTGAATCCGAAGTCACCCAGCACTGTTTTAGAGTTTATTACCAAGTTTAGCAAAAAAAGTCCTGAGGCCGCCGTAATAGTCCGATTTTAATTTTGTAAAGTGTATTTGATAGGTGAAGTGCTCTTTCATCTTTGAAAAAAAATCAAACTTCTATATGCTTAAATTTCTGACTTGCGAAATGTTAAAAATTCATAGGAAAAATTTTACGCGCACGTACGTACGTACAGACATACAGACTTCTTTCTAAAAAAAACACTTTAAATACACTCTAAACACCACAAAAACGTAAAGATATGTTGAACATTTCAATTTCGATTTTGGGGGCGATTACAAGAACTTCCCATATACTGGGGAAGTTAACAATGGAAACCATACGAGGATATAAAGAAATATTGAGCCAACCCCTTTTAATTAATTTGGTTTACTATTCAATTCGTATGTGCATTAATAGATTAAATCGCACGAGAAATTAAACAGCTTATTAAAAACGCAAATCAAGATATCATAACCAAAGATTTCAGATAATGGATAAACGTTTTTGAATAAAAATTTAAACTGCATAATTAGCTCATTGTAATATCGTTCATAGATCTTCTGCTGTAATTTATCAATCAAGGAAATCATGGAAAACATCATCATCGAATCACGCGATATTCAAATCTAATATCGATCGATTTCGATGGAAACTCACGCGATTTAACATATTCTTCCATAAGCTATTGCAAAAGAGCTCTATTTGTTGTTGTTTTATATTAAATCCACTGCAAAATTATGCACATACATATATTTGATGACCCTGCTTTCCACTGGATTTTTAATCACGAAAGTGAAAACGATTAAGAGTTTTACTTAGAATAAATTTTAATATCATTTTGAATTGAATAAAACACGACAAATTGGGAAAAACGAAAGTCAATATATTCGTAATTAAATAATCATATCTTTGTATGTCTCATCAATTTGAATTTCATATACGGATATGCATATGCGATGCAAGCAAATTTAAATACACCAAAAAATACATAGACACGCTTAGTCTACGTAACGCTATTGAAATTTTTTTAGTAAATACAATTGAAATTGGATCGAATCAATAATTATGGAAACAGTTCTTGCGATAGATATAACTGCCGCGGAAGTAGTACACGTTTCGGTTTACATGTAGCTTATGGTTTCTTTCATTTATCGATAAAGCTTTCTAATTCTTTTCGACGATTATTATGCGTGTAGCATCTTAATAACATAATTGTGAATGTTTGTAGAAACAAATTTATGGAATTTAGGATTGAGTACGAAATACGGAAATGATAAACGTTTTTAAGAGAAACGAACAAAACTTTTAAAAAATATCAAATTTTAAATTAGAGATGTTTATGCGCTTAGCGCTTTCACAATAATTGTAGATTCGCTGAGAACATGGGGGTGCGTGTTATATCGTGAAAATGAATAGTAAAAACAAATAGCGATACATTCCATTGAAGGATAATTTTGTTTTAATTGAACAGTTTTCACGAAATGTTTGAAACAACCATTTAAATTAACCTGACATGCCTTTAATTAGTTCTAAAATTCTATTAAAATAATATGCGAAATATATCGTCATCAGAAACACGTAGTGGCGACTTCGGCTTGTAAATTAGTCTAAAATTAGTAGTCGAGCAATTTAAAGTCTAGAGTACTGGATGATCAATTTTCTACAGAAGATACAGATACAGGTGCGTCATTCTTCAAGCCCTCTTGGATTCTTTTAGGTTTATGAGAGAAAGGCTTAGGTTGGAACAGCATACCATCGATAGGTTTAACAAAACCTTCCGAAACTTTCTCTTGGTAAAAGCTGGGTTCAATTCAACAACCTCTTGGCATAAATGAATAGATGTCACGCAGCAAAATGACACTCCGACACCGAACCATTTCAGTCGATGACTATGCTAGACGCTGTAAACCTCGTTTTGAACTTCTGCACAACTCCTACAAAATTTGTCAATTTGTTTTCAAACCTCTCATCTATAGTCAAATATTTTTCATAAGTAGATAAGATTTTTTTTGTGACCACAATTCGCGTGCCACCTCAAAGCGCTTCCATTTTTCGGAGTCAAAATATTGATGGTAGGCCTTCATGTGAAGATCATCTTGAATATCTCTTGACATTGATCTTGTTGAAATGTTTAATTGTATGACCTATTTTCTGTTTCCTCAGTGAATTTCTTCAAAATTACTTTCGTACCGTTTTAATCGCAACTGACGCCGTATGGGCGACTAGAACGTGACCTGTCCTTGATAATAGAAATGTTTTGAAAATGTTTATTAGCACGGTAAATACACATTCATTTTTCATTAGAAATCTTGGGCGGTTTTAGCAATTTGATAGTTTCTATTATTCCTTTTTGGCAATTGTGCAAAATGATAGTCAATTTTGATGAATATCTCAATCGATTTTAACTAATCAAGCGACGGATCGAAACAGGTTGTCTCATAGCTACTAATTTAATTAAGTCTTTGATTTCAAAAGAATTCAAGGAAATGGAGGCTATCTTGTGAGAGAGCATTTTTCAATGGCTAAATACACAAGAGCCGTGAAACGAAACAAGTCTTCGAATAAGACGGCTTAGTTCCAAAAATACTTTGTCCATACTCGCTGATGATCAATACCATCAAAAAGGTTTTGCGGATAAATTAAAAGCAGCCTGCAGACAATCACTAGGTGATACTTCTCGTGAAAAATGTCTCGTGGATTAAATTATTGCAGAAGTTGACGCTATAGCAGCCCAGCATTGAACAAACTTTGCACTAGACATAATACTGATGCTTCTTGTTGCCACACTTGAACATAGCAACAGACAGAACGTATTACCAAATTTAAGTATGAAATTCAATAATGTAATTTGGAAGAACGATGATTTTATTTAGAAATGTAGTTATTCGGTTAGGAAGAACGACAGTTTAATTCTGAAAAGTATCAATTTGTTTCAGAGAGCATCAAAATAGAACGGAGAATGCTGTATCCCATGCTCAAATTCAAGGATTTCGGATCTTATGTCAAGCCTTTTTGATGACCAGCAATTGCGAAAACAGCTAATGTAAACCTGCTAAACAGAGTCAGCAGGATTGCAGCTATTGCAATCACCGGGGCCATACACACTACCACGACAAAGGCATTGTTTATGCTATTAAACTGGCTCCCGACGGAGCTCCTTACGAGACAGCAGATCAAGTACCCGCCGATTCGATTAAAAGCACTACATCCCTGGCATGAGGGAAATATTGGCCACTCCACCATACTAAGGAGAGATGAACCAACGCCAGGGAAAGTAAACCTTGCTTTTCCGATTCCCTGCTTCCATCATGGTTTTAAGTCAGTCATCCCAAACAGGGCAGTAATAGAAAGAAGTGAGATGCAGGACTCGGTCGACATCTATACTGATGGACCACAAATGGATGGAAAAGTGGGCTGTGCTGTTTTCTCAGAACAGTTAGGCTTGAAACTATCCTTCCGGCTTTCAGACCACTGCAGCGTTTTTCAGGCAGAGGTCACTGCAATATAGAAGGCAGTAGACTGGCTGAGAAACCGGAAAATTTCTATAAGAAACCTAAACATTTTTTTTGACAGTCAAGCTGCTATCCAATTACTATCCAACGTGTACACCTGATCCAAAATTGTAATGGAATGTCGTACACAACTGAACGTGATGTCGCTTTATTGTGAAGTAATTTTTTGCTGGGTACCGGGGCATAGTGATATACCGGGAAACTGCGAAGCAGATACCCTAGCGAAAGCTGGCACTGAGCTCCAGGAGTACACACTTACACCACAAGTCGGCCAACCTCTAGCTTCCATAAAGCTAGAATTCGAACATGATTACATGGAAGCTGCAAAACAGAGCCTGTCTACTGGAAGAAACCTCTAGGACAACCAGGCAAACTTGGCACGCACTGAGCTTCAAACGCACCAAGTAGCTCCTCAACACTGACGGGGCATTGTCTGATTGACAGACACGGAGAAAGATTGGATGTTTCTTTCAACAATTTAAGCCGAAGTTGCAGATCGGACAAAGAGGAAGAAAAAATCCAACATTTTCTGTGTGAAGCACTATCCAGGAAACGCATGCAAACCTTAGGCTCGCCCTTCCTGGACAGCGCCACGGAAGTAGTTAATTTAAATATTAGTTGCTTAGCCAGCTGGATACGAGAATCTTAATGGCTCTAATCATCCAGGAGCTGGGTTCTAGTGCCGTCTCAAACTTATGTGGTATCACAATGGGTCTATTGTGGCCTAAGTGAGCCATCTTTTGATAAAGAGGGCTGCCACTTCAACCAACCAGCCATGTCAAGTCTTGGCAATGTTGTAAGCTTAAGCATCGTTAGATAATACAGAATTTTTTACTAAGCAATATGGAAATATGCAGTTTTGGTCTGAGGACTGACAGCCTCTTCAAGTCCTGCCTCGCCAACCCTTCATAGAGCAGTGAGACCAATCTGATCTGTAGATGGAATTAGATCTTTATATCATCAGTGTGAAGTATTTCTACAAGCGCAGGAGATTCATCATAATGAAAACTACCTAACTTGTCCACGTATGAATTAATACAAAAAACTCGCAAAAGTAAAAACTACTCCAAACGGAGGCTTTAAAGATTTACCATAACAGTTTAAAGCGGTCGTACTGCTTTGTGAAGGGTTGGCGAAGTAGTACCTGAATGAGGAATGTCAGTCCTCACACCGAAAATGCATGTTTGTCCATTGAACGTTGTGGAAGGTGAATGTCTTTTTCGCTCTCCTTCTGAGAACTGTCCCAAGCTAGTGTAAAGGAGGAGGGATTCTGGCCGATCCTCAGAACAACATCCTTACAACAGGATGCTGAGGTAAAGGTATGACGAATAATAGTGGCATACTTATAAATGATGATAAGCCCTATAATACGGCGATCAATCCGAACCTTTGCAATGGGGCTCAATTGAAGAGGTTGTCTGTGCTTCCTAAAAATCTTACCAGGGGTATACTGGTACCAAGGGATCCGGGTCCCCAGGGACTTGCTTCTACCGTTGTCGGTGAGAAACTTGTGGAGGAGCGGGTAATTTCATTTTTAATACAGTTTGGAACAGGATTAATTCGACAATCCTTCTGTATTGTGGTACATTGGCGTGCTGTTGCGTTTACGACAGGGGTGCCGTTACCCAAAAAGCGGCAAGGATGATTGATAGGTCCGATCCGAATCCTCACCAAGGATTATGAAGAAGTCCAGGCAAGCTTTGGGTAAGATCTGGAACCTGTAATCGGAAAAGCAGCACTCATACTTAGTTAGGGGCTACTGACTAGTACGTTTATGGGGGCGTTGGTGCGAGCTAACTTCGTATCTCTGGCTTAAGAGACCCGTGTTTTCATTTCGGGGAAAGCACGTTAAATCAGGACTTAATCTATACAATATTGCATGTACAGGGGAGTGACGCAATAGACTGACCTTGCCACTCTGTTGTGAAACTCTTGGGAATGTCGACCTCACACACCTGTGGCAATCGTGGAAAAAAGTCCGTGCTTACAGGAGAAAAACCATAGCAGCCCTTCAGGCTGTGTCCCTACCCTCTGGGATTGTATAGAGTAAAAAAGGGGTCGAGGAGCTCAAGATAGGTTACTATCATCCTCGACAAGGTGAGGCCCCCTTGTGGGAGCAACGTGGTGATTGTGGTTAGGTACGCTAGATAATTCGCGCTTAGTCAACCAGGCCATCACCGGCTCTATAAGCCGACGGCAATTCTGGGATCCCCCCTCCTTGGAGACATTCCGCATGGTTATGCAAGGCGTTTCCGAGGGGAGGGGTATTAATTGACACTTATTTCAATAAGTCCTCTTCCAGGACCGTGTTTTAATGATTAATTTCGGGGGAAGCATGTTAAATCATTTACATATTCTGTACAATATTGTGTATTAGTAAATACCTAAACAAACGGAGCAAAACTGTCCGACAGTTCAGAATGTTTTTCATAGTTAAAACTAGCTTGTTATTGAGATTTTAAAGATTTCGATAAATGGAGACAATATTATATTTCAACGTCCGTCATCTTTGCTTAAATGCCATAAATCTTCGACCGTTCTTTTTTAATAATAAAGTTTCCAACTAAACAAACAATCATTCTTTTCAGAAAATTACCTATTAGAATATTAAGATAAATTTTCAAAAAAACATAATTAATCGAGAATACTATCGGTCACGGAACAATCACATTGCATATCTTATCTTTTAATTGGGAATTTCAAGAAAAATATCAATTTCAATGTTTATCGGCTCCAATATAAAGTATATATGGTCACGCAGTATTCACACTCTGATTAGTCACTAGAAAAGTCTACATAAAAAAATTGATAAGAATTTACATCATCGTTTCAAAATTCATACGTACAGATGAATGATAAAGAATATGCAAATAGACTATTAATACTAGATTGGGTCAAATATTTTATGGATAATGAAATTGTGTGAAATAAAGTGACGTTTTATTGACTTTCTTAAGAAAGTCAAACAACATTTTATAGAGAGATTTTTTAAAAATTTGTTTCGATAACATTCATTTCCATGCTTTCGATATCAAGTTATCAAGTCATAAAATTATTTGGCCGATAAATCTTATCAAAACTACTCTAAATATCTTATCAATATCAACGGATAAAGTATATATGTACATACTCAAACATTCAACGCGCTGCCTAAGCTGAAAATGGCCTTAACTGATATTATGGCTTTTTTGCAAAGTATGTGGCGCCAATTCAATTTTTAGAAATATATTGTGGAAACTTTCTCATTCAATCTGCATTCATGATTAAATTGATGGCAACAGTGAAAATCTCATCCGTACAAATGGTAATTGGGGACATGCAGTCAGTAAATTTGTTTCTTGAATTCACAGACTTCTCTGCCCATTTTATACATTGGAATACCACTTCATATCCAAATTTCTCATTCATAGATTGTGTCATATTGATATGCATACGAAACTTGGACTCCATATTCAGTCGTTGATGCAATCTCGTCAGCACAGCTTTCAACAATAATTCGATTTGTCTTCACATCTAAACGCTTAAGATGTAGATGGTGATGTAGGGCATGAATCTGACCCCAATTACATGTTTATAGAAGCTTAATCGATTTGTATGTTGTAGCGTTTCAATAAATTAACCTAAATTTCACCGAAACTAACTTTTTCATTGTTCATTAACCAGACTTCCGAAAAATATCTTCGTTCTGCTCACTTTCGGCGCTCGAACACTATCAGAACGACCATAAGTTAACACCCAGCCTAGTTTAATTGTCTATGCAGTGAAATAAAGCTGGAAATTTTTCAATGAAGAACGAGCAATAAATTTTCACAATCCTTTTAATAGAGTTTTCGTTCAATGAATGAATTTCGAAGAAATCAATTTATATCACTCACAAATAAATGTTTCAGACAACAATAGTACAATCTTCGGTTTACAATCACTTTAGTGTTATTTAAAGATTTTCTAGGTATCAGGGAGTAACGGAACTACATATTGAATAATTTTTAAGAAAAAGAAAATTAACACAAATTGTATCGAATTTTATTTGAAAAACTATCGTAAAGTATGCAGCACTGCACAAATGACGCGAGTTTTCTAAAACAGTCCGTAGACGAAGCGAATCACGGTGTGTGCAACTCTTACGACGTTTACAACAAGTACTAACCTTCAGTCGAAGTTTGTTGAACTTTCTTGAGTTAAACGGCCACGCACCTCAATGTGTTACTCTGCACTACACACCAAGCCACTAAAATGCCACACGAAGAATATAGAATTACAACTATCGAAGAAATGTGTAGCATCTAGATAGGCTAGCAACAGAAACACCGCTGACGGCATGAACCGCGGCTTAGATGATGTTAACTACTCCGCGGATTATCTACTCTGACTGTTTGCGAGAACAACAAACATCTAAAACAATTTTTTTTCCAAACAGATGAAGCAAAAAACTGAAACAATCTTGTATTTGAAACTCGAACTGGAACTCAAACTCAAGCTAAAACTCGTCGAGGCAAAAGAAAAGTCGTACCACGGGTTCCGATTGGATTTGGGTCAGTAGTCTCCTCCAACGTTTTGCAGAGTCGTGTGTTGCACAGTCGTCACTATGACAGTGTGTTGACTACGATACCATACCCGGTATAAAGGTCGATGCTAAATTATAACCGCAATCTTGGATCGCGAGCTACTAACTAAAGCTTCAGCGAAAGATACACAGACACTGCAGAAATCTAAGTTCCTACTTGGCTGGCTGCCGTCCGCGATGGATGCGTGGGAGAAAACATCGACATTTCAAAGCGAAACTTTTATTCCGTTCCTGGTATTGAAAGCTAAATTGGATTTCTTTGCAATATTGCAAACGAATTTTAGATATCGTATGATATTGCTAAATTTTTCTACGCATAAATTGTGATGAACAAATATGATTTGGGGCACTGTTTATTTGTTGCCGGATTCACCTTATTTATTTAGTAAAGCTATTTAGTATACTATGATCCCTCTTATCACGTTGTTGCTTTATGCTTACTAAATGATTTTGTATTTTTTTCAATTGCTGGAAGATTTTGCTTTTAAAAACGTCCTCAAAAATCACAGCTTCCAATGAAAATATTAGTGCAAATTGCCCGTGTAAGGTAGTAAGGTCACTTCTGACGAATAGAAAAAAATCAGTGTAAACACTTATTTCTACACTGTATCAAAAAATTGCACATACAGCAGCTATAATCGGGAATAGAGGCCGTGTTTGTTTTAAATGAAAAAAGATAAGTTGATTTCGTTTTAGGTTTTATTATTTCTAGTTACAGGTCTTTTAAATGCAAGAATCAAACATTTGTGTTTACTAAATTTTCTTGGAAATACTGTCATTTGTACGTCACAAGTCATTATATACACATCAAAAAATTGCACATACACTTCAAACTAATCTCGTGTTCTCAGAACGAAAACCTAACGGTACTAAATTTTCCATGCAGGTTTACACTCTCTTATGTTTTAATGCTAGTTGCAGTTACGAAGTTCTCGTAAAAGTGTTTAGTAGATTTATTCGCGTAGATCATTTTAAAATGTCGCAAACAAAGAAAAAGGTTCCTATAGAAGTGAGAAAACTGATTGTTAAGCTCAAAGAGGAAGGTAAAAATTATGCAGACATTGGAGAGATCGTAGGACGACCACGTGCAACCATTCAAAGTGTTATAAAAAACTAATAACAGTTTCGATATTGCTCCGGGGAGAGGCCGTACGAAGTTACTGGGCGAACGTTTAGGAAGGCGAATTGAACGATTAGTAAAGAACGATCCTAAAATAAGTGCTCCGAAAATAGCCGCTAGCCTTGAAAATGATTGTGGCATATCCGTCAACCTCCAAACTGTACGAAATTTCCTACATAAAAAAGGCTACAAGGGCTATGTTGCAAGAAAGAAACCATTCATTTCTAACACGAATATAAAAAAACGAATCCAATACGCCAAAGAATATGTATCGAAGTCTGAAGAATTCTGGGAAAAGGGAGTTTTCGTAGATGAAAGCAAATATAATGTTTTCAGCTCTGATGGACGGCGATTTGTGTGGCGTACAGTTAACACTGCGTTGGAATTAAAAAAAACCTGAAACACACCATAAAACACGGAAAGGGGAATGTGATGGTTTGGGGTGCAATGGGGGCAAATGGGGCAGGTAATTTAGTATTTGTTGAGGGAACGATGGACAAAGTACATTATTTGAACATTTTGAAGGATAACTTGAAACAAAGCGCTGTCAAAATTGGCATAAACGGTGGGTATTCGCTTATCCAAGACAATGATCCCAAACATTCTTCCAGATAAGGGTGTGATTGACTGCTCTACAACGTTGCTTCTGTTCTTCCACATCCACCCCAATCCCCCGACTTAAACCCTATTGAGCATCTTTGGGATTATTTAGAAAAAAAGGTGCGTGCGCATCGCATAACCAGCCGTGCTCAATTGAAAGACATTATTTTAGAAGAGTGGAACAAAATTACACCTAATATAACTCGAAAATTAGCACTTTCAATGCAGGATCGTCTACGAGCAGTAGTAGCAGCTAAAGGACATCATACTCACTATTAAAACAGTAGATAACGTGAATTTCTTAAGTGTATGTGCAATTTTTTGATGTGTATATAATGACTTGTGACATACAAGTGACAATATTTCCAAGAAAATTTAGTGAACACAAATGTTTGATTCTTGCATTTAAAAGACCTGTAACTAGAAATAATAAAACCTAAAACGAAATCAACTTATCTTTTTTCATTTAAAACAAACACGGCCTCTATTCCCGATTATAGCTGCTGTATGTGCAATTTTTTGATACAGTGTATGTTAGGTGTTGTCCGCTATTTGTAGTGCCTTTTTCAAAAATAAAGACGCAGCTTTCACAAACTACAAATTTTTGCGTGTCAGCAAAATCGGGGGAAACATACGACACTATTTACGCAATCCAGTAAAAACATACTAAGACGGATAAGCATCCCCAACTCCTACATGTTTCAAAAAATTAAAATTCATTAAATAAGTTTTGATTGCAAGCAGTCGAAGCAAGCAGCAACACCTCCCTCAGGAAGTTTCTAGACAGCGTGAAGGACCCACTAAAACTTACAGAAAAAAGCGGAATATATCGTGTTACATGTAATGATTGTGACAAAATTTATATAGGGCAAACAAAACAATTAATAACGACGCGATTTAATGAACATATAAAAGAAGCATCCGGAAATCCAACGTAGTAATACGCTCATCCGTAGCAGCCCACATCATTGCCGAAAGGCACGCCATCCAGCAGGAAAACCTGGAATTACTACGTCACACAAATAGAACGAGCACACTGGATCCTTGGGAAAGCCGAGAAATCATGCGTGAAGACAAAAAACAGCTACTAAATACAGACCAAGGGAATTGCCCCTCGAGTTTAATTAGACTTATTGCAAATAAGGAAAAACAAAGGCAGGTAGAAATGGCCCATAAACGGATAATATAAGTGAATGGCGCCCTTCTACCTGCCTTAAAATAGTCGTAAGCATAAATTTCAATGTAGCTTGCCATAATCTAAGTAGCTTGTGTACTGAAGAAGGGAGTAAGTGGCCCCCGAAATATATATTTACAATTAACAAAAAACTTATTTCTAATTAAGTCACAGTTTCAAGACAGAATTGCTCCTTAAAAGTAACTTTTGAAAAATATTAATATTTTAAATCCGGTTTTTTAACCTAAAATCTAATTTTATTACAAGGATATTTTGTGAAGGAATACATTTCTTTACAATAAAAAGCTAAGGGATCATACACAAGAATAGCGATTTGGTAAAAAGCTATGCAGGTCTATGTTTCGCTCGAACATCCTTAGATTGGAACACAAAGTTTTAAACAGAATTTTGTGTCTGATTTACTCGAAACGCTAGTCAAACTTTCTACTATAAGTACAAATATCTATGTATATCTATATTGTAAATATCTTTCTAGAAGCTTATTAATGTAAAAGAATCTAATAACACGCCTTTAGGTTACAATTTTTGTAAAATTCAGAGCAAATCGCAGAGATGCACAATTAGCTAGTCAGGAGCTGTGTGAAACAGAGGAAGGAATTTTGTGTGACACAGGCATAGCAGAGTAGAGGTATATAGCGTTTTTAAAAACAATTCGTAAAAAAAGTAAACGCAATTTTCTCGTATTCGTGTTTTTTAAGCTGACGGGCATTTAAATAAAATATTCAACCGATCACTCTGATTTTTTAATATGTTGTTGTACACATATGCATATGGCCATAGCCGGAAGCGGAATCATTATGATCGGTATGCATTTTCCGATTTTCATTCAATTTTCCACCTTCAGTAATAGTTTCTTTTTAAAAAAACATTTCCGCCATTTTGTTATTTTCTAATGAAAAAAATCATTCTGGTACCTAGCATAGGCACTTCAACAAGGATTAATTTGGCGTTTTGTTTTTTACCCAGATGATCCAGGCATCTGAAATCATTTGATGTTTTTTTTAAAATGTTATGGGTAAAAAAACATCAAAAAAATCTAAAAAATAATATTTTTGTACACTCAAAGTACCAATTAACATACAGTGTACCAATAATGTCTTCGTACAGCAGCTATTTGGAACTTAAATGATAAAAAACAATATATTTTTGCAACAAATTTGAAAAAGTTTTAATGCAGATTTATTCATTGAACATTTTTATTTAATTTAGAAACAAAAACTAATCCATTTTTAATATTCATTGCAAAGTTATTAACTATAAAGAAAACAAAGTCGACTGCCCCTGCAATATCCACAAAACAATTAAAAAAAATATAATAAAATAAATAATAATAATAATGAGACTTTATAGTAGAGCAATTCCATGTCAAGTACGACAACTTCGGAACTTGACCCCTTTCGATTTGTCTAAAAATTCACCCACTTGTTCTGTATGTAAAGCCATGAAGATTCCCCAAGTTTCTGCTGAAAACATGTAAAACTGTGCCCAGGGTGAAATTTTTAAGTTTTGACTGTTTTTTTGATTTTCAAAGTATCTTTTGCAGTTTATTTTTTATGAATAGATCTAATTTACTCAAAAAAAATTATCCAAAATATGCTTTTCGAAGTAAAAATGCTCGCTGAACATGATCCCGTTAGAAAAATTCAAAAAAAATCGTGGAAAGCCGGAAAAGATGTTATATAAAATTTTTTTTGGAAAATTCATAGTAAAAATTACATCGGGGCAAAAATAGTTTAACACCCGCCAAAAGTTACAGAATACACTCTACTTCAAGATGCCGAAATTTTTTGTTGGTTATTTTAACATCTGCAGCGCAAAAAGGACGAAAAATCGTTAAAAAATAGTCGATTTTCATTCGTTTTTCGACTCCATATCCACCGAAAACTCAACTCTGAGCACGGATTCGAATTTCTCGCACAAGATATGAGATTTTGATCATTTTCCTCACCTGTTTGAACACTTGTCCATCAAACATAAGCGTGAGTTAATTTCATTTAATAGAGGTTTTTTAATTCACGCATTATGTTTGAAACTTCTTGATCCTCTGCACATCTGGCAACGCTTGAGTCACGTTGACTTTCGTGAGCGCACATGGGTCCATTCATGGAACGAAATTTGATTTCTAAAAGCCTTGATTTTCGCACTGTCTATTGTATACAGTGTGGTTGCAAATTTTTTAAACAACACAAATCCAAGCCTACAAAAAACGACCCAGGAACAACAGCCAAGCTGATATTTTCCATCGATTGAATAATAATACATGTCCGGTTGTATTTTCTATGGAATATATTATCAACAATAAACGATTTTGGCAGTTTTTGAATCACTGTGAAAACTAATGTAGTCTTATGAAACTTGAATGGACAAATTAAAATGAGACGATCACATATTACCTATACACATAATTACGTAAATGCGAAATTTTATTGGATAAAATACTTTCGCAATCAGTTTCGTCGCATAGTTTTCTTTATTTGATCCTATTGAATTGCAAATGACATCACACCGGTCCAAATTAGCAAGTATTCAACATATGTATGTGTATCTAAAATGCATACTCTGGAATACGAAAGAAGCAAGTGTGTAGAAAATAAACGTTTACAAATCCTACGACGAGCAATGACCTTATTGTTTTAACGGAGCTCGTTAAAACAATCTTTTTGTTCGGATCGATAGACAGCTTGGCACTGCTCGAAATTGAATTGAGTTGGATTTTAACTTGCAATCAAATCACGGAAATTGTTTTTAATTGCTTTTCCGATCAACAAAGCCCATTATTTTCGCATTGCATATCACCTGTTTTCTTAATTCTTTTCTGCTAATCTGTCGTTCCGTGCATAGGTATATGTAGTCAGTTATGCCAAAGTCAATTGATTCTCATACTTTTGAAGGACATCCAGACTGTATAAGAGGTTTACTTTCGGAATAATTCAAGAGCTTTTGATGATATTTCATGCATGGATAGCAAGATCTTTCATCAGATCGAGATTTCCCCAAAACTTTTGTAAAAATCTTCAAAATTACAATCAGTTACAATTTTAAAATAAAAGTATAGGACATGATGACTGGTAGCATTCGGTTAGAATACTTAGAAGATCAAGATACAGAAAGGATGAGTTTTGGCCTCTAATAATTAAAGTTACTTCGAATTTGGCGTAACGACGGCGACGGTAATTGTCATTTTTTTGAATTCAACTTTACCGGGAAAACGATTTTTGAAACAAACACACACTGGGCTCACTTCTATTTAAACATTTTTTTTAAAAGTTTTGATTATATTTTTTCAAATAAATATAATAATAATAATAAACTTTGCATTATGTTCTTTATATTTTTCTTGTCAGAATAAGTAAACATTTTTTTCATTTAGGCAATTCGATGGCCCGCTTTAGTTTTGATTTAGGTAAACTTTTAACACAGTTGCTTATCAGTAGCTTAGTGAATAAAAAATTATCCAAATAAGTGCTTTGATATTAAAATGAGGGGGAGGGGGATTGAAAAATACATATACAGGCAAATCTGGGTAATTATCCAGAAGTGGACCTCCACTCTAAGATGGATTTGATGTTTTTTATAAGCTGGAGCTAGTTCAGCGATCTTTATTTGTTATTTTTGAAGGAAAGTAAGACGGTTTGAGCCCATTTTTAATTTCATAGCTACATAAGTACTCTTGGGTTGTAATTAATTATAACCTATAAACATAGATTAAGAAAAAAAACATAAAAATGTTTGTGTTTTACATTTTTTTCAAATTTACACATTTATAATACGGGTAATTTTTTAATTGGGTGTATATCAACACTGAATGCTGTTTTTTTGATGCCCAGTGAATGAAAACATGGCAAGCTTCGATATGTTTTCGACTCCGAACCCTTAGATTTTCTGGACCACTTGGTATAAAATTGAAAGTTGACTTTCCAAAAAATACAGAATTGCAGCTTAAAAATGATGAGCTTTGGTGAAAAACCTTCTGCATTTTCCGATTTTCGGCATATATGGATTGTTGGAGGCGCTGATGATAAATTCGAGCTCGCAAAACAAAATTTCTGCTTTTCTTGTGTTTTTTTTAGATTGATACAACTTTTGGCATGGTAAAGTGAACGAACGCTTACTATCAAAAAAAAACTTTTTGATTAATACAATTTTAAGGACAAGTGATCGTCCATTCATTACTTAATACTTTTGAGGAAAATGGAATTCAATATAATCCTCACACAGGTATTAAGGAGAGCGTCTAAAGCCTTCTTTGCTTAAGGGAGGAGTGTGGTATTTTATTTTATTTATTTTTTGTATTTTTTTCATTCCATAGCAGAACTCTTCAAGAGTATTCGTTAAAGTTTTGGGTCGATTGGAGCAAAACTGATGGAGCTACAGGATTTTAAAACTCTGCTCTTCGACGCGTTATAAACTGTAAATCGGCTGTTTCTCTTGTTTTAACCGCGTTTTTCCAAAAATTACCTTTTTCAAGGTCGGTGAATGCTCTAACTCAAATTCTATTTATCCGATCCTTTTCAAATTTTGCAAACTTATTCTGTACATAAATCACGAGGTAACCATATTTTATTTTTAATGATTATAGTTTGCTTTATAACAAATTTATAGATTTTTTCATAAAAAAATAAAAAAACCGTTTTTGAATTGATACTGAAAATTAAAAAATCGTTAAAAAATATATTTCGTGGTGGACGTGTAAACTCACAAAACCAACGAAATCTTTTTGGTTTTTTATCATCAGATCGAGTGATGAGTTATGCTGTGCACCGCAAAACTACTCATTTTAGGTGTCTACGAAAATTTGCCGTCGCTGACTCAATAATCCATATTTTTGGACCAAAATTTTAGAGAATACTCTTGAATAACTATATTATCATGTACTTTGTTCAGAAATAAATTTATATTTAGAATATTTTCAAAAAAATCTTAGAAATGTGCTTAAAATATGTAAAATAAATCATACTCCTCCCTCAAGTGTTTTTTTTTTTCATAAAATCATTTTATTACATGATAGAAAAGTTGGTTTTGAAATTAATTTTTCTTTTTTAGCAACAATTAAAAATTCTTGCAGAGTATTAAAAATGTTTAAACTATTTTCCCATTCAGTCTTAGACAGAAAATTAAGAATCCTTTTCTTTTCGGCAGTCGATTTTAAAACATCCAATACGTAGTAAAAATCAAAGCACAAAGAATATAAAGCACGAACACTCCGTGCGATTCAAAAAAAAACATGCAAAATTACCCCTCCTTCAGTGAGAGCGCTCTGGTTCTCGTTTTTAAGCTCGCGTGCAAAAGAACGAATGAACACACGCAACCAATTTCTCCATGTGGAATTTGGGAAATGTATTGTGGCAAGGTCGCGATTGTGTGTCAGCTATTCGTGTATGTATATACGCCGCGACCAAGTAGGTGTGCGAAAACAAATATACCGATGCAAATTAGAACAATAATCTGCGTGCACAATTCCTCACAGCGAATTGTATAACAGAGTTTCGGCAATTTGGCGCTAGTGTCCATATTTTTTATGCTATGGTGAAAATAATGAATATCTGAATATATTGTAAATGAAAAATAATAAATCTTACGTAAGAAAGGGAGAAGGCAAACCGAAATCTTTTGAAATTGCTTATAACGAAGAGGGAGAGTCGAAAATTTAGAAAATAGTCCATACGTAATGAATACACGTTTCCTAACAAATTTTTATTATAAATTGGTTTAAAATCATATTTTACAGACCCCAAATTTGCAGTTGGTTGCAAGTGGTCGCCGAGGTTTTTAGTAATTGGGATTTCAAGTGTTTAATGGAAAAAATCATAACACTATTCACATTACATATTTACATTCTTTATTTTTTTCCATTCGAAAACATTTATGATCAGTTTGTACGTAGACTTCCTTCAGTAAGGGTACACTTCTTACAGTTTTCCACAGTACGGAGTCCTCAGTGCGCTAGTCCAGGTTACTTTTGGTCAGTTATTTATATATGATACTGTCGAGTTCATGTTTTCCAACCAATTGGTTATCACTCATTCCTTTTGCTAGTTTGTCAAGAATATCAACCGTTCCCTTCAAAAACAAGGTTTTGTGAGCACGTTTCATGTAGGCTAAGTATCAGGACTTTGCGAATGTGTATGAAATATTTTTTCCTAGATTTTTTTATTATATATTATTCCGAAGTTGTTACCCTTTTCACAGCTGTGCTCAGCATCTCTACCCTTTCATTCTAATGTGAATGCACAGAAATACAACTGTGGACAGAAATAAGGAAAATTGTTTCCAGAAAAAAATGAAAAGAAATACAAACAAAGAGAGAACAATTTTGTTTTGTGGTTCGGAAAATAAAATTTGGACTGCAGAAGGTGACACGAGTGCATTTTATCCGTTTAGAGTATCGTCAGCTCCGGACAAATCTCCAATGTCACGGTGTAAATTAATATGAGGCACAAAAATTTGGTTTCAATTTTTCCACTTTTGTTTAAAACCGTCTTAAATAATCATAGAATGGACAAATAAATTTAATCCTAATTTAAAGTGAAGCCCCGCTTCAAGGTAAGTACCCATTTCAACTCTATCCTTTTTCATTAATTCAGTAGGAACTTCGGTGGACGAGCAGATTCAAGGTGGAAATCTTCAAAAGATACCGAGTCGCTGCTGCTTCTCGGCATACCGTGTTGGAGCAAAACAAACATTGCAGCCCCTTTTGGGTGCACAGCGCGAAATGAGGTCAAGGATCATTCGGTTTCTGAGTGAATAAACAAAGATCCACCTGAGCGAAGTAGGCAAGGTGCAACAACGCTCCAAGCGGGTGTTGCACACGTAGCCTGGCAGTGGCTGACGCCACTGGAAGCATAAGTGCATGCAAAGGGGAATCAATAAACCCCCAGGAGAATTAATCATCACAGCGATGAATGTTCTTATCAGCAGCGGAAAGCGCCGCGGATAACACAGCCGTGTTAGAGCAGAAATGTGTCATCGCCACTCTAGTGCTTCGCTGCTTGCGAGCCAACTTGTGACTTCTTGCAATTCCCACACCGCCACCCGAAGGAGTGGCTACTTCGTTGACTGGCAGAAATTTTCCAAACTTACTGCTTCTTGGCGAACTATCCATTCTCCCGTCGACGGCTCGCTAAGCGTTCATTCATCCAACAAAGACGATCTCGCCGCAACCGTATCCTATCCGGTTAATCGAGCCGCACGATATATCCAATAGTTGCGCTAGGGTTTGCGTGTTTTCATAGAGTTCGTGTCACTTACACTTCATTTATCGTCGCCGCAAAATCTCTCACGTTCGCCGATTCTAGTAGTACACGTACCCGCGCGTATTTACACGGCTGTTTATGCTAGTCTGAAGGATCTACCGATTTTGGGAACTCGATTACTTGATGCTTTTCGATCTTCGCGAGTTAGATCATTTTACGACTCGAAACGCAAGATTTACAGTGACAAACACGACAAGTCCCGCTGTCCACACCTCAGCCCGTTTCACTTGACACAAACTTCAGCCATCTTAGAATTCTACCAGGCCTGCCACAGTCGCAGTAGTTTCAAATGTCAAATAATAATGCGTCATCTAGCGAGTTATCTCTACTGACAGCAAATATACATAGTTCATCACAATTTTTACCAAATAACCAACATTTTTCCTCCCAAATAATGAAATTCGGGCCTTTCACTTTTATTTATATTGTTATTATTTCTTTGTAAAGTCGAACTTTCAACTAGCAACACAAACATCTGTCAGCTGCTTTACTGCTGTCAATCATAACCTTCAAGTACTCAAAATACCGACTTGAAGGATCCACCCCGTCGACATGTTCTGCATCTAAATATTCCATAACTTGCATAGTACGTTTTCAATTAAAACCAACGATGTTTCGGATAAAAGCCATCGGTCAGATGGCTCGTAAATTCTCAACCAAATCAGTGGCAAAAAAGAGGAAGCCGCGCGATCCGAGCTCCAAAGACAACAAAATACCGGGCGATATCATGGAATACTTCACCCACTCGGGCCAACAAAACATCTTAAGTCAATTCCCGGCGAAGCTTCTTCGCAAGAAGCACAAGTATCCAGATAGCTACTACGTAGCCAGTCAAGAAGGTGCCGAGATTATAGCCAAGCATTTGACGAAATCCAAACCAATTGAGAAAACTATCCTTGAATCGAATCCTGGACCAGGTCTTGTAACCGACCAGCTGGTGAAAAGAAAGAATACTACAGTTCATCTGTTTGAATCGAATGATACATTTGAGCAGAAATTGAAGGTGAGATATTTTCCATTATAGCTTTCCATTTGATGTTGATTTTCACTAGAAGTCATGTAGAATACATACGAAACGAAGAATCATCGTGTGAAAGTCCAGCGAGGTGATCTGGTGAACATGTGGAAAATGAACTATCTAGATCGAATCGACAATGGGACTAGAGTGCAACAAATGTTGGCGGGAATTCCGCCCATGAGCTGGTCGAGTGAGTACAACGTGAGACGAACGTTTTAAACAGAATAAACTATTTCAATTCATGATTTGAACAATAATACAGGAAAGAGCTCTTCCATAACTTCTAATTAATAAGACTTAATGTACAAATGTGAAAGTAGACAGATTAATTCTAAAATTATAGACTTTGCTGCTTGAATCCCTTACGGCTAACAATTCAAGTGACCGCACGTCACTCTCGAAAGAGGTCGAGGGAAGGATCAGTGAGGCAAAAACTAAATACATGACCCAGAAACGAAAAAAAAGATGGCAATCAAACAAAATCTGACAATAGAATATACGAGGGCCATTCAATAAGTAAAGAGACAAATTGACGTAGGTCAAAAATTGTTTTATAATTCACTACGAAACTTTTAGGATTTCAAGTTGGCATCCTTGTTATTACTTCTGATCAGTTGTCTGGTAAGATTTTTCAAACATAACGTATAATTCAGTTAGTTGAAGATGTCAAGTCCGATTGAGAATTGCACCGCGGAAGAACAACGTGCTGTGATTAGATTTTTAGTAGCAGAAGGTGTTAAAGGTAGTGAAATCCATGCAAGGATATTAAAAGTGTATGGGAACAATTGTTTAAACGGTTTGAACATTTACAAGTGGATGGAACAGTTTAAACGTGGCCGCGAAAGTGTTGGAGATGGGCAGTGAACTGGACGATCGGTTGAAGTTGCAAATTCTTCCCTTGTATCTCGCATTGACGTGATAATCCAAGGTAACAGACGTATCACTGTTGAACTGATAGCATAAAAAATGAATGCAAGTGTTGGAACTGTCCATAATATCATTCACAATAAGCTGCTATACAAAAAAGTTGCGCGAGATGGCTACCAAAACAACTTACGGACATCCACAAAGAAAAAGGCTTCAACTCAGTCAATCAGATTCTTCCACACCCTCCTTATAGCCCAGATCTTGCTCCATCAGATTTCCATATGTTTGATCCTCTTCAGGAGGCGGTACGTGGCAAAACATTTGGCTCTAACAAAGAAGTCAAGATTCACGTGCAAATTTGGTTCCAACAGCTACCAAAAGAATTTTATGTCAGTGGTATAAGAAACTTAGAGGATCCATAAGTGTTGGAGGGGATTATGTTGAAAAGTAGCCAAAATTTTGTACTGATTGAATAAACGGTTTTTAAACTATAACAACTGCACATGAAGTGTCGGTAGGTTTAGAGTTAAATAATTGTAAATTTAGGGGGAAAAAACTAAAAGCAAAATAGTTTTAATGTTTCAGCGATCGTTCAAATTAACCCACACTTTCTCAATTTTTAAAAGAAAATTTTATGATTTTCAAATTAAACCTTTTTCGTTTGATAAATAAGCAAATAAAATGTAGTGAAATTTGAATCAACTGCTGACTTATTTGGTAAACTTTAACATATACATACAATCGTTTCATTTCACCCATAAAATAGGCACTCCGATACGCCTTTTCGCTGGTGTAGGTTCACTGAATTTCTTCAAATATCTCATATATTCGATGGTACGTCAATGTGACTTATTTCTACATGGCTGCATCGAAATGTTCCTGGTTGTTCCGCCTCCAATATACATCGTAAGCTTTGGTTTTTTGTGGATCTGTATTCGTTGCAATGTTATTTCTCGTTTCAGCACTTAACCTGTAGCAATCAGGCGGGATACATGCTTTATCGTGCCAACACCGTTCTATTTCAAATCATGTTTGAATATAAAATTCTAGAGAAACTTTCAAAAAAATTCTTTCTACCGTGGCAATATGAACAGAATGCTTCGAAGCACCAAAAACTTTCAAAAGTAATGAATCGGAAGAAAGACCTTAAAATAAAATGTCAATAATGTAAAATTTGTTGTGCCTTTTTCAGTTTTATATAGATGCAGACTATCTGTACCTTGTGCAAATCACTCCGCGTGCAGATATTTATGAACTATGCCCGTTAGAATACATGCAGGCGTTGCATTACTTCGTCAAACAGAACTGTGTGAGTCGAAAACATCGCGTAATACCAACTCTTGAGTAAGTTGAACTATTTTCGATGATTGAAACATATTCTTTACTATGATGTTTGCAAAGGAAATGGACTCCAGGGTGCGGTCCGCGCTTGATTATCCATGCAGAAACACCGTGTCCTGTGAAGCCCTTAACGCATGATGCCAACAATTATATTCCAAAGTTTTCGGTTCCATGCACGACCATGTCGAACAGGGATTTCTATCCGAAAATGAATATATTCACAGAGTTTGGTGATCTTAGTCCTTCACAAATTTTCACTTTGTTCACGCAGTTTCGACAATGGCCCGAGTTCAAAGAAAGTCCATTTTTGGCGTCGTTGGAAAATAGCTTGTTGAAAATGGAAACATCTGACCAGGAAACTATCGATAGTCTTGGTTTGCAAGAAGAGGAAGACGCTGTGATAGGAGCAAAGGAATGTACAAGCAGTGAGCGAAAATAGATGTAAAAGAATCGATTTAAATATACATATATATATAAAATAATGTTAACTTTGCTTGCCTGTAAAGGATAGTTTCAGAAGTTTTCTCGGTAGCACTTTTAGTTTCGGCGCGAATTGATTGCTTAAATAATAAATCAAAATATCATGTATCGTTTTTCGATCGTGTGTTTGCCAAGTATACTTATTGAAACGCTTCACTTTTAACGGTCAGTAAAATACTTCTCATCAGCATCTGTAATTGCAACAAATTTCCTAAACAAAACAAATAAAATGGATCTGCAAATCAATGTGTCCATAAACCGAATTTTTTTAAATGTTCCACACTAAACGGAAACATTTCGCGAAAAATGAAACACATAAAAATCTTTCAAAAGTCCTTTTAATTCAAGGAGATTGGTACACTTGATTTGATTACATAAAATGCTCAAGTGTAGATACATACATTAGCCTATTGTAATATTTTGCGGCTAATTCAAAAGCCCTAATCGAATGCCTTTTAATAATCTCCCATAAAGACTTCTGTGTTTTTTTTAATACTTAATTTATTAATTAATTATACCGAGTGTCATATTTCACACAAATGTATGATGATGAATCTTTTCAAAGTCAATGTTAATTTCGATGATTTTTGTTATAGCCAGAATGAAATATGCTTCGACATGAACTGCAGTACAATCTATGATCTCTGTCCCGATTCAACGACGTTGCTAACGTGTGTCGGGCAGGTACCATTAATATACCGCTTACAACCCCTGGCGCATAATGGCGCGTCGGACAAATTTACGTATGTGGGTACCGGCGGAGTCGTGACGGGCATGTCGTCGCCAAATCGAGTTTCCACACTTACGGACTGACGAATACAAGCCAATTCTAATGTTGTCACGTTTACAGCAATAACGTATGATAATTCCGGTAGCGGACAAGGACCTGATTTTCCAATTAAATGACATTGTTTTTGCACAAGCACGCTGCCATCTCGTCTGCATGGATTCATTCGGCATTCTGGTATTACTTTTTCCTTTGGCAAAACTAAATAGTTAGAATCGGGACATGGTCCTTGTCGATAAGCTGGATAACATTTATCCGTGCTGGGGTAGAAAAGGTAACCTGAAAGATAAATTTATTTGCTAAAAAGCCCTTAGATATTTCGCCAGGTTAAAAACAATGAAGTGTTTTCCTACTTGTCTGTTGATGAATGCCAACATGTTGTTAAGATACTAATCGCGTTGTTGTGGTTAGAGTTCAAATGAGTTTTACTTATAAATAATTCAGTTTCACGGCGCGGACTCAAAAATTATTTGATGCTATCAAAGGTCATCGAATTTGGGAAGTCCGAAAACTGGTAATCACAATAACCATTTGCGTACGAGACATGGGATTTCCGTACAATAAACTCAACCCAATTCAAATTGAAGTGAGACCTGAGTTTATCGCATACATATATTAACATATTAACGAGATGAAGCCGTATCATAGGTCAAAGCTTGTAGTTAGAACGCGCCAAGATAAGAACAAACTCAAGACTTCGCTAGTCATCTGAGCATACAACCAATACTACTCTTGTGAAAAAACATAATGTATTTTTAAAGTTGCGATGATTCAATGCTGTCCAAACCGGTTGTAGGTTTTTTCCCTTGGTAATCTCTTAATGTAGTGTTGTATCAAATTGTCAAATCATTACTTTCGGTAGGAATGTTTCCGGAATAATCTATTTGTTTTAGAATCATTTTTTACCTGGCGAACAATCACAGATCCAATCGTTGATTTGGTCGCCTGGATAAAGAAGTTGATTTTCTGCGCATCTTCCGGGCATGTAGACAGGTATTCGGTGCTGTAGATTAGACGAAAGTATGAAAGTCCATCGAAATAGACTGCAGGCATTATTGTTAGCTTTTGGCTACTTACCGCTGCATTCTTTTTACTAGGCTTTTCGTCTCCATTTTCAGGAAAACCTAAATCTTGTGCTTGCAGAACATTGATGGAAACAACAATTATAAACAATACGCCAACGTATGAACACATTTTTAAAGAGGACGACATGATCTGGTGTATTTACCGCGCACTACCGATACTAATGATGATCAATTTGACTGAAGTATATTTTATCTTGCATCTGAATTACGAAAACCTCAAGAAATCGTTGCTAATCTGTTTTCGAGCTTGACTAGCGTGTATTCACGGGCAGACTAACATCTTCTTTTTAATGGCTTTAGTATCTGATCATCTCGTGCCTCGAATGAGCAAAAGATTTCGCGTGTCTCTCGCGAAACACAGATGTAAGAAGTTCGCCTTCTGTTGAGTATTTGGATGAGATGTTTGTATTGTATATAAATTTGATTTACATATTATTCCATGCTGACCTACTGAACTGATGCATTTAAATGGATGCGATTGGAATTTTAGGGAGAGAAATTTCGAATGATCGTTTTTGTATCACAAAAGTAGTTTATGTACATAAAATTGCAATCCTCAATGAGAAGAGATTTACTAAAATGCTATGCAAAAAATTGACGATCTGTTTGCAAACGAGGTTTGTAGTATTATTATATCTATATTATTTATTATTTTGTAGACGTTGTATTCTTATTTTGTAGACGTTATTATCATTCTAACTAAATTTTCTCCGTGGTTATGTCCTTCCACTATAAATCCGATCTATTTTTCATAACAATTTTAAACTTGCAAATTAAATTAGAGTCCGATATAACGGCTCAAAACAGGATTCGCGCTTCAAAAGGAATTTTGATTTGCCCGTCAACTCGATCTAACGATAATATAGTATTATCGTTTCATTTTATACTATTTACAAGTTAGATTTTATATAAAGTTACTTGTGGTAAGCAATTAAAAGTTCAACGAAACCGCATAAAATTGTTTATGAGATGTGCAAATAAACGATTAAAAATGAAACGGTTGTTTTGGCTTCACAACCATACCATTGAATTACTACAAAAAAAATATTTCTAGACGTTTAACTTTATCGCTCACAAGTTCAAACGCTGAAAGTTAGCTTTAGTTGGGTGGTTGTAATGGCAGCCCCCTTTATCCAAAGATGGCTCACTTAGGCCACGATAGGGCCATTGTGCTATCACAAACAGATTAGAATGGCACTAGACCTACGAGATGACGAGAACAATTTAGATTTTCGTATGAAGTTGGCTATGCAGCTAATATTGAAATCAGCTACTTCCGTGAGACTGTTCAGGAAAGGTGAGCCTAAGGTTTGCATGCGTTTGCTGGATAGTGCTGGGTATTCGCACAATTTTTTTTGATCGTTTCTTCCTCTTCTTCCTATCTGCAGCTTCGACAGATATCGATGAAAGGAACACCCAATCTTTCTGCATGTCTGCCAATCAGCCAATGCCCCGTCAGTACGAATATGATGAAACTTAATGTTTCACGGCTCGTGTTGAGGATCTGCATAGTGCGTGCCAAGTTTGCCTGGTTGTCCAAAAGGTTTCTTCCAGTTTGCAGCCTTCTTGTAATACTTCTTGACTCCTAATTTAATGGAGGCCGGCTTGGGATGTTAGTGTGTAATCCTGGAGCTGAGTGCTAGCTCTCGCTAGAGCATCAGCTTCGCAATTTCCAGGTATACCACTATGCTCGCTATCACGTTCAGTTATGTGCGACATTCCTTTACAATTTTAGATGAAGTATACACGCTGGATAATGATTGGATAGGAGCTTGATAGAAATTTTCTGGTTTCTCAGCCTGTCTACAGCTTTGTATATTGCAATGACCTCTGCTTAGTTTGGATTATAGTCTCTATCTAATTTCATAACATTTCATACCAAATTTTACATTTAAGTGTATATCTGATGTGTCGATTTAAATGTATTATATTTAAAAGATAACAGTCACACGTCAATTAAATTACAAGTAATTGCTAACAATCGAGAAAATCATTTTCTACTTCAGTCCGCCTAAACTTTTCCCGAGTTTTCGTTTCGATATCATCCTCACAGTGGATGGGAGCTGAAGCAAATGTTGTTCGATGCTATCGCAACAGTAGTGAGTAAAAATAGGAGATAGATACTAAATACTCGGATGAACATAATGCCTAAATTAAAAAATATACAATTTATTTAATTTATTCAAATCTTCCGCCAATAAAATTTGCCGCAACTCAGCATATACGTTCGTCCTGCATTTCGACAACTACATTTTCATTATTTTGATGCTGATTTCCAAAAATGATCAACTATTTTATTTTATTGTTTATCGTTAATATTTTATATTATTTATTATTCCGCTGGTCGAAGTAACAAAATCAAAATAAATAAAGATTTTTGAAGTAGGAACCCTGCATTACCGATCAAAGCAATTTGTCTAAGCTTGCACACCCTGTGTCTTCGCCGCATTTACTTGAACATCGCTTGACTCAGGGTCCAGGTGACAGGTATCTGAGTGCCGTTAAGTTCAATGTACTTCGAGAAATACCAAAACGAAGACGCGTAAAATCACTGCTAAGCAGCCGTTTACTGTCGCAAAACCGAAATAAATAAACTATCTGTGTCGGGAATATTGTGAAATGTTAAGGTGACCGCTCAATATCACGAGATATTCGTAAAAAGTGACTTATTACGCTCGCGAATGTGTCCTATAAAAACCACATACGACGATGTTTACGAAGAAGTCGCACATTGACGTGAAAAAGTCAACATTGAAAATTCAAGATTGTAAAAAGGATTCGGCGACTCGTCTCCGTCATCTGAAAACAATACTAGGTGAGGATGTTAGGAAAGTCGAAATTGCAAATTTTGCTGGCCGCAAAACAGCATGCGAATCAATTGTAATTCGGTCCGATCGCGTTGCGCTGAGCCCCCAGCCAAATTGACAAACACGTCCGCAACATAGCGTTGCATAAATTTTCTTGGACGAGTATGGATCGCCTGGAAGAAAGTGGAGAGGTGTGCGAAGCGCTAACTGTGATTGCTCCGCTGTTTATACCTGCTCGCCACGGGAATCCCTTCGGCCAGGTGCGCGCTGAAGCCGTGCGTCAGAAGCTCGAATCGAAGATAGCTTTTCGATGATCTGTTCAAGTGTAGCATGAAAGCTGAAGCCGAACAATATTGGAGCACCTTCGCTGGGCAAGCCAGTGAGCAAGCGGCCAAATGGTTCTCGATTACGCATGGAAAGCTGCCCGCTACGTGCGCTCGCACTGCTTTGCATCTTATTTGTGCATAGATCTTCGCGCTGTTCGATATTTTGATACCAACAACAAGCGAACTTGAATTCCTATTCATTCGTGGAATTCAAAACAGGTGAACATTGCCATATAAGTGGTGAATGTGCGGGCGGAACTTGTATGTAAATGCTGGACACCGCAGCTAGGGAGAGTTGATCGTAACAAGAGAGCTGCTAGTAGGCCGCATTGGCTGTTAATGGCTAGCCTAACAGATTTAAAACTGCATTCAGGGCTTGTTCTTAATCTCATAATTATTCCTGATACAAACACAATCATTGAAACCAATGATAATCGAGATTGTACTCGGCCTAAACTGACCAGCATACTATATCAAAATTAATTTGAAATTTCATTTTAGTGTTGACTCCGAAATCAAAGAAAAAATCGTAATATCGAACCAGATGTCCACATAAATGAGCCGCGATACATTAAGCGATCGGCATACAATGTTCCTATCCTATCCAAATTTTCACACATTTTTTTCCGTCGCTGGGAGCTGAAAATCTTCAAAAGATACCGATTTGCTCTTGCCTCTCGACATGTCGGATTTTTACCGACTAAAACCACCTCCGCCTCCTCCAAACCTTCCCAAATATTTTCCCTGAATGCTTGCTTATTTACTTAGTACTTCACAGACGATGTATATCGGCATAAGGAATAGTACCAGTGTCTCAATAATTTTTATTCAGCAGTGTTCAATATTTTCAATTTTTTTTCCATCTTTGTAGAATAAATCTTAGCGTTTTTAATTATTAAATTGAGTTTCCAGTAAATGTTTGCGTGGCATGATTTTAAAGGATTTTATGTTACCCGCTTCTCTTATCGGGCTAAGCAACTCAGGCGCTCTGTCCTAGCAAATTTTATTAAAATACTTTTTTTTCAACGTTGGGAGGTTTTAATCTTCAAAAGATACCGATTAGCTCCTGCTTCTCGGCATGCTGGATTTCTACCGACTAAAACCACCTCCGTTTACTTCCATCACTCTCTCCATCAAATTTAGTAATTCTCCGTATTTAAATTTCAGTACATAGTACTTCCCAGACGATAAAAATCGGTATAAGGGATAGTACCAAAATAATACGCGTTTCTCATATTATAGTCGTTTCCCCTCCTATTTTTATCTAGCTTCATTGTTGTCATTTCTTCATGGTGTAAATTTTTATAAATGAATTTATCTTTTTCCATGCGTACTTCAGATTTAGCGATTACTCTTTGCAATTTGCATATGGTCTTGTATGCTTTGGTTAGTAGCCGTGACATGCTCATGAGGTTGTTTTTCGTAGTCTGACTCCAAATTATGATCCCGTATGTAATTCTTGAAAGTATATATGCATTTTTAGTTTGTGTTTTATTTTTAACTGAGAAATAGCTGAAACGCTGGAGCAAATAAACAATAACTGCTATTTTTCCCTTTCCACGATATTTTTCCATCGATTGTAAGTTCTAAGTACTTTATTTGTTCGAATCCCTGAAGTGTTTTTTTATCAGTTTAATTTTTTTGATTAAAGGTATTGTATTTGGTTTTGTCCGTATTCAATGTCAATTTGTTCTGTATGAGACATTGAGAATATTTGTCTCTTTTATTCTAAGTCAGCTTCATTTTTACCTGAGTCAATCAATATCGTATTGTCAGCCTATATTACCACTTTCCCGTCAATTCTTGCAGCAAAAGAATAGAATAGGTCCTAGTATTGATCCCTACTGTACGCCAATACTAATCTACGCTATTTTACTGCTAACGTTTCCAATTTTAGTCCTTGGATGTCTTTCTGTCAGGTGCATATGCATAACTTCTCTAGGCTTACCAACAATTCCCAAGTTCTAAAGTTTACTTATCAATATATCATGCACGACCGTATCAAACGTCTTTTTTAGATCAACAAAAACTGCAGCAACGTAATTACGCAGTTGCGTATTGATATGTTTTATTACGTCTACAATCGCGTCTGTTATTTCTTTATCTTCCTGAAAGTCAAACTGGTTTCTATCTAGAATCCTATTCTGCATTAAGTATTCTTTAATTCGCGAAGCTAATATTTTTCTCCATAATTTTACTGAACGAGCCCAACAATGTTACTAGTCGGAAATTATTATTATTTTAAATAGGGTAATACCTTGATCCTTGGCGATATTTAGATATTTCGGAAATTTCCCACTCTTGTAACTTATATTTACTAAAGTGACCAGAACATCTGCAATATTCTCTTCGATTATTTTGATATCATCAACGCATATACCATCAGGACCGGCGCGGTGTGATATTTTAGAGAATCAATGTTATCAATGACTTCTTTTCTAGATGTCAGCCTTAAGTGAAACGAGCAGATGGATGACACGTTTTGGCATGCTTAGTCGTTTTTAGGGAGTTTTGATATAGTTTTCTGACCTATTAATATAAAATGATCGTTTAAAATACTTGAGTTTTTTACTGGATCGTGGATTTTTTCGTCCATGAAATTTATTTCCTTTACATCATGGTTTTATTAGTGATGGGTGTCTGCCTTTCCAGAAACTTTATCTACAAAGTTCCAAAAATGACGGTGATTGTTAGAGTAGAGCCTTTCTCACGTTTTCTCGAGTAGTAGTTTTTCTTCGCGTCATCCATGTGTCATTTCTCGTCCGTATACGTTTGATTTTTAGGGCTAAAAATTTCGCTTGCGAAATTAGCTCGGCTAACTCCTGGAAGTTTTCTGGTTTTTTAATTTTTAAATAGCTCTTTTATTACGTCTATGAATTTGTCAGTTTGCATATATTCAATATTCTTTTTTATTGGTTTACTTTTTTCATTAATTTTTGTTATTACAGTTCGTATCAGTCGATCGTCTAGACGCGGCCATGTTTCAAATATATAGGTGGTGTTGTTTTACATTGTAAGACTGTTCGTTGTTACATGATTCAGTAGCGTTCCTGTAGTCAATTTGGTTGGCGTAGCGAGATTTAGTATTTCTATACTGTTGGTTGTTAATGTGTTCGAATAAGTTTAACATTGTGGGCTATCGTTTAGCAGGTCAATATTGCTATCTGTTATTGTAATGAGTGACTTATGTGTTGAATAAACATAGTCCATATGGTATATAGACTCAGAAATTTTTTTTTGAGGATGTATAGAAGGTTCCTTTCTTGAAAATTTGTATGTCTGTTTCCAGTTCTATTCTAAGTGTTGAAAAATTTATGTTTGTGTATCTTATTTTAAAGTTTATACCCTTCCTAATATATATGGCTGTTCTGCCTCCTCGTTTTATGTTATACATATATAGTATTTTCTGTTATTAATATTATAATATTCGACTTCACTTTCGTAGAGCCATATTTCACAGATAACCATTACGTCGATCTTTATGCATTTCCTGCTAACAAATCAAAACATTACACACACAAATTTTGCAGTGAAATACTTTGGGGAATCCGTACAAAATATTGTATATTTGATTTTATCTTAGCTTAACAGATCTGCTTTCTTTAAAAATGCAATGCATATAACAGTTTAAATCAAAAAAATCCTTTCCAATTACAGATTTCGTCGACGTAGATGATGCTAAATCATTGTTTGAGACGAACTACAGTCACGTTTACTACATTTTATATGATACATTGGTCCAAGCTGAAGCTAATTTGAGACAAAGAGGTAAGCTGAAAAATCTAAAAATAAAATAAATAAATAAGATAAACTTCACATTCTAAAATGATATTACTTAAATTAAAGCAAATAACCAAATACATATTCTGAAATATAATTTAAAGATTATCATATGTATTTCTTCAATTTTCATTGCCAACAGAATTAGCCTTTCACCTTGGTAAGTCCAAAAGGAAACCTAGAATGAGTTAGCAATTTCTATTAAGATATGTATGCCTTGATCCATCCGGACGTCTAGAGTTGTTATGCTTACGTTTGCAGTCTTGCTTTGTTAATCATATTTATTTCATTTTGCACCCTGTGATCGTTTGTCGCTTTTTCCAGTGAAAAAGTGAGTGAAATGTTTTGCATTCGAATAATTTTCAAAATTCAGTTTCACTTCACATTTGTACATTTAATTTGAAACTGTCATCGGTAATTTGCATAAGCATGGTTTCTATTCCTACTGTGAACAATGAATAGGCTGTCCTGGACTCCATTTATTGTTGAGTATATACATATTTATTGGTCTTGAATAGCTTGTTTTCAATACATTTATGCTTTTTATCACGTTATATTATCCACACAATTTTCGTATAGTAGAAGGTTAGCTCCAAATCAACAGCATAGACGATGAAAAGCATCCATCACCTTTTCATTGCATTCCTTTCATATTTGTAGAAATTATCAAAAGAATTTCATCCGATATGAGTTTGTCACAAAATTATAGATTCCATTTGAAAATTATTTACCCCTACTGTTGCCAATAATTTAATGTTTTATGTATAACAAGTCCACAAGGCACACAGAGAAGAGCTCGACGGATCATTATGGCTTCTGGAGAAAGTGCTTTGTTTCCTGCCCGAACTGTTGGCTCGTCGTTGGCAGTGTCACTCGCTGAGTCGTATTATGGGAAAATTGTTGCACACCGGGAATAGTGCAAAGCTAAGAAAAGATGGTGTCAGGTATTTAAGAAATATATTCTAGTAATATGTCATTTAAAGCAAATTGTTTGTTGCAGATATTTCCTGTTGTGGTATCAGGCTCTCGGGGAGAATGCTCCAATGGAGGTGCACTCTATGTTTGCAGAGCTGGTTCCCGGGTTGATTGGTCCACAGAAAGGCTTAATCGGGCCATCGGAAATAGAATTCTCGGCTAATGATATACTGAGCCACCCAAACATGAAGGGCGAGCTAGGCGGCTCAGTATTTCATGATACCAGTGTGCATCCTGTACAAAGTGGCGAGATTTGCCCCCTGCTGCCGCCGTCAACGAATGAGCGAATAGCAGCCCCGGATCCGCGTGATGGTGTAGAAATACTTCTGAATTCTATGGTCCATACTGTTGCCTGTTTGAGATGGCGAGAGAACACAATTCAAAAGCACATGAAAAGTTTTTCATTTCTCCTGCAACGATTCAAAGAAGTCTACTTGCCGTTGTTTTGTCCCAGCTTCGACTATCAAACGTCCATTTACAATCCAAAGTTAGACTTGCCGGCGATGCGAACAATAAACAAACGGGAAGAGGTGATGAGCTCTTGTGTCGTGGTTCTAATAAATTGGATTTCACGATTTACACACGAGAAACGAACAAATAATCGTCTTGACAACATCCAAATCGAGGACGACACAACCGATCATTCGAGTTTTCTATCGCACATGAAATACTTGGGGTACACTCAGGACCAGATTGTAAGAGATGTTTTGTATTCCACCAGAGATAATATCAATTTTGTGCACGAGATATATCGTCAGGCATTTCTTCTTGGCTTTACTTCAAAGTCACAAATCGAAGCCATGCGGACAGCAATCGCGGTTTATCGAGATTGGATGGCAAGTGAGCCGCCGCCGCCTTTTCTTTTGGAACCCGAAGAAAACAGCTCGGAAAATGGCACTCCACCGCGAGCTCAGCGCTTGCGAACTGATTCATATGTCGGAGCGATAACTAGAGAAAACTTAATTATCCGCGCTGGACTACAAAATTTCTTGCAAGTGTTTGTCACGAACGCGGCAAATGTGTTTCTCGTTAATACTAGTCATCTGAATATTTCAATTGCATCCAAATCAAGAGACTATCGCTCGTCACCGTTAAATGAACAAACGGATATTTGCAAAAAAGTGTTAAACGTTTACCGTACGATGGTGATGAACACGCCGATGGAGCCCAAAACGTGGGAACAGCTACTTATGGTGTTACTTCAAGTAACATCACTGATTTTACAACAGTCTCCGCCATCAAGCTCAAAGTCAAGCAATTTAGGAGGACGTCTTGGTCAAGCCATCTTTCAAACACTGATAGTAACTTGGATACGTGCTCACACTAATGTGCCCGTCAACGTTCACTTGTGGGAAAAGTTTCTTGGCGTTCTCACGTCTCTAACACATCGTGAAGAGCTGATCATTGAGTGGGATAAGACCATGCAAACATTGACACGGGTTTTGGCTCGATATGTATATAATCTAAACCTTCAAGATTTGCCGCTTGATCGACTGGCGGAAAATAAAGGTAAACGAAAACGTTTTGGCAGCGTCTGGCAGTCTGCACCTTCCAAAGAAAACCGCGGTGCGCCTTTTGCACAGACAAACGATAGGAAGCAAATGAGTGCAGATGACCAACAACGTGACGATATTTCAGGGCCAAATTCTAGCCATCACCACGGCTCCAGTACTTATCGTAGTGTCCCTGGCACACCTTCACTGAATCGTAGTTACAGTGAAGGCAGTCTGGCACCTGCCCGAAAGTCGCGAGCCCGGAGGAGGCAAAAGGGCCTGTTAAAAATCCCGACGCTTCCTACAAGCGTTGAACACTCTTTGAATCTAATGCTTTCTAGTAGACCGAATGAAGTGAGCATCAGCACGGAAACGCTGAACTCAACTCGAATTTCACAGCATGGCGACAGTCTTCGTAGAACAATGTCGCTGGACACGCTACAAGGAAACAAAAAACACGTCGAAGCGGCGGATGACGACATAGAAAGTGGGCGCGCGTCTCGTTCTCCATCGCCCACTGCCTCAAGCGGCATTGAAGGGGGCTCAATAAAGGACTCTCCGATGCAGATAGATGTACTTGCTGATTCACACGATGAATCGATTTCATCCAGTGGTCGCCGTTCCATTATCCTCGGTGGCGCTGCTAGCGGTTGGTTGCCAGACGTCTCCGCTATCATGTGGAAGAGAATGTTGGGTTCTTTGGGTGATGTCAACTTCATTTCAAAGCCAGAACTGCACGCACAAGTGTTTAAGTATCTAGTCGAAATGACGAATAACCTCATTCGAATAAAAAAGAACCAAGGAATATCTGCTGATAACCAAAGCACACCTCCGCCGCCTGCATTGATCCCGCCAATCGGAATCGCTGCACCATGGTGTTATGGCGCGCTCCTCATGGACGCACAGTATAAAAAGGGAAAGCTTTTAGCGTTACAGCTTCTTTGTATGCTGGCAAATCACAAAGCAATATTAGGAGCGGATCATTTGCCGCTATTCTATAAAGTGTTGCACATATCTTTAACCGGCGAAGACAGAGACATGCTATATGCGGCTCTTAAGTACTTGGAAGGCTCAAGATTTCTTAGTCTCCTCCTTCCGGGACATACTCTGCTCTTACTGGACCTGGTCCATGCATCTGCTATTCTTCTTACTTCATTCGAAACCGGAAAGCACACGCCTCGGGCCGAAGTGGCTGGCTTGCTTGGGTCGCTTCTTTGCTTTCCACAATCGGTCCTACCAAAACCGGTCCTACAACCATCCGAACAAATAGAATTGATGGAATGTCCGGATATTCAAGATCACATTCTTAACATTGTTCTGCGATGCGCACGACGTGAGCCATCTTCTAAAGCAAGGTGTATAGCATTGTGCCAGCTTGGCCAATGGGTGTTGTTGAAGCTCTCCAGGCCAACTTATACAAAGCACGGATTTTCACAAAATATCCCCCGTCCTGCAACCTCGACAAACAAAGAAAAAAATGTCGCTTTCAATATTCGAATCAAAGAAGTTATACAAGTCCTTCTGCAAGCCTTGCAATTCAAAAACAAAACAATCGCAATCGCTGCCTCAGATGCGCTAAAATTGTGTGCAGAACGCGGAAAAGAAATAGCAATGATAGAAAGACTTCCACATTTAATCATAACCGCAATATGCACAGCCTTAGAAATCCAGAACGTAGCTAATCCGAAGGAAGCAGATAAAAATGTACTTACGGCGCTCATCCTTTGTCTGGGAGAATTTTGTATGGCATTCCCCTTAAACTTGCTGCTAGAACCAGTTGCAAGTGACAAAACGGACAGTCTGATACTAACCGTGTTACGAGTTCTCTACAACATAGCTGCAGGTACACAATCAGAAAGAATCAAGCTGTTAACTGCTGACGATGATTTTGATATGCTAATAACGCAAGACGATATTTCCGAGGGCAAGTCACAGGAAGCAGGCTATCAAACTGCCGAAACAACGAACAACTGTAAGCTGGCCATTCGACTGTGCGCGAAAGCGGTGGGTATGCATCTAGTTACTCACATGGGGCACTTCCCTATGGGGATCGGGGCAGCACGACTCAGTTCACTTGTTGAAGAACAGGATGATGCCAATTTCGGAATGATCCAGTCGACTATGCTTGACCAAATAAGTACAAGGGACTCCGTCGAGTTGTCCGCCCCACAAGTTTTAAACGCGCAATACATTCAGTTATTCATGTTGACTAACGGACTCGTCGCAAGTTTTGTCGAACTGCCAGCTCTGAAACTACCGGGTGGCGGGGTAACCGCGGGCCTTATAACTGCAGAGAAGCAGGTTAGAGTGCTTCTTAGAGACTTGAATGGGAAAGCCTGTTGGGACGCGTCGATACTTTATAGCGAACCGAAATTTGTTGATACTAAACCGAGCAATGGTGAAAAAGTAGACAATCAATTGAATCCCAGATCCTTTCACCTGGGGAAAACTAGTAAGCTGCTCCAAGCAAGCAATGGAGTACCTCTGGATCCCCTGACTTCTACATTGGGAATAGAAATTACCGCTCCTCGCCATACATTACGCCATAGACCTCCAACGCAGCTTCCAACAGCGCAGGATATAGCATCTGACTTGGATCAGTTAGATGATGTAATGACTTTTGATTTTCATGAAGTTTTTATAAGAAAGTTAATAATTTTCAGCTTTTGCAATACATCGGGCACGCCAGCCCTGAATGCCTTTCTAATGTTTCCTCAAATCTAAACATGCCCGGACCAAGTCCGCTGGGTCCGCAATTGGAAGCTCAAACTATTTCAATAATTCTAAATCAGCGCAATATTGAGCAAGAATATGTACAAAAGCAAAATCAGTTGCTGTTGGGCGACCGCGACAAGCAATTTGTGAACGATAAAAGATACGATAGCATTTCTTACGAATCAGGAAATACGAGTCTCTCCAGAAATGAAATACCCTTTCAATATTGTCGCCTATTGTTTAGTCACTTGGGCCTCGCTGGCTGGGAGAGACGCACCAGGACGCATTTACTTAAACGAACCGAAAAACTACTTCGAGAACTTCGAAATGTAGACCTGCAAAAATGCCGCGAAACACATAAAATGGCTGTGATATATGTAGCGTGTGGACAAGAGGATAAGAGTAGCATACTGAAGAATACATGCGGAAGTAGTACTTATGAGATGTTCGTGTCGGCTCTCGGTTGGGAAATAGAATTGGAGTCCCACACTGGTTTCTTCGGCGGCTTACCGCGACAAGGTTGTGGTGCAACGGCGCCCTACTATGCAACACCGTTCTTAGAAGTAAATTTCGTTGAATGAGATTACTTGAAAATGCTCAATTTTAACGTTTATATAGGTAATATATCATGTAGCTACCCGCATGCCTAGTGATACACCGGAAGCAATGCTACTAAAAACGCGACATCTGGGCAATGATGAAGTGCACATCGTTTGGAGTGAACATTATCGTGAATATCGTCGTGACATACTACCAACTGAGTTTTGCGATGTTCTCATTACTGTCTATCCACTTAAGAATGGAATGTTCCGCGTGACTGTTAATAGAAAGCCAGATGTACCCTGGTTTGGTCCATTGGCAGACGAGAGCGTTGTGAGCGGTACTTGTTTAGCAAGTCTTGTCAGGGCTACGGCAATCAATGCGAGCCGGGCGAAACGTTCGTCATTACCATTTTATCAACAATAGTAAGAACTGTGAAGTCAAATATAACGTGGCAGGAACTATATTTCGTATTTATTTACCAGTTATGAGGAGCGACATAGATCATTGGATACGGTGTCGGGGCGGTACAGGGAGAGCACTACATTCGAAGAGTTTGCCACGAGAGTTTATAATCCCATTCCATCATCTTTTTCAACGCTCGGAAGCCAATCAACTAGTAGTGCACCTTTAGCTGCGGCGCTAATTGATCATCATCGCGCTTCTTTGAAAGGTAACAAGTAATTAAGAGTTATGTAGACTGTATTTGGACTAATTGACACCTGCAACTACATAATAGCTTAGTCGACACGTAACAAGCTCATAGAAGAGGCAATTTTTTAGGAGTCTACTGAAAAGAATGGTAAAGTCATGTTTGTTTATCGTTTCGGACTGTTGCGTCCATGTGATCATTCGATATATTTGTCAACTAATGCATTCAAGATTTCGTTGATCAACGCTAACCTCTTTTCTAATTTTCTTTTAAACTCGGTATACCTGATTGTATGCTATGTTAGCTAACCAATAGTTCAACTATTAACTATTAACAACAATAAATTCTACAGTAAAATCTAATAGCACACTTTAAAGACAATTGCTAATCATATGCATAATACAATGTTGTTTGTAACTCTGTGTATACTTAAAAAGTATCTTTACACTATGCTGAATATTATACGTTGTACATTTCCCCTCAGGTTGGACACAACACTACGAGGCAAGTGCGAAAGACATCACAACAGCGCAGACAGTACTAGCCACAATCGAAAATTCATCGCCGCGACCACTTCGAAAATTACATCCATTCAAATCAGTACCCAAAAAGATAAGTTCTCATCAACAGGGAGGAACTCCGCCGGAAAGTCCAACTTTACCTAATCGAAAATTCAAATAACATTTCTTTGAGGGTTCGTTGATTGATTCAATCGCTCAGTGTATTTACAACATTCCAAAATCGAGTGAGTGATTTTTTCCGCCCGAGAAGGACTATCTACATTACAATTTCATACACTACTGTTCAATAATCAATACTTCAATTTGATTCTATCGCATTATTTCGAGAAATTAAAATGAATACGTTATAAGTATTTACATCAGAATAATAGGTTTTTTCAAACATGCCTCATCGCTAAGTGTCGCCCCAGTGAAGTCCCCTGTAAAAAGTTCTACTTACTCTACTAATTAAAATCGAAATACTTAAATTCTTCTTTTGATGTTCGAACATAAATAACGAAACATGCAAATCATGTTGGAACTTGCAAACATTCTAAGTATAAAAGTTAACAAAAAAATCTTACAATTCGATCAAATCAATTCCAAATATTGACCTAGTTATCAACTAACCTAATCAGCACGAATTGAATCAGAGTCGTCGCTCTTTTACTGACATCAAATAATTTAACTAACATTCGAACAGTAGACTCACATATAAGTGAAAATCGTGACAAAAATCGCATCTAAAGTGAACTAATTAATTGTTTCTGAAATTCTCCGCATCTATTTAATGTCCTTACACTGGAAATCAGCAGATAAACTGCAAAAAATTACCTTGTAAAAAAGTATTAAAGAAATAATACAGATCAACAGTATTAAACGTACTGTAAATAAAGTCCTTTTTAAAAAAAAACAATCTACAATCGTACAACAATCGGACATATTTATAAATATGAAACAAGCTGACGTTCTCTTTCCTCTTTATAAGCACTTCAGCTGAAGTCTAAAGTCTTTTAAATTACTTGTACAAATAAAAACGAGTCAAACGGGTTAAATGTAATCAAAACTACATGTCCAATATTTTCATACATTTGATTGCGCTTTGAGAAAGCAACAGCACAATAGAAACGGTTTTTTAAAACTCGAAACAGTTAATGTATTTTTCTTCATCATTAATCATTAATGTTACTACAATTATTTTATTTAATGTTTTCCTTTTAATCATAATTATTAAGTATGTATTAGTACGCAATATTTAAGATTGTTTAATTATAACCTGCATTCAAACTTATTTAAAATGTACACACAAAATGCAATACGGAAATAAAAATAATAATATTTTAATTAATTGTATTGATGTTTTTCTAATAATGAAACTGCGCTTCATATATTGCATTGCTTATAACATAATGGAACCAATATCTTAGGAAGAGCTGGAGTACATCAATTACTTATAGTGGTGCACCCTAGAAAAATATACGTATATACTGCAAAGTCATTAAAAGTTTATAAATTAACAATTCATATTCCGGGCCAGGTGTCGATGAAGCATGAAACATGATAGCAACAGCTCTTTTTTGAAGCTTTCAACAATTTATAACTATCCTCTAAACAAGAAACAATCATTAACTCAGAAGTAAATTTGAGAACTAACATATTATAAGATTAGTTTACAAGCAATCATAGCCGACATTAAAAGAACTATTAATAATCAAATTATCATTAATAACTCATCGCAATGAAATTTGTTTGATTGTTGAACGCCAAATGAAACTTACTCCGTGATCCGGTATGGAAAAATCATTATTTTAGCATCGTGCGGTACAGGAAATTTGCATTTATTTCTGGAAATTCGAAACAGATCTAAATTTAGATCAACACGAACATCAATGAATCAAGCACTACGTTCATTGGATTATTTGTACAGGACCAGATCCACACATGTTGGATTTGTTGAAACTATGGGAAAATGTTTGTTGTTTATAGTTTTAGGTTTTGTTTAATTTCCATCAGCTTTTGTATTTTTTCGGGCAGATGGTAATTTGATCTTTTTTTATTGGCAATTCCATCCTGTTTGGATCGTTAGTATGTTTAATTCAGGTAATATCAAGTGTGTTCCCAAAACAGATGAAAAAATGTGTAACTTAAACTTCAGAGTCAACAAAATTAATGGAAATGTAATTTAAGGTGACTCATTTGCAACAATTTGAATTGCCATAAGCATATTTTTAAATACATCAGCTATAGCTGAAAAAATAAAATTTAGAAAAACCTCAGAACATATGCAGCCGTTACCTTGAATAGGTCACCCTTTTAGCGCGCAGTGTTAAGTCTGTGTGCCTCGCGGTCATCAGTTATGTTCTAAAAACAGTAATCGAGATTTATCTTCCAACAATAAGGATTTGAGGTTTGTGCTAATTCAGGAACTGACAAAAATGGGGCCTGGTTTAGTTAAAGTTGATCGGGACAAATACAAGTCAAGTAGCAACCGAATTACTATTTAGTAAAACAATAATTCCACGTTTATCTTATCAAAAAAGAAGGAAATTGATTCTCCTTACATTCTCGAAGTATAAATCAAAATATATCGAACTTAAAATCAATAAATTCGGAATCGTTGCATTTTATCAACAACCACAAAATTTTGTGATGACTCTCTGGGCCATAAATGTGCGGCATAGAACATTCACCACCGAACAAGGACACATAACGCAACATAGCTTCTACAAACTTTCATACCTTTGTACGAAGGAGTTTCTTAAAGAGAATTTATGAAGCAATTCGTAGTAAGCTGAATTTATGACCAGGTGAATGATCGATTTTGAATTCGAAACAATCGGAAGCATGCTTCAACAGACAATATATATGCTGAACCTTAAAAAGAACAAAATATGTGCTTTATACGTCTCCAAATAAGATAGAACAAACAAATATGCAATTTGTGTCCTATAAATATGCTACCTGATAGAGATGTAACAAATAAATATGCAAGGAATGTGTATGTTTACAACAAAATTGAACAATTGTAGTTTTTCACACTTTTATATAGATTTAAAAAAAATCTAACTTAAATTATTATATTAACATGATCGTTTTTGCTATATTCATAACTATAAACCTTGTACTAAGCGCCAAAATCTGCATTTTCAATATAGATTATCTAATATTGCTTGATAAACAATCGTTAGAGAATAAATTTAGAAGAATATTTAACACATTTTGCAGATTTCAATGATTTAAAAACAAATTCACGGGTTTGTTAGCCCTCAATATGGAACTCGAACGTCACTAGCAGAGGGTTAATATCCAAAAATACGAGTCGTTCTTCTACATACACTCCACGACAAAACTTTAAGACATATTAATTAAAAACATATACTTCGCAACACTTTAGATTCTAGTCTATTTGGGAATGTTTAGTTCCCACTGTAACAGTATCCTTTTTGTAGAAATCCTTCTTGGAAACGATGCATCGTGAAAATATCCTAGAAAAGGACGAAATGGTATGAGGTTGAGTGGAATATAAAACAAGTTGAAGTAAATGTATAATTCTGCAGATATTTCGAGATGTTCCACGCGGATAGTACTTTTGCGTGATTTAGAGTTTCTTTTGATAGATACTTAGTTAAAATTATTTGCGCGGAGATGTGACCATGACAAGAGGAAAAAGTTAGATACCAGTGAAATAAACATTATTAATAAATTGAAGGGAAAAACGAATCAATTAGTAAAATTGCTAAATTATTGAAGAGAAGCCGCTGCGCCGTTAGCAATTATTTAAAAATTAAAGAAAACTATAGCGAAAAAAAATCCTGGATGCTGATCGAGCGCAACAACATTCCGAGAAAAGCGGCGTATTTTAAAGAAGGCGTCAAATTATTCTTCATCAGCGCGTCAAATCGCCGCAAAAGCAGGAAATACAACGAATGTTCGAAATGGTCAAAGGATTATAAAAGCAGCCTCTCACTTACAATGATGAAAATTAGCCACAAAGCCCTCTTTGGTTGCTGCCCATTAAAACAGCGCGATTGGCTTTTGCGAAAGAACAACTTCATTGGAAAAACCCTGGCGGAAAGTTAATTTTTTCAGATGAAAAGCGTTTTAATTTTTTTTTACGCAAAGATCAACGTTTTTTTAACACAAAAGCCAAAGGAAAGGTGGCGATGTTATGGTTTGGAGATCTACAGGATTTAAAAGAAAGAGCAATTAAGTATTTGTTCCAGGTAAAATGAATAGCGAAGCGTACGTTATTGATATAACTCAACTCAATTTGGATCGAGATTTGGTTTAGAATTTTTTATATTTCAACAGGACCATGCCGCAGCTCATACGGCCCGTATAGTAAAAAACTACTATGAGGCTAATTGAATACAAGCTATCCCTTGACCAGCAAGATCCCTTGACCTAAATATAAAGAAAAATTGTTGTGGGATCTTAGCATGTGCAGTTTATTCGGATGGCCATCAATTCGAATCAATAGAAAACTCTAAATCGTGCATTTTTGATAAATGAATTCTCTTAAACCTTAAGTCCATGCCAAAAAGAACGAGAGATGTAATAAAAAATAAGGAAGCTTCAATTCATTACAAAAGAGTAAAAAATTTATTAAGTTTGCTATTTTGAACTATTTTCTGGACAATTTATCCATTCTTATAATGTCTTATAATTTTGTCGCACTAAAATACTATTAATTTTGAGTTATTTTTTTTGAGGATTTAAAATTAATTTTATTTCATGTTTGTAGCCTTTATTTAATTAAGAATTATTTCTAATAAATATGTATCACACAAATTAAATAAAAATTCTTTTATTTGAAAATTAAGCAATAAAATTGAACTCAGTCTTAAAGTTTTGTCGCGGAGTGTAGACTAACCATTCATACGTTTACTGAATTGGCTCAAAAAGGACTTTAACCGATTTTCTTGAAATTGTGGTAATTTTGTTTTTGTTTTTTGCTTGTTTTGAAATGATCAAATATTTCAACAAGAAGCACGTGGCCAACATTCCTACAAACGCGTGTAACAAAAGAAGTCTTTTGATTTCTGATGGACATTATGTATGTACATACATATGTATGTCAATGTGCGTGTTAGCTTGTTCATATTTCCCCCTGCATCTGTAGAATAGTAAATTACTCACGCATTCAAGTCCTTCTGTACGACTGTTTTCCTCCTTCCCAAGCATGCATAGTCGCGGGCACATACATAAATCGATACCGAAGAAACGAGGGAATCCGGCTGCCGCCAAAGCATCTCGCCTGCTTCCCTTCCATTACTACACGCCCTCTCCTAGCTAGTTCGTTGGGGGGCGGCCACTAGCAACTAGCATTTAGATAGAATCAGTTTGCATCCAGTTGTTAGATAGTAAGTGTTCTAGTGTGCCGCGCTAGTTACTCGTGCAGAACGCGCTAATGCTTTAGATTCCTGTAGTGTAGTGTAGATGGGAATCTACAAAATGGTCGGCAGTAAGCGTTATGAGTTGTAGTTAATAGTACTGTGCACACCCCTTATTTGTTAGTCCTACTCGGAGGATGTGAAGTGAATTCTTATATAGTGCAACATGTCACATGCATTTTTTGAATCTCGGAACAATTGCATGCAATTCCAAGACTTTTAATAGAAGCAGATAATTGTTTGCAGAATTGATCTTTTTCGATGCTAATCTGTGGTTAAGTGATTTAAAATGCAAGAAGAATACCGGCCAAAACTTAAGCCAGGTGCACAAAAGCTGCTTTGGTTGTTTGAAGGTAAGGAGAAAGAAATACCACACCATTCGTATTGCTATGAAAAAATTTATGAGGAATCAAAAATCAATGGTTCACATCAGAACATAGATAAAACGACTTTTAACATCGATATTTTTGATAGCAACACGTTATTTGTGCCAAAAAGAAAAATCAATTGAAACAGTCCTTATAAAAAAATTAACCCAAATAAGTATATGTAAAAGGATTCCATTTTATTAAAAAATGCGCACTGGATTAGATATATGACAATGTATTTCTATCAAAATTTATGGTGTTTGGAATAAACAAATCTCTTACTGGCATGCCAGCCAGTTACTCAGTAACTATGATGTCAGCAAAGCAATCCATTTGTACCAACCTTTTGTTAACATTGATGTTTTTTCTTCATTCTGTTCAAAACTGATTTAATGAGGCAATCAGTGTTCATTGGTGCGCAGTAGAAATTTTCAATTACCACTATAGTTTGTTTGCTCAACCTTGTCGACGGAGGGAATTATGGAAATTACAAAAAAAGAGAATGTATGTCAGTGAAAATCTTTATTTATAAATAAAGTCTATAGTATTCAATATCAAAATGGTAAGCCTTCAATGTTGAGAAATGAGAAACGGATCATTTGATGTACTATGTAAGACTATCGAACAGTTCCATTTCAAGAAATTTTATGAATTAAGTGTTTTACAATTGTGAAGATTTAATTATTATTATTGAATGCCAAAGCTTATAGTATGAACAGCCTTTTAATATTTGAAGTGCATTACAGAAACGTTTTACCTCTTGGATTATGCGTAACGAACCAACATATTTTTTGATTATAAATTGCATGGTTGAAACAAGGAGATATGCCACAATTTAATTTTTTTAAGATGATGATCAGATGCCATTACTTTATAGTGACACTACATCCGGTGAAAATCGGAGTCTATTGCAAAAAATAAAAAAAAAATCTATTGTATATAGTCTACTGCAAAAAAATGGAAATAAAATAGTCAATTAACTTTTCTCAGCATAAAATAAAACTCATTGATTTCTCAATATATAATTATATGCTGCGTGCATCTGAATGTCGAGTAAAAAAACCATGCAACCAAAAATCTTGGGAGGAAAGAGACGCAGTAAAAGAATTATTAAAAGCACATTTAAGATAAAAGTACACTTTATAAATTTAAAAAAATCGATTTTTGTTTATTTTTTGCATTTTTCGACTCCTTGTAACTTCAAACTACTCCAGGGATAAAAGATTTAACCGATACTAAATGTTTAAAATTGATTTTTAAAACAAAATTATAAACAAAATGGAAAAAACTTTGAACACGTTTTTCTTGAAACAAGGTTTTTTAAAACGGCAGACAGATAATCTCCGTATCTAGTGAACCTATTTTGAAAAACCTTGCTGTGCTTTTTTTGCTAGAATATCCTACATCGTAATCTACCATAATAAGACCAAAAAAATTGAAGAAAAAAGATTTGGCGTTAAAAACTACGAAAATAAAGGTCGATTTGTGACATTTTTTCACAAGTCCGCCATTTTTTTTTTGTTAACTGATTTTTTTTATTAAAATCCCGCTAAGAAATTTTGTTTCAGACTAATCAATTCATAGATTATCTAGCCGCCGTGTAGTAACGATTTTTTCAGAACCTAATTTCAGCGCTCTCTATAAAAGGAAAACAAATAAAATAAAGAAAAAAATATTTTTGTATTTTTCAAATCTAAAATAATAATATAAAAAAAATCATGTTAATATCTAATAAAGTGGCTGAGAAACAAATGCTTGAAAAATTGTCTTTTTGCCTTCTAAAGTGTACTAGTACCTTAAAACAATTTTTCGAATCAAACATTTAATCAAAACATTCGACAGCTTGTGTCTCGGAACAAGATTAATGTGGCATATCATAACTCCTTCTACCGACGAGCCTTTCAGTTGGTTTATGTGCATCGTTATGAACGGTTCTATGCAACATGAATGCCTAGTTATTTGTTCAACTTTTCAAAAAACTCAAATAATAATTTTTTTCATTTTATTTTTTGAAAAAACGGCTTGTGAAGGTTTCGTCACAAACGCCTTACCAACACATCGTCCAAATTTTCCTTAGAATAAGATTGTAAATATTGTGCGAGGTCGTAGGTGTAAATTTTGTGTAAATATCCCATATTTCCTACTTTCACTTCTTATAGGTGCATTTTAGTACAGTCAAATGGTAGTTTGACCGTGCATTTTGGGTAGGCAGAATTTTTTTTAATATGCGTGGGCAATGGTATAGGTAGCTTAACTTCAAGTTTCTGGGTCGCAGCTCCTGTCCTTTGGGCTCCATCTTCAAAACAAAAGAAGTTGGGGCACCATCATATCTCCAAAACCATGGCTCCCACAAGAAAGTTGTGTATGGTAAACTTGCGTAGAATAAAATGTTTAGCAAGTCGTTCATACATTACTTTTACGTTGGGTCAATAATAAAAAAGTTGCAAGCCAAAAATCACACACAAAAAGGGGGAACTTCTTTCGGGCGCCACAACTTTTTTAATTTCACGTTTAACGCGAAACACATTGAGATACTATTCCAAGATAATTTTGTCACAAAGCGTTTGCGGTATTGATTGTTGCAATCACTGCACATTAACGGGAGTTATTCCATCCCATAGAGGAGAAAGTCACGTGAAAAACCCGTTTTTAAGCCAAATAATCGGCTTTTGATGTCAAACCCCCGTTGCGAAACATGCGGAGCATTTTGATAGGCAAGCAAATTTTTGGTGCAATGTGTGGTATGCCTTACTGTCAGCTTAAGTCCAAGTTTCTGGGGTCGCAGCCCCAATCCTCTGGGCTCCATCTTGAAAACAAACAAAAAGTGGGGCACACCTATATCTCCGGAACCATGGCCCCAACAAGAAAGTTGTTTAGGTAAACTTGCGTAGAATTACATTTTTTGCAAGTCGTCCGTACATCGCTTTCACGTGGCATCAATAATTAAAAAGTTATAGGCATAAAACGACCTCCAAAAAGGGGGGATCATTTTTCGCGCGCCAAAACTTTTTAGTTTCCCCTATTACCGCGAAATTCGTTCGAAAATAACTTTTAGACAGTTTTATCACCAAACATTTGCTTTCGATAACTGTACCATGTCGGGAGTTATTTTGTCTCGAAGGGGGACAAGTCTTAGGAAAAAAGCATTTTAGGATAAACAGGTGTTACATATAATCAGACATCGATTATTCGCGGCATATTTGGTATTGTTTAAGATCAACTGTAAAATAAAAAAATGATTATTATTCTTGCAAATGGAGGAAAAGTACAAAAACAATGTCCATACTTATGGAAATTTTAGATGCAACCTCCATAAATGTTCATCTCGCGCTAAATTCTAGCTCCGACTGAGTAGAAACAAAAATTGCGTTCAATTGCCCTTTAATCTTAATTTTGCCAAAAATTCCGCTTAGGAATTTCAAGCGTCAATTAGAAAATAGCCACTTACGTAAAAAAAAGTCCTTGTAACCTCCTTCTCTGATTGCAGAACAACCTAATCCAAACTAAAAGCCTTACGTTATCAATGGACGCTCCTTAAAACAATACGATTCATATTAACTCATTCCACTTACTGTGATTAGTCCTTATCATTATGTTTATTTAGAGTGTTATTATTTTCATTATTATTATGTTTAAAATTTATGATATTTAGCTTTATTGGAAAGTTGTCTTCAATGGAGGCGCCTTGTTATTAGCTGCAATTATCGAGCAGTTGCTGTAGTACATAAAAATGATGATTCTCAGTCTTTTTTTCTAGAATGGAATGCTTTCGCCTTGGAATTGAATTGTAAAATAGATGAACCACATAAATTTAATGTAATTCTTAGAGTTTCGTCTCATCCTACTCACATAAATGACGATTCTGCTATTGACGATTCCAACGCTTAATTGTTTAAAAATGTTGATAGAAAGGCATAGCGACTTGCTCGAACATATGTACATATGTATGTACGTTCTATGGATCTAACGTTCGTGGTTAGTGGTGAGGCTAGGCTCCAAGCAACAATAATAATAGAACTTGTTGGAGTGGATACGAGGCCGCCTATACAGTTCGGCATTTGATTCTGATTCCGAATCTCATAGAGTTTTTTGTATGAGCTTCAGTTGGAATGGACGGGCGCGTCTATTGACACACAACTGCCAAGTCCCACCACACTATAGTTTGCCTTCGTGGCCTCATCTGTTTTTTTTTATAAAGCGATTTTCCAAATTTGTGTAGCTCTTTAGGAATACGCGAATCAATCGGAACAAATTAACTTAATGTATTCATTCCCGCCGTAAGCAAAAGCTAACGATAAAAATCGATAAAGCCAGTAAGTTCATAATAAGCATATTTTTATCCTATCGGATTTTGAGAAGGAAGTGCGAGCAAACACAGAACGTACGGATAGTGTCGTGGAAATGATTATGTGTTTTTTGTTAGATAGTGACTGTGACCTTCCTATGGGCTGGTTGATGTGGGGTTCGCAAGTTTACGAAATGTGGTAAAGCCACGACGACGTTCACCCAACACATTGCCACATTCTCCCACAGCATAAATAACTTTGTGTGATTACACTATGTATTCTGCCCTGCTAGCATGGCTCGCAAGATAGAGTTAGCGTTCGGTGATAATGACTCTTTGGATTTTGTTTACATATTAAGAAATATAGTTTCAATGGTGTTCACGTAGAATGCTTCAATGGCGCAATTGTTAGGTTGATCCGCATTCGTACTAGTCTAGACTTCCACAATATATGTATGTATGATCGGCTCTTCCGTTCTTTTTGAGATATAGTTACGTTCAGACCAATTGATATCTCTAAGAGAGATCAGCATTAAATGTTCGGTTATCTTTTGATCCAAATCCATAACTTGAACACCATTATACTATTACTAGCTCTAACTTCAATATACATAATATTCCTAGCATTATTTGGGCGTCAAATCACAAAGTACTTTCAGTAATAAAAAGCTTGCGAACCGCTGCTTCAACATTCGTTGGTTGACCTATACATATGTTGCCGGTGGATGGATATGAACACTGACATCATCCATTCTCTTTATAAGGGAATCACACTTTAAAATACATAACTGGTAATCGGCATTGCATGAAATCTAAACGAAATTGCTAACAGACACGAACCAAATACGAAACGATAATGATTGTGAAAACGAGAAAAGGATTCGACCGTATTCTACGCATCATGACATGTATGTATTCTCCTACTCAAATAGTAAAATAAAATAGCTATTCATTTCTATGTACATTTTTCTCTGAAATTGTGATTGGTTTTTTTTTCGAATGAAAATTTTGGCTTTGGTCACACCTGGTTATTTAGTTTAAGTGCTTCGGCTGTAGGTAGACACTTAAACGGCAAGCTAACTATGAAAATTTAAGTACACAAAAAAAGTAATGAGCTGAAATTATTGGTATTGTGGAATGACATCATTTTGTCGTGAATTATACATACATAAATAAAATTTCACTGGGGTGAGATCAGAGAGCCGATCATTTGGCAATGATATATGCAAATGTGCATGTAACACGTAGCACACTCTGGGAACTTTATAATTTTGTAGTCTGGGGAAATGTCCGAACTCAGTGTTTGTTTACCGAATCGACTTTATTATTTTATTCTAAAAATACATCAGCGTTCAGATCCGAAAAACTCGTTATCTTAAGGAAAAGTAATTTCTGATGATACCCCACGGTGTAAATTATATTTTTTTCTTTCCCTATTTTTTTAATACAGTGGTCGTTTGATAATTCGGATAGTTACGTTCCATGGCCTGTCCGAATTACCAAATCGGCCGGATGACCGAAAACATTCATAAACTAATATTTTAAGTACCTTATGCATATAACAAAATCGTTTTATTCAAATGTACAAAAATTTTATTTGCCCAAATCCATAATTATAAAGTTGGAATATAAATCAACAAACTGTACCAGGAATAAAATCAATCGAGCAGTAGTTATTTGAGAGAAAAATGTAATCTTTGCTTGATGAACACGAACCCGTTTGAGATCTAGCATGGCTTTTTCTCTTAATTTTTGAAGGCACAATATTTCATTTATATTGTACTCTTCTTGTTCTGCATATTCAATGCATTTATTAAGTGCAGACACAGCTTCAGCATGGGAAACGTTCGTGTTTTCGACAAGTGGTTTATCGATTTGATCTTCATCGTCTTCACCTTCACTACCCAGTTCTTGAATCGCGTCATCTGCAATCCATTCGTTAACTTTTGAAAATTGGTAGACGTCAGGAGAAATATCATTGAGCAAGTCGATAATTGCATTCTCTTCAGACCTAGCAGTTAAATGTTCTCTCAATGTGGAAATAGGCAATTCATCTTCCGATTCCCATTCATCGACTCCTAAAAGTTTATTCCAACATTTTCGCAAAGTGCTTCTGTGACAGAGTTCCATGCGTTGGCAACAATCATTGCAACATCTTTGAGATTGAATTGTTTGATGCACTTCATAAAATCGTCATCTAGGGTAGCCAAAATATGACAAAGAAAGCTCTTGCGGTAGTTTTAGAATTCGAATGGCGTTTTGATCCATGGGTTGTATGAGTGCAGTACAATTGGGAGGGAAAAACATAACACAGATTTTACCATCATCGCATCTTATCTCGGATTTTGTTGAATGGCAAGTCGCATTATCCAATAACATTAATGCTCTTTCTGGCAACCCTTCACTTTTTAAATAACGTCTAACTTGGTTGACAAATGATGTAAGAAACCATTTTTTGAACAAAACTTCCGTCATCCAAGCATTTTTGCTACTGACGTACTCCACGGGTAAAGACTGTCCTTTCAGCGGTCTTGGCCTTTTGAATTTGCCTATCATCAAGAGTTTCAGTCGATGCTTTCCAGTGGCATTGGAACAAACTAAAAGAGTCACTCGTTCTTTTCCAATTTTTCTACCTGCAGCACGCAACGCTAGAGTCTTTTCCGGTAATTTCCTCCAGAAGAGGGCGGTTTCATCTACATTATAAATTTGACATAGCTGCAAATTTCTTTCTTTTACTCTTTCCTTAAATTTAATTTTAAATGGTTCCACAACATTGCAGTCATTGCTTAATTTCTCTCCCCGGAAATCTTTAGAGATCTGACACCAAAGCGTTTTTTAAAATTATGAAGCCAACCTTTACTAGCAAAAAACGTACGTGTGCTTCCATAAATTTCGTCGAAGAATTCTTTCGCCTTTGCACAAACAAGGATTTCGGAGGTCGGAATATGTTGCCACCGTTTTCTCTGAAACCAGGAAAAAAGTTTCTCCTCCATTACATCGTACTCGGCAAATTTCATAGTTTTCCTGGAACATAGGCTACTCACAGTTCTGACTGCATAACTGAAAAGGATATGTATTTCTACCTTTCTATTTTTTCCTTATTCTTTTTTACATTGGACACTGTCGATTTTACTACTCCATACTCCTTAGCAATATGCCTTACACTTCCTCCACTTTTCAATTTATCCAGTATTTAAAGCTTCTTCCTTAAGGAAAGGAAATGATGCGTTGAATTCTTGTTTACTCGAACCATAATTCACTTTAATAATCACATGAAACCACTTCAATGTAAAAAGCAACTATGCACTGATATTCTACACGTCAACAAAAAATAACTGAACCCGGGAATTCACCGAATGCATTGAAGTATGAATCGCGAAATGCATTCTAATTCTTTAGTTTGCTAGTCCGGATTACCGAGAATTTCACAACATTTAAAAATGTCCGAATTACAGAGTCCGCAGTATAAAATGAAGAGGTGTCCGGATTGCTGCGGGGTCCGAATTAACGAGTGTCCGGATTATTGAAGGACCACTTGTAGTTGGAATGGACGAGCGCATTGCATTTTGGAATTATCAAATCAAATCCAAAAGATTCTAATTCGGAAATTATAATAAAGGCATACAACATCACCAGTAACTATCTTAGGTGGTGGCTAGATCATAACTTTAGCCAATTTAGTGGCAAGCTTTTGATCCATGGATAGTCACAACTAGTAAATAATTGAAATATTTTCTAAGAATTTTACGAAAACTATTTTATGAAGTTCATGTTCGCCGAAGTATTAAATACAGACAGATTTTGTAAAATTGGATATTTCATGTGATTTTCCAAAAGAAACCAAAAAATGATCAATGTTGGAAAATCATTGAAATTAACTTTATTAGTTAATCACGTGAAGCGTACAGTACAGAGCAAAAAGTCACGTTCTGAGATTCGTTCATATTAGGCATATTTGTACTTCTAGAGGCTATGTACGTGTACACCTAATATTTGTTTATTTGAGGTTTAGTTTTTAAGATAGGGGATTCTACAGAATTCACTTTATTGATGGATGAGTTTCTTTGAAATTCTATATTCATATGGAAGTAAATTATAGTTAAAAAATAAATGGAGTATTTTGTATAGAAAATTTGCCGTTCTTTTTTGATTTTCAAATAAGATTCAAAATTTGATTTTTTTTCTAGTGTTTAACCGGAAATAAATATTTTTTTAATAACTTTAATAATTTATTTTAATTTTGTTTTACTGCGAAATGGTATCTAAATTATTTTAGGAGATAAATCAATTACAGTACGTACATGTCGCTCTGAGCGTGATACCTGTCGCTTTTCAAAGCCAGTTGCAGGTGTGAAAACACATTAAAACGTTGATCTAAAACGTTTGTTATATTTTGCTATAATAAATTCATTAAAATTATCTAAACAATATTAAATGGGCTACTTTACAAGACTCAAACTTATTTGTAAAAGTTGTGAAAATAGTTAATGCACAAAAGAAAATACTGGTCATAAATTTCTACCGAATTTTCGGAAAAAGACACGAAATTTTTCTTAGTTGCGTGCATTGCAACCGCTGATTTGGTTTTTCCTGATTATAATTGGTTTAATTTTCAAGCTATATGTAGTTATGAACGGTGCACGCAGAATTGCATAGCATTCCTCGTCCATGTACCTGCATCTGATTTCTTTTATTTATCCCTCAAAATGTTATACTTTTGAAGAAACACTAAGGCAACTAGACACGAATTTATTTTAAATACATGCTGAGGTAATGTCAAAAGTCGTTAATTGTCTATTTAAGCAAAAACGCACCATATCCTAAATTTAACCATCTAGTCAAAGAAACTCACCTAGCATGGAATCAATTGCTGATGATCAGAAAAAACACGAAGATGTGCTTATGACTTTCCACTCCTTGGTAGATCGTGATCCAAAATTTATAAATGGTTGTTGGCCATGTATGTATGTGTATTATCCTTACCGAATAACGTAGCAAATGTTCACTGATAATATAATTCGTAATAACTAATTCACTGTTACTATTTATAGGCAGCGTTCTTGTTTGTATGGCTGTTGTTATAATCAGTGGCATCCTGTCAATGTACAGCGCTCAAAAGGAATTCGAAGCCTTCGATGGAAATTGCATTTATATATCAAATTTATCATTTGTGTCAAAAGTTGAAAGCACAACTATCGTCCCAACAACTGAGACTGCACCAACGTTGCCCGAAAGAGTTCGTCGGGCAGAGCCTGCAACGGACGAGACTCCTACAAATTCCAGCATTGAGTCGACTGTTCAAACTAAAGAAGGTAAGTACAAATTTGAAGATTATTAAGCCCGAGAAATTTGAACCGAATCAATGTTCAAATGCATTTAACAAATATTTACGCTTCCACTATTTAGCAGGCCGAAAATTTCGAATGAAAAAATTGAAACACATCTTCAAGAGTTTCGATTCGTCGTATGCAGATGAAGGTGATGATATTGATGAGGAAATTGAACCAGTTGTTGCTCGAAATGTTGATGTATCAAGAAAACAAGTTCGAACAGAAGCGGATTTAATATTCTTATCAACAAGTACGGTATGGTCCTGAGAAGTGGTTATTTTAATAAATACTTATTTCAAAACAGTGCAAGTCGATGTGATTAAAACTATATGGGTATCTTCAGGATTTTGTGACTATGTTCTGTACAATCAAGTCTTATCGACAATAGTTGGTATGGTATGTACGACAATGCTCGTTTTATACAACACAGCTGGAAAGGCTCAACTCGATTGGTGGGTATATTATTTTTTCAATAATAGCAGCTTAAGTAGACGTCATGATAATTTTTCAATTGCAGGGGAATTCCAAAACCATGGCGAATAGTATTTCCAGCTGCGATTGTCTTTGGAATAATGACAATTGCTTCCCTAGTTTATTTGATCATCACAAACAACGGGTACACTGATTTTTGCGGTGGACTTTCGAATAATCTAGAAACCAAAACTTTATCGTAAGTGTGAACTTTTACTAATAAATTAATTGATAGTCACTTTTTGAAAATCTTTAGATGTAGGGTATTGATAAACGCTTTTCAGCCAGTGGTAAATTCAACATGGATTGCCGCTGGAGATTATTATATGATGCACATTGTCAACATACGGCTTACACTAGCCGCGTGGCTAATAGCGTTTGTAATAATGCTTGCAAGAATGTTTTTCGTCATTGACTTTCGGCTGGTTCATGTAACTATATCGAGGTTACCACAAAAACGCAATTCACCACCAGTTGAGGCAAGTACGTCTGGGTTAGTGAATGTTGAAAACGAGGTCAAACATGCAACGAAAATGCTTGATGCAAAAAAAGACCGTAGCACTTCATCGCGAGAGGATATGGATGAATATCAAAGTGCTCATTCTGATCTTGATGCGACCGGTTCAGAGCCCACTTCCCTACAACCATTGTTTCCCGGGCAGGCACAATCAAAAGAGTGATATGAAGGTAGAAAACTGCGTATATTCACCGTTGCTCGACAGGTTATTCAGGGATCTTTCTATAATGGAAACATGTACAAATATATTTGATTTTAAAGTTTGAGAGGATGTGACTTTGTTTTTAACTTAATAAACTTTTACTGTTTACAACCATTTGTTTTATTGTGAAGAATTTTTGTTTCCTGGCGAAGCAGCTCTTAAATGCTATTTTGGGTTTATTGAGAATGCAGAACTAAATATTCTTGGGCCGTAATTTGGGAATTGTCTTGACATGAATACTATGTGTTCACAATACATAGAATTTCAATGAATAAGCTGATGTGAAGTTGACGAAAACATTGTTCAAAAATACACATGTGTATTTTATTTGCATTTATATAAGAGTTTTTCTTAAAACTTGCATTAAAAAAGAAAACAATACTTTACTTTATAATCTCAATCACTTAAATTATTAACACTAACTGTTAATTTTTTGCTGCATCTTCTTTTCACGCTCGCGACGACGAAGCTTCTTACGCCGGCGATCAATGCTCGCCAGCTCGGCTTTAATCATGTTGTAAGTGCTCCGCAATTCAGCAATAGTTTTATTCAATATTGCTATCCGCTGGTTCGGGTTCATATTCGGATCTGAAATATTCAAATCCGATAAGCCAACCAATTGTGTTCGTATTAACCGCAACTTACCTAATTCGACGGTGAAATTGTATTGACATGGCCGACTTGATCGATTCGAGCGTTGAGAGACATTTGCGTCGGAATTATCATCACTATCTGAGCCTTTAATAACAAAAAAATATGTTTATATTTTTTTGTCAAGATCACAATCATCCCAATTCGCATCTTACCATTATTTCTCTTCGATACATTCGTGTTATGTCGGCGCCGCTTGCTCAGGTGCTCCCCACATTCGGAATGCTTTCGGGTATGTCGTCGTTTTTTCGGGGAGGCCGAACCTTCTTGCTCATGTATTTTCCTCAAATCCTCACTGCTATCATCCTGGCTCATTGAATCTCGAGGCGAGCTTATTGGAGTATTGGATTCGACTTTTACTTTATCATCAACCGACAATTCGTCAAGTTGAGGCTGCGTTGAGCATTCGATATCCATAGGAACGCGTTTGATATCTGAATCAATAGGATGTGCACTTGGTTTGATGTCTGCAGAATCTTTTGGCGGAGCCGGGCTTCCTGGAATAGTTTCCTCACACAATAGCAGATTGATTGCTTCGTTGTGAGTTATTGAACTGGTTTCTTGGTTTGGCGATAGTTCCTCTTTTTTAATAGGAAAACTTGTTGAAGGTGCTTGTGAATCGGACACAGTTTTTTCGAATTTCGCGGACGCAGCTTCTCCGATTGGCGTGAATGCAGATTTCTCAAAATCTGAACGAAGTGTGTTTGGCTCAATTGCATGCGTTGCAAGTGAAATAAGAGATGGTTGTAAGACAAAAGCGCTAGGCTGTATGTTCACAGGACAAGTTATCAATGAACTGTCTTTCGTACTTAGTAATGGATTATCCACGGAAAACGGATTCGTTTTTTTGCTCATATCAGTATCACCCCCGGCTTCGGTTTGGTTAGTTTCCGAGCTTTGCGAGTCTTCATCCTCGATGACAAGACGCTCTTCTGAATCGGCGCTATCTAGCGAATCATCATCAAAATGATCAGCATCTGATCTGTTACGAATCACGCTTTCCAATTTCTGGATTGTTTCGCTCAAATCATTATTTTTCGGAGCAATAGACTCTAAAATGTCCAATTTTTGCTCCGGGCTACTCAATATTGGCCGCTTCAGGGGTATTTCTATTTCCTTTTTGATTATTGCAGGCAATTCAATTTTAGGCGGTTCCGTTAAAGCGAAGGCGCTTATTTGCGTTGATTCGATTATAGGTGGGCTCAAAGGAAGATCCTCATCTTTGGGTTTCTGTTCTTCCTGTTTTTGTTGATTTAGTGCTTTCAGGACCTTATCTGCAATAGATACCTTCCATTTGTCCACTTTCGGTGGCTCGAAATTTAAAACTGGATCCAGCGCCAAAACTCGTTTCACTTGCTCCAGTTCAGTTGCCTTCGTAATCTTGTCCGGACTTTCAATCGCCGATACATCTGCCTTTAAATCAAATGTTTTAGGCGAATCCTTAAGCGTCTCTACGAAAGGACTGATAAACTGAATCTTTTTTGAAGTTTCTCCTGAAGAGCTTGCAATCGGCGGAGATTTTTCAATTGGTTCCAAAATATTCTTCGGCATCTCAGCCAACATTTGCGGGTTATCATCTAAAGATGAGCCAACAGACAGATTGAAGCTGGGCGACTTGCGTAGCGCGTCGAATGTATTTTCAATTTTGCTTGGAGTCAAAAGTACAGGCGGCGAAGCATCTAGCGCAATTGGCTTTTCTTCCACTTTAGTAATTTTCGCTTTGTCTGGATCTTTAACGGGAGATTTTTTGTTCTTTTTTGTTGCTGAGGGTGGCGCAGTTGTGGGTTTGTTTTCCAACGTCATTTCCGGCAAGGTCTTTGTGATTGATTTTTTGGATTTCTTGTCAGAGTCAGGTGTATTTAACGCACTGCCTAATGATTTGCGAACTTCAAATTCAAAAGGTTCCGGCTCTTTGAACTCATAAATGTCAGTGGAGCTGCTCAAACCAGACGACTCTTTGAGGTTTTTCTCAAGAGGAATGGTTTCAGCGACAAGTTGTTCCTTTTTTACGGTCAATATCTCTTTTTTGATGATTTGTGTCTCCTTTTTAATGGCAACCGTGTTGTCATTTGCCGGTGAGGGCTTTTTATCGAATGGCTTCACATCCTGTTCAACTGCTTTCTTCTCAGATTGCGCAATAGCTTTTGATAGTTTCCTCTCGATGACGGGCGGTTTTATATCAACATTTGCTTCTTGTTTCAGTTCATTTTCGGTTGACTTGAGTAGAGTCTTTTCAATTGCAAACGGTTTAGATTTCATCGATTCTTGCATTTTTTCCGCAAGACTTTCCTCTATGATTTTTTCGATGCTTGATGTGTTTGGCGAGATTTTATCACACCCTCCGAGATTCATTCGCTCGAGCCGTTTATCGTGTGCGATTTTTTGTTGGAACTTTTCCGTCATATTTTCAAGCATGGTTGTCTTATCCGATGACTGCGAATCATCATCACCAAATGAATCTGTTTCAGACGAGAGATCCATTGAAGACTTCGATTCCGTGGACGACTTCGGATGGATCGAAGATAAGAGCTGCTTTTTGCCAATCTCGTCAGAAATTTCAAAGTCAAATACATTTTTTGTTTTCTTTTCTCCTCCCACGGCCTGCGTGCTACTCTCAGATTCCGGTGATGGCGATTTAAGTTCTTTAAAACCCTTTAGCTCCGATCGGATTTGATTCAGGTCGTAATCTCGTCCTTTACCTGAACTTGGCGGTATTTCTTCCTCCTCTGTGTCGCTTTGACTGTTGGTCGTAGTTGTTGACTTGCTAGGCGCTGCCTTGGCCAGTGTCGAAACATTCGACGACGATAACGATTGCAGAGTAGATGGCTTTAATGGCTTTTTCACGGGAGTGTCTGAATCACTATCTGAATCTGTTTGCATTGAAATGTCTGACACGTTATTAGAAGCTCGCCTTGAAATACTAGGTTGGCCACGCGTCGTTCTTCTATTAGCTGTTGTAGCAGGAGACTTTGTGCGACTTGTGTTTGAAGCCATAGACGATGGTGTCAATGATCGTGGCGGACCGGAATCACTCCTACCTCGTCCACGTTTTGAAGTTGATATGAATTTACTTGCTAAGCTAGTTGTCAGTGTTGTCATTGCGCTTAGCTTTTCAGCGTTACTTGATGCACCTTTATTACCATCATTTGGTGGAACATTTGACGCTGCCTTTTGATTCGTCGAACTGGCCCCCTTTCCTCGCTTGGACTTATTCGCCGTTAAATTCTCGGCAATGCGTTCTCGAGGTACCCATTCGTCGTATCGTGTGTTCCATCCCGTGTAGTGGACCAAATAGAATGGAACTCCTTGCTGCAAAGACGTTTCGATGACCTTCGCCTCATACGTCACCTTCTTTTCGTGGTAATACACGTTGAGTTTATCTCCTACATCCACAGAAAACTCCTTTTCTTTATCTTTGTCTACTGTTGATTCGGTGGCGTTTTTCTCTGAGTCACCGTCTTTCTTCTTCCTGCTTGGCTTCTTGTCTTCTTGTGGGATCACGGCTACCTTTTTATTGGCTTTCTCTTTTTTAACGTTCGCTGATGTTGAACTTGCAGAAGATGGCCCTGCAGTCTGCAGGGCCTCCTCTTTTATTACTAATTTTGTTGGTTTGCTTGCTGGCGCTTCTACTGACTCCTCCTTGGACTTTTCTTCGAACTTTTCTATAATTGCTTTTACCTTGCCGCTTCCTGTCGAAAGCTTCCGTTTGGATTTAGTGACGTCATTGCTGGATTCGCTAGTGGTTTCTACTTCCTCGACAACTGGAGGTTGCACTGCAATTACTGTTTTCTGTTCTTTCGGCTCTGGTTTCGGTGAGGCCACAGAATTTGCACGTACAAGGCTTCGACCCTTACTTCGGTTTGCGTTTCTCGGAGTCATCGACATAGAACATCCTAGCTTTCTATCGAACTCTTCGAACGGTTGCAGAAACTTCTTATAAGCCTGTTTCACCAAATTTGTAACGCTCACCGTGACTGGAACAAACCCTAATCTCATCGTGATTGCCTTCCACTGGTTTTGGCTGGTCACTCGATTGTAACCTCCTAGCTTCTGAACTGCCCGGAAAAGCCGATAAAGATCAACGTCGCGGTTGGTTATGGATGGTACTTTGTTCAAAGGAGTCCCACGATCATCCATATACTTATAAAGCTGAGCGACAAAGTGATCCTTTTCCTCTCTGGGTTCATCGTCTGAACTATCTGAGTCGAACTCACCCTCATATTCACTTGAGCTGTTTGCCAATCCAAATAAGGCGTCTCGATCCCAGTGCGGCGGCAGCGTATTATTATCCAAATACTGCAAGGCAGCCTGTATGGCGGACCCGTCTTGCTTTGTGGCCATGTCGCGTGTGAACTCGGTCGCTTCCTTTTTGGGGACAGTGTAGTAACGGCCGTCTTTAAAAGAACGAACGAGGTATTCATCTTTCACACGAATTCGCACGGTCACTTGAGCTGTTGGCGAAACAACCAGCGCTGGAAACCACTTATCTTTGTCTTTCTTCTTTGTTTCGGTCGCCTCAACACAAACAACTTTTCCAATGTGCTCCTCCTTTTCGTTGACCACTTCCTTTGAATCATGTTCGTCTTCCTCCTCCGAGCTATCGTCGTGTAAATGTCTCGATCTGAAATGCAATAACAATCTAAATGATATAATAGACAGTTTGCAGAAGATTCATTTTGACCAAGAAAGCAGATTCAAGATTTGATTGATTTGTTATTGAGAAGAGGGAAAAGAAATTTTGAAAGGATCGGCAGACTCGTAATAAATGTTGGTAAGGTGTATTTCATATTCAGTATTAGGGAATCTTCCAACAATACAACTGATTTTTTTGATCTATTCTGCCGGATTGAAGACCCAGAAGAATATTATACAGACCTACAAGAACTTGTTAGTTGATATGAATTGAAGAATAGCCACATAAGAAGAAATCCATGCCAATTTGGCAGCAGATAGGTAAATATACGGTTATATAAGATACAAGATAGGTAAAGATACCGTTATATAATCCTGTTGAGAACACTTATGGTCAGATTTGTTTATAAGGAGTACATACCTTCATTATTGGGATTAATGAATAATATGTAGTGTGAAAAAAAGTGAAAAGCTAACTGTTTCGCTTTCTATTTTGAATTATTTTAACATTTTTTTATAGGTGAAGCAGCAAGCATAGAATCTCTATTCACTCGAAATATGCAAAAGTAATCAACTTGTGAAACGTATGAGCACTTACCGTCTGCCCCGCCTTCCACCGATCACTGGGTTACCAAAGTGTTCTGGATGCGTGAGCGGAAGCTGATCTAGAGTTTCGCTTTCGTTAAAGTGCCTTCCACTTTTCAAACATAACGCTGTCCGCCTCAACGTTGTAATGTCGCCGTCGTCAAAAACCACCGTGTACTGGCTGCAGTCCTGGATCTTAGTTATTGTCGCCTCGACGTATTCACGCTTGTCGGGATGTTTCACTTCAACCGTGGCACCTACGCGCAGGACTCCTTTGATCAGTTCATCGGACACCGTGCCCAAACCAAGCCCCTGCTTGTAGGCTACCTTGCATTTTATGTTCCGCACCACCTTGCGAACTTTCGCCTCACAAAATGCACCTTTGTATTTCGCGCTTACCTCCGTTCCGACTGGTAGAAATGGCGGATCATCCACTTGCTGCAAATAGAAACAAAAAGTGTTTTGAATTTGGTTTGGGGATGGCAACAAATCGTCCTAACGCGACTTACCTGCATTTTTTGGAGGAAATAACGCTCAAAACTCAGATTATCGCTTACAAACGCCACTTTTGCAGGGTTATACACATTATTTTCCTCATTAATCAATTTCAGAATACTGTTTGCGGCTCACTTTCTATTCCTGTTTCGATTTTACATTTCAAATCGTAAACGCGTAGAATTTTATCTGTGGCACAGATTTCAATCTGTTTACATTATTTATAACGCCCGACAAACAAACGTTCTTCAATGCAAAGCGATATATAACGAGCCTGACGCCTCTTAAGTATTATCACGGCCAGCACTTTCAAATATAGAACCAGTATTGCAATTTGTTTTTAAGCGAAAAGTTATTAAAGTCGCGAGCAAAGTCTTTGAAATTTCGACGTTTTCATCTTTGACACATTCTTCTTCTTATTTTGATGGCCGATTCCAGGTCCCATGAAAGATTTGATGGGCTGCCATAGTCCATGGCAGAATTTCGAAATAAACACCGATTTTCGAATAAAAATTCGCAACTTATTTGGCGTGTATAGTACGCTTGTAGGAACATTAAATCATGTTTCTAGCTACAAACAGTAGAGCTTGCAAGACCGAAAGTTCAACTTATGTTTTTATTGTAATAATTTTTGCCAAAATACCTTGGTACGATTTCTATGTGTCTCCGTAAGATGATAAAAAGTATTAGGGAAGAGAAAAATATGGAGCTCTGTGAAATAAAGTTAATATTTTAAGTGTTTAAAACGTTGATTGGCAGTCCCAGCGATTTCGCGTTGCTCAGCACTCCTTTCCTGTTATATAGTAATGTTGGACATTCTTTTCAGTTGGCCGAAAGAACGATATAGCTTGCGTGATACAAACGATTTTTCTTATATATAAAAATTATACTCGGCCACCAAGGCTGGTATTCATTATTTAGGCTTGCAAAGCGATTAAGGACAAGAAATAACTCATGTAAGAAATGCACACGTATTCACGTACGCACAAAAAACCCATGTCGATTCTATTTCAAGCGAACTTGGCTCGAACGTAGCCAATTAATATACGCGCTAGACTTCTTTAGTCAGTCATAAATATACTAAAAGAGTTAAGTAAATATATTTTCCAACAGTTAGCACAATATTTGGCAAGATCCTTTACAGTCATTCTACAGCGAAACATCAATGACAATCGTTGTACAAAAAATTTGTTTACATTCATTAAAATATTATGAATTGAAAGAATTTGATTAAACAGTAACAGTAATTACTCTTTGGTTTTGGTAGCTTCCTAATGCTGCATTACATGATTAGCGAATATTGACGAAATCTTTCAAAAAAAAAATGAGCATAATGCTTTAATGAGACATCAAATAGTAGCTTAAAGTGGTTAGTTAAACTACAACATATTTTTATGATGTAGTGGTTTAACACCAATGTACAAAATTCGATCGGGAGTATTGAGTTTGTAAGTGTTTTAATGGCATTGTGTCACCTTTCAAAAAATACGTGTTTCATGTTAAAAGCGAGGGTCGATTGGATAAAAGTCTATTATTTGGTTTTAAGGTTCCTATAAAAATAGGATGAGAACATATCGTATCTTTTATTGTCAATTCAATATTTTGGATGATACTGGTGGTAAAGTACTGCTAATAATAAATTTTGCAGAAATGCAATTTGATAAACGCGAAAATATCCACTTTGCAACCATCACGAGTTATGACACAGATACTTTTTTCGAGAACCTTTGGTCGTTAATATATTGCGAATTTGTTTGTCACATCCACGCTATTGCGCGTTCATATCATTCATATTAAACTTTCACTATGAAGGATTTCATCAGATTTCTATAATTGCATTAACGGTTATATTCAAAATACTCGTCTTCAAAATTCAAACAAACCAATCAAAAAAGCTGTCAAACTATTCAGCCAAACCAAGCAGTACTACCACAGTCCTCGATAATTTTGATAATCAGCAGCTCGAGGGCGTAATCGCGAATCTGTTGGCCACGGGAGCAACTGAGCAGCGAAAAGTCGAAACCGTGCGCCATATTTGAGGCGATTTCTTAACTTTTCTTTTCGTTTCTGCAATAACATAGGTGGCAATCGAACGGGCGTGATACGTTCCAATCGATTAGCAGTAGGAGTGTAATTAAAACTAGTGCTCGAGCTTCCATCGCACGGTCGATTGTTAAAAACGGGAAAAGTTTGGTGTTGTGTGTGCGCTGAATAAATTTTCCGACTTTTCTGACTTGCTGAAAGGCAAGAAGACACGGCTGCGGGCGGCGACGTCGAAAACGGCAAACAATATTAAATTTTGTGAAGCATTGGCGGCGGAGCGTGTATCAGTTTTCGTTAGCTGAAATCTCTGTGTGATTTGTGCGAGAAGAATTGGAGTTGCTGCGAGCTGCAAGCGTAAACCCGAGGGCAGCTTGATTCGAGGCAACCAAGAAAAGTTGCTGAGTTGCAGAAAGTTTAGAGAAGGATCTGAACCCAAGTGCACAGAAGAAGCGCAGAAACATGGGCACTCGGGATGACGAATACGATTATTTGTTCAAAGGTACATTGCTCTTGGCAGCAGATTATCGCTACTCCACTTGAATTGATTCTTTTCAATCGGCCCCTGCTCATCTTCGATAGCATTTGCCTCGCGAACAATGACGGCCACTGATTAGCAATTAGATTCTTTTCATTGGGCTGCGCTGCTTTCCAGTTTTGGCTTCTAGTTCGCGTTGGGAATGCAGAGCCCTTACCATACAAGCTGTACAAAAGAAAGACAACGCAATTCGCGTCTGTTGCGCATTTGGTCAAGTGCTCCAATTTGGTGGTGGGCCCAAAGGAGTATTCGGTGTTCTTAGGGCATCGCCAACAAGCTCGTGGCGAAGACGTGGGTGTGGAGCTGCTGCTTGGAGCCTCGCGAGCCGCCAAGCCCGTGTATGTAGCGGTACGTCCGCTTCTCGGAATGACTATGACACGTAGTAGCTGAGAAGAGAATTCGTGGAGTCGCGGGCAGTGTGGCTGAAAGTGTCGCTAGAACAAATCAGCGCGAATCTCACTGCCCGAGCCGGCACATACGCACAGTTGCTTTGTCGTGAGTGAATAAGCCCCGCTTTGTCCAAGACGGCGGATGGTGCGGCATTCAAACGAGGAGGGATTGCAGATTTAACGCCGCAGGTGCCCGGAAAGCAGGTAGAGTTGCCGATGACATCAGTTCGGGTGACAATCAGCTGTTTGTATTTCGGCCCAGGGGATTAGCTTACCACACGACACTCATCGTTTTGTTCGCCCGTGACTCATGGCGTTGTTATGTCCAGAATAATCAATTTGCAAGATTATTGCATGGGTTCGGCGCCGCACGCTATGAAGCCAAAGAAGCATATAAATGCTGCTTGTCAGTATCGGGGAAAATTCGCACCAAATCTAGATGAGGCGACAGAAATTGGCGCTGTCTCCAAGTCCCTACAACTCATATTCGTTCAGTAAAAATCTGCTTGTGTCAATCGAACAAAGTGCTCCGTTTCGATGACACCCTCCCTGCTTCAACACAAGTGACTAACTTGCGGGTTAGTACGGCAAACGTCGGAAAGCTTGCGCACAGCCACTTTCTATGGGCAGCAAACGTTTTGTAACGGGTTTTATTAGCATCTATTTGACCTCTCCCATACGTCTTGATAATATTCGTATAATGAGCGATTATGCTTGGATGTGACATGGAATTGATTCATCGTCAGGAGCTGCTTAATTAATGCCATGACAAATATCGACGAAAAAGCAGCGTATTTGGCGATTTGCATCACGACACAACTGTGAGAATGGGGACACTTTCACAACGTCTCGACGCTGGCCCGATAAGAAAGAGCAGCGTTATGAGAAAAGCAACTGATCACGGAGCTGATTGTAAAAATATTTAAAATGAATTTTTTTTATACAATCTGTATAACTCGATTGTCATGGTTCCCCAGATTTTTTGAGGTGTAGAGTTCGTCTGCGAGAATAATTAAATTTAGACTTCATTTACTGATAACGCAGTAATTTAGATCCTTAAAAAGTAAATTTCGTCAGTTTGCAAGCAAAACACTAAGTAGAATATTTCGATGTTTGAGTTATTGATACCATTTCGTTATTATTTCACCGTTCTATCATATGTGAAATCAATTGTATGGTAGAATAGTTATGTACGAATTTATGAATATTATTTGCTTCTCACTTAGTGAAATATAAGACTAGATTGTCTAGTCAATAACATTATAACTAAGTGAAATCCTGTCTTAAGAAGAGTCATTCTGTTCGTTCTCCTTAGATTCATAAGGACTGAGTTTTCTACTTGCTCGCTGCCGATATGGGTAAATACAGTGATGGACACATAAATAGGCCGCTTTCGCTTAATTCAAGTTAATGTTGTTTCACCAAAACTACATTAATCAAATTAAAAAACTACTTTTATTTACAAGCTCCTTAGCGTTCTAAAAACAAAAAAACATAAAATCCTTCTTTTCAATATAAACATAAATGCAATAAAATAGTAATTCAAGTAATAAAGTTGAAAATAACATGGTCACATAAATAGGACACTTCAAATTTTCATATAAAAAAAGTTAAAAACTTTACTTAAAACAAAAAACCGGTATAACCATTATTTTGTTGGGTAACCTTTGCTCTTGATTATAGCAGCGCACCGTCTTGACATACTTTTCACAAGCTTCTTGCACATACTGCTCGAAATATTTTGCCATGCTTCTTTGACCGTTTGCCACAAATCGTTCAAATTTCTATGGTTTTTCTTTCCAACTTCCTTTTTTAATATTTGCCACAAATTCTCTAAAGAATTTAAATTTAGGCTTTGCGCTGGCCAATCCGAAACATTTGTTTTTTTTTTAGTTTTTTATCCATTGCATTACTAAGCGGAATTTATGCTTTGGATCATTATCCTGCATAAGGATCCATATAACCGCCAAAAATTCATCAGTATAACGTTCAAGGTGATTTTCTTAAATACTTTTGTATATTGCATTGTTCATTATCCCATTGATCCTTACTAAAGGTTCAATACCATGCCAGGACATAGCGCCACACGCCATTAAAGAGCATCCGCCGTGCTTAATTGTTTTAATAGTGTAAAGGAGATTGTTTGCTCCATCTTTCGGACGTCTGACATAAATTTTGTCATCTGATCCGACTCTGTTAAATTTGCTCTCATCGCTCCATACGATGTTTTCCCCAAAAATGGAGCGATTTTTTAAGCTGAGTTCTGGCAAACTGCAACCGACGTCTTCTGTTCTTTGCAGTTACTAAAGGTCGCTTTCCCGCGACACAACCATGTAGTCCAGCATTTTGTTATCTACGTCTCACTGTTCTGGAGGATACTTCAATTCTGTAATCTTCTTTTGATTTCCGTTGGATAACCCTAGAGGATGAAAATGGCTCCTTTTTATTTAAACGCGTAATGATTTTATTTTCACATTGAGATGTTTTTTTAAGTCTAGAAGCTCTTGCCTTGTCTTCTACGGTTCCTTCTTTTTTGTGATGCTCAAGTGCATTCCGTATCATATGCCTGGAACAATTTAAATGCTTCGCGATGCCTGAAATATTAAAATTTTCGTTTTTCATCTCCACAGTTTTTGCTCGTTCAGATTTAGAACAGTGTGCGCTCCTTCTCATATTTTTAAAAGGCTTGAATCAAAATTATTTTACATTTCGATACTAAATTCTATTTAAATATACCAAACCAATTGTGTAATAATAAATTGGTATTAACAAAAATAATTGCACTGGCCTATTTAATTGTCCAATTGCAAATAGCTATACTCTTAAACTATGGCTAACTGCGAATAAACAAAGCTGTTTCCAGAGCACTGGAATATTCCATGAATTTAACGAATAAATACCAACTTGCATACTTTTGATAGAATTGTATCAGGGCTGTATTCGAGGGTTTAAAGTGACACTATTTATGTGTCCACAACTGTAGCAATGAAAAACGAATAACCGATCGAACTCTTGACGAAAGCGCACATGTTGAACAAAAATGTATACTATGGGAAAGTATGTAGCAGTAACAACTAATTGCATGGGTGTAGATCTGAAGGGCTGAATGAGTTTGAATCGTATGGAAGGGATTCGTGTCGGTGAGGTTTTACTGGTTCTAGAATAACCATCGCACACTGCTCTTGATCGCAATTGAGGCAAGGCAAGGAGTTGTAGACGGTCGTTACGCATTTAAAAAAGTATCAAAATAATTATGTCAAAGACATTAGCTGCATTAAGCTGCAACTTGGCATGTCCGTATTCTTTCAAAACTTAGTTATAAATGTCTATCTATTCTAGACATTCTGCCGTTCTACTGTATACATTATCAAAGCTACTTAATAATGCTGGACCTCCTACAGACAAAGCAATCCCATGGAAAATTTTAACGCGGATTTGCTCGGATTGACTCAGTGGATTTTGATTGTAAGCCGACGATTTATTTTACAGGAAAAATTCAACTGTACATACTGTACTGTACAAATAAAAAATGTTATTGAAACATTTTATGTAGTGTGGAAGAAATTCTCTATTTTTGTCGATTGTGTTCAATTTTGAAGAAACAGTTGGCTATTCTGAAGCTTCTATATTAGACACAGCAAACTATTGTTATTTGCACATTGAACATTCCTTCCAAATAAATTTTTTGTACAGTCCTCAGCTGAATGTAACATTGCAAAACCAACCAACCATCATGAATGACTAAATCCATTGCTTAATAGAATGAACCCTGCAGCTCATATCACTGCATTTGGGACGAAAACCCCTCGGATTTCCTTATGTCATTAGAAAAAAAACATTCATATTCATCGAACCTGTCCAAACTGAACATTTTCTCATCCGAGAAAATTATCTGCTGCCGCTTTTTCTTCTAATTCAGATGAACATGAAAAAATACAAATCTCGCTTGTTTGTGACGCATTAAAAATTGGGTTTTTCATTAATTTTTAGCGTCTTGAATGCGAACACTTTTAATTATTCTTCATACCGTTGGAACATTTTCTGCGGTTTCAACAGTTTTTGTTATTTTGCCTGCAAATATCGTGGAATTTGATGCGTTTTTCAACGTTGGGAGGTGTAAATCTTTAAAAGATACTGACCGGTACTTGTCTCTCGGCATGCTGAATTTTTACCGACTAAAACCATCTCCAACTCCTCCTAAACACTGTCTACATTTCCTCCTAATCATTGTTTCCATCAGTTTTTTCCATAGTTGACATCAAACCATAGTACTTCCTAGACGATGAAAAATCGGTATAAGAGATAGTGCTAAATTTATATAGTCCTTTGGGCGAAATTAATAATTCAAGACATCTCTTTATAATTATAGTGCATGTTGAATCAATCGCCAATTTTCCCCAATGTTCAGTTGTTGCTTTTCGTATGTGATCGTCCAAATTTTCCCGTTAGTCGTCTGAATCTCTTAAAAGACTATGATTCTCGATCGATTTCTATGAAGTATTCTTATAATTTTTCTGTTTGATAAGTGTTCCACCTTGAATGTAAGAATTTTGCCCACCTCAATTTTCTATAGTAATTTGGACTCAATGAAAAACTAATAGCCTTCACTGAATCAACGTATATTACTAAACTAGTCATAATAATTTCGCTATTGCACCTCTCGCTTTACAAATTGATGAGTGTAATCAAGTGATCCTTTTGTACGAGCTTAAAACAAAAAAAAAGTTTATTCTTTCCTTTGTTTATTATTTTCTATTATTTCCCATTATTTCGCAGATACTATAGTATGGAATGTGAAGAGTACTATGAATCAATTTCAAATACATATTTTGAGGGTATTTAAGTGGTCGGCAATATGTATCTTAATTGTTTCGATTAATTTATAGATTTTATTAGCTAAACTCGTAATTCTCTATGCAATCGATAGATGAAATCGTCTTATCTCAATTGAAAGCGTATCGATAAGCCCATTTTTTATAGCAGCAATGAATATGAAAAACGCTAGTTCTTACATATATAAAAGCCGGCATAAAAAGTGTTCATTAACTAATTTGTATGTATTGTTTGTGTATTTCAGTTGTGCTGATTGGAGACTCGGGCGTAGGCAAAAGTAATCTACTGTCACGGTTTACTAGGAATGAATTCAATTTGGAATCGAAATCAACGATAGGCGTAGAATTTGCCACAAGAAGTATAGAGGTTGGCTGTCAACAATCGAATTGGAACTATCAAATTTGCCTAATTGTTTGAATTTTAAAATTGCAGGTCGATGAAAAAACAATAAAAGCTCAAATATGGGATACAGCAGGTCAAGAGCGCTATCGTGCAATAACATCGGCATATTATCGAGGTGCTGTTGGTGCACTTCTGGTGTATGATATTGCTAAGCATTTAACGTATGAGAATGTTGAAAGATGGCTTAGGGAATTACGTGATCATGCTGATCAAAATATTGTGATAATGTTGGTTGGCAATAAGAGTGATTTAAGACATTTGCGTGCAGTGCCTACGGAGGAAGCGAAATCATTTGCCGAAAGGAATGGTCTCAGTTTTATTGAAACATCTGCTCTCGATTCAACCAATGTAGAGACAGCATTCCAAAATATACTCACAGGTAAATGCATTTAATGTTAACAATTAAATTATTTAGAACCAAAGTTCAAACTTGAAAGATCTCGCAAATAGGCCACAGGCACAATTAGCTTGTCTCTGAATGTATAATATGAGTATTCGGTCAGAAAGACGATTACGGTCGATTAAAAAAATCAATGTTAGATTTGTACATTTCATTGTCTCATAAACGTGACTTAAACTCTGCCCAGCAAAACAAAACATAAATCTTACGACAAATTTGTCTAACGACAACTATTCATTAAATCTACAAACTGCCAGAAAATTAATATTGAAATGAAGAGAATGATTATCTAAATATAAAATTTATATTTGAAAATTGAAACAAGGCAAACCCACGATGAATCAATACTTTGGTTATAGTTCTAAGAGACACACATACACCATACTGATTTTGTTTTCCATTCTATAGAAATTTATCGAATTGTATCGCAACGGCAAATACGGGACCCGCCAGAGGGTGATGTTATTCGACCGGTTAACGTAGAATCGATTGACGTGAAGCCAACTGTTTCCGCTGATTCTGTTCGTAAGCAATGCTGCCAGTGACCGCCCGATGCGAGTTTCCCAACCTTCGCAACTAACAACAAACATTTTCGTATTTTTAGTAGAACAGGTAATCATCTGATCCATTGAGTCTACATAGACATGGAACTAACGTAGTCTAACATTCTTTTTATTTCATTATGTATTTACAGAGATATATGCATAAATAAGTTGAATGAATTGAAATGTATCTCAAGAAATCACAAAAATCATATTTACAGCAACAACATATTTGCTTGTGCAAGAAAAAGTTTAAAAAAAATTACGAAAAAGTGACTACGTGAAACAGAAAAATGATTTTTTGTGGAAGCCAGCTACCAACAAACAACAACAAGATCATAATTGAATGTAATAATTTCTAATTGAATTTAAGAAAAATTATCCATTATTATACACAATACTGATGAATAAACGAAATGCAAACATTTTTTTATTCAAATTATGCTTTTTTTTCCTTTAGTTCAGTTGGATGTATGAATTGTTATGTTATTCATAGAATATTTTTTAACATTGCTCGTATCAAGATGTCCCATGTAAAGCGATTAACATTTTCTGAATAATCATGATAAATATCAGCCTATTGAATGTTAACTAAAATCAAACAATATTTTTAGAAATCATCGAATCAATCATAAAATAAATGCATCAATCTAAATTGCACGGTGCGCTGACAAGCTTTTCCACTTTTTTTACGATGCGATTTGATTTGCTTTTTAGTACACACATCAACACTGATGGCAGTGTTGCTTAGTACAATACAATAACCTTTTTTGTAACAATTATGAATACTAATTGAAGTTTGCAAGTGTTTATTGAGACACAAAGAATAATGATGAAATAGAATTAACGCATTTTTTTACGTAAAGCAAGTAATATTTTAAATTAAATAAGTCGTTGAAGACTCTTAAATTGTTATTTAAATGTGATAAAATGTTTGCTTATACATGCCACACAAACATAATGTAATGCATACGAACAACACTGAATAAATGCAGCTTATGGATTATTAGATCCACAAACCAACCTAGATGCAGCACACAGATGCAAACAATTATTTTAATTTTGTTGGGGACAAACAAACACAATTTTAAATACGCATGCGATGTGCAAACATTCGAAATTGGGTTGTTTAATAAATATAGTTATAAATGTCAACTTGAAGCTTTATTACACCAATCTCTTGTATGTGTTATGGATCATTGCATTCTTCTTAAGGAACGTAAGTATACGTGCTAGCAATGCGCGTGGATAAAGTGCCGTCATCTGAATAACTGAACATATCGCTTTGGATGCTGTGCATATATATATATCTGTTTCTTAATTGAAGTAAGACAAGTTAGAAAGCAAATATTCTCTTCAAAACATTCATGATTAATCGAGTAACCCAACAAATAACGGAGCTTGCTAAAAAGCTCCAAAATGATGATGCAATATTAGTCATTTTCAGAACTATTAAATTGATAAAACGCAGTCGAAATGTTCTTATAAACTTATTGAAGAACCTAGAAAATTACGGTACAAAAAGTCGTGGCCTTTACCAAGGACTAGTGGGCCTTACTAGGAACAGCGTCGAAGCTTCTCTGCCGGAAAGACAAACTGCAGGATAACTGGATGTATCACCAAGCATACGCAATATTTAACGATTCCTGCAAGGATGAGAAGTAATTTAAAGTAAAACTGAAGAAAAAACCACACGCTAACAAAACAGCATATTGCCACAAGGAATTTTTTTGAGTTGGAAGAAACTATGGAGAAAGTTATCTTTAACGACGAAAAGCGATTTAATTTAGACGAACCAAATGGCTGTTCGACCTCAGTAAAAATCCTTTATTTAAGTGCATCGCAAAATGGGTGGAGGTGGTTTCATGATATGGACAGGAATTGGATGCAAAGGTAAGACAAATAAAATTTATTAGCGGCGAAATTAGAGACGCAGATGATTTAAATATCATTGTCAAGGAAATCAGAAGGGACGACAGCAGGTTGACGCTAGGAGATTTTGTATTTCATCGTATTGTATTTCATTTTGCACGAACTATAAAACAGTATTTTTTAAATACTAGGATAAATACTTTGAATTGTAATGCGAGGTCACCCGATTTAAACATATAAAATGCCAGGCGACGCCTGACACGGATGGTTTATCATGAAAATAAACAATTTAGCTCGGTGACTAACTTAAAATTAGCCATTGAAGAAGCGTGAGAATTTTAAAGCAAATTTTTACCTATAAATGTAATTTAATTTAAGTTTTTTATATGAGAATTCTTATAAAATACAGCATGATATCGTTGCTACTATCATATACATATACAGCAGGTGCTTCGTTTTAAATAATTATTTTAAAAAAATACCAAGTCGTCCCATATTCTCATGTCAAAGCAAATTGACTTGATAATGTTCAGAGTGTGATCGATACGATTCTATATTTTTGTTGTTGTTGATAAATTCACTGTGGTTTGACTTATTTTCAAATATTTAAAACGCTTTGTAGGGACGGTATCTTCCCATTCAATAAAAACCAGTCGATATCTAATATTTTGATTTAGATAAATGCAAGTGATTTACTGAATTTTAGGAGGTATTAACCAATGTGGATAGTTGTGAAACATATGTAGGTCATCTGTATTATATATAAATCGTAAAAGCAATATGGAGGATGAATATGAAACTGTTGATGAGGATTTTAATGCTGACGAGCCTAGCGGTCCTTATTATGATGCTAATGCAGACGAAAGTTATGGCATGGTAATATGATTTTTTTTACTAGTTATCAACTAGTCTACTTCTTATTTCTTTCATAGTTGGGGGACAATGCACGATTGGTATGTATCCTATAGAGCTTGTTTATTTAGCAATTGGTTCTAATTACTAAAAAGGCCATAATAATAAGTTTTTATTTTCTACAGGAAGACTTTCTCGAGCCGAATGAAGTGCATGATCTTGAACGCATAAATGATGAGGTAGTTTTCAGTTCCAGATGTCATTTTTTAACGTTGAAATTAATTGTCATATATAGGCTCGTTTAAATCTTCATATTATAATGTATCACTCTTGTTTTTTTTATTGCAGGCTATGAATTTTGAAGATGGTGAGCTGGAAACCATGATGCGTGAAAGGCCTTTCGAAGAGTAAGAATTAAAATAATTAAAAATTAAATACTTGTTTATATTCGAATTTTAGTTTAATTACTTAGAATGTTCTGTGGGAGGCATTTTTTGTATCGGTTTAAAATCCAATCTTGTTCAAATAATTCTTAGTATATGCTTTCATTTTTAATAGTTTCTTTGCAAACAACATTTAAGTAATAACTTCTTAAAAATGCATTCAACAAAAAATCGTCTTTCAGCGACAGTTCTTTTAATGATGATGGAGTGCCTCCCTCAGAAAATGAATATTTCTCCTCAGACTATGCTGAAAGTGATGTAGGTGATTATATACCACCGTTAACAAACACAAGGAAAGCTTTCATATATAGGCTTCTGAAATATAAAGTCCATCCTTTTGATAGTGCCGGAGAGGTAGGTTTTTCTTTAAATTTTTTGGAAATACTAATGCATTGATTTTTCAGGCCACACGAAAACGAGACTTACGCGAAAAAGCCATAAAGGATTTTCGTGAATTTCTTCTAAAGAAGCGTGCAGCTAAAGCATACCGCCGATATATGAAACTTCGAAATATGGAAATGGATGATCCAAATCAGGAAGCATTTCTCTTGGAAAAAATGGAAATAGTCGATAAAAAGTTGCACCGAAAATATTACTATGATGAGTTTGAGCCATGGACCTATGTATGTAACGTTCATCGTTATAGACTCATATCCTATTTGATGTGTTCTAGAAAAAACTCCTCCAAAAGAGACGAAAGGCAATAAAGCGAAAATATGAACGGTATGCGCTTGATCCTGACTTTCGCAGGGAGATTAAGTACAAAATACTTCGTAACGTTGGGAAGTACCTCACGATAAAGGATTCCGGGAGCACTACAAATTTAAGAGTGTCTAGATCGAATCTTATGCCATCCGAATCAGAAATGACACATTTTAGTGACACGCCAAGTGAAGCTACTTCTAAAATACCATTAAGCGGTGAATATCTGAAATCTACATCGGAAGAAGAGGACTTGCAAAGTGTTTCTGAGTAAGCAAAGTTTTAGTTCATTGAAAAATTTACTGCTCGAATTGTTACGATATCGATATTCTGATTTGTTTGGTCTTTTTATTTACACCTCTATAGAACCTTTCAAACAAGACAACATTTTCGTATTCTAGTTAAGATCGAATAAATTTTTTTTGTTCATATTAATTTGTGTTTCGAATGAAAATCGTTATGGGGCAGATATTTAAATAAACTTCATTCAAACTTAAATAAATTTAAAGTTATTAAAATACATTTTAATATTTGCTAAATGATGTTAAAAGCTGACTATGTTTGTTTCAACAGCGAAAGCTCTTTTTACGACGATATTATACCACAATCTGAATTGGATTTCTTCTCTTCCGAATACGAAGAAGATTGTAATGTACAGTATCCCGGACCGAAATCAAAAACTTTAGACCGTTATAAAAGATATTTAACAAAATGTCGGAGTCAGTTTTTCGATACTGAACAACAGGTAATACAACCTCATTTGTCTCACATATGTTGATACCATGGATAATAATTTTTATCAATGATTTAGAAGGCTCAAAAGAAAATTCGAGCAGCTGAGGTTGAAGCACAATTTAAAAACTATTTGGAGAAGAGACGTGCATTGAAGGCACTAGCCCGTTTGAAAGTTATCGAACGAATGAATTACACGGACCCATTAGAAAAGGCTCAACTACACCTCAATATGGAAATGGTTGAGAAGAAACTTAACCGTTCTTATTATTATGGAGAGGACGAGCCCGATACTTATGTAAGAATCTTTTATTGAATGTTCAAATGTTGCACTACCAAGATCATGTATTTTTTTTTTAGAAAATCTTACTGGGAAAACGTAGAAGAGCCCTTATCCGAAAATATGAACGATTTGCGGAGAGTGAAGAGTTTCAAAATCAATTTCATAGAAATATTTATACTGACATATTAAGAATACGACCCAGCCCTATGTTCGACAAAGTAAGTATACAGACCTTGTGAATATCGGTCAGTTAGAAAAATATTGCTAGAAAAAATGATCCTTATGCATATGATCTTTGCTTTCAGACAAATTCAGACGATGATGAGTAAGTTTGAGTTTCAAACCGAAGGAAAGACATTTTTTTAATTGGTTTTCAATTTCAGCGAGAGTTCCTTCAACGATACTGAAGTCCCGACATCAGAGGAGAAATTCATGTCTGAAGGTGAGATTGCATTGCCACGATCATATGAAAAACCAATTACAAGGACGAAAAAGCAACTCTATCAAGAGTTAGAACAATATGAGCCCGACGGCGACAGTGATACGAACAGTATAGTATGTAATACTTTCAATATTTGTTCAATAGTTTTTAGTCCTTGAATGAGCTGCCAATCTGATTGCAAATGTATCTTAGATTATAAGTTAGTTGACTGGATTTTTTTTAAATGAAAGAACAATTTCAACATACTGGAGTGATGTGGTTGTCGTGGTTTTGCCACTCAAGATGTGTTTGCCCTACTATTCATTCCTATACCATTGTAGGATTGTTTGCAGAATGCAAAATTTCCTTCATACTTAAACATCGAATGACATGCACCTTGCGAGTATCATGAATTTTAAATTTAAAAATAATTTCAGCGTAAGCTTTAAATAGCATTTTTTTAAATAGCCCCAATATAATGTTAAGATAAACTGACAGTCTCCTGTTTAGTTATTGCATCAGCGTATTCATAATTATTCTGTATTTTTTTTGAAATTAGATAATTGAGAAACGAAAACGACGGTTAGATCTGATCCAACGATTCAAAGATAGCTTGGCCGCTCGACATGCCCACAAGGCTGTAGAACGTTTCCACGAAGTTAACAAAATTGGATCAAATGATCCATATTTCAACGCGAATGTGTTAAAAGAGAGAGAAATTGTGGATAAGAAATTGCATCGTGGTTATTATTATTCGCCTGGGGAGCCTGAAGAGTTTGTAAGAACAATAAGAAAGCCCAACTTTGCATTTAATTTATATCGTGCTAATGTTTCCCCAGAAACGACTATTGAAAAAGCGAATACGTGCAATCGATAGAAAGTACAGAAAATATGCAACTGATCGACATTTTCGAGATGAAGTGAATTCAAAGCTTATAGTTGCAAGACCGAAAGAGGTTGATCAAGAAATAGAGTGGCTGTCTCGGGTTACATCGTCCTTTTGGGACGCTAGCCTGGTACGTTAGATAAACTAGCAAGATACCCATTCCGTGCTAGCAAAACAATATATTAGACAATGTGGGTATTTACAGGGGCTCACAAGAATGGAAGTCGGATATGGTAAACCTGTAGAAAAGCAACGAAAAACATGGAATTTTCCTGGACCACCCAAAAAAGTTCCTTCAAGATCTTCAACTCGAAAAATGGTTAGGCCCGTTAACATCAAATCACCATACCGTGGTTGTTAGAATCTAATCTGAGGATAATTTACAGGGGCCAAGAAGAATGAATGTCTTTAATGCGAAGCATCAAAAGTGGGATTTTCCATCGCCACCTGTAACTGATCTTGAAAGCGTATCGACACGGAACACCAGCGTGGTAAGAAGTAGTCACTATCTAATTATTACCTTTTCAGGCAAATTAAATAAACTTTAAAACACTGCTTGTCAAATTTGAATTAATTTAAAAAAACATAAGTAACAAAATTAACATACAACTAATTCACAGGGTCCAAAAAGGATGGGCTTTGTAGACAACATATCTGCAAGTAATCCGCGTAATCGCTGGGGCTCTCCATGGAACGATAACGTAGTAAGCACAGATGCTATCTAATTGCTATGTGGAAGACTTAAAATTTTACATAGCTGCGTTTTTCATTTAACCAAGATATTTATTTTGGTATGTTAATTCACAGTTGCCAAGGAGGATGAGCAATGTTTACAATAAATCGAATTATCGACGAAAGCGTTGGGGTTCTACTTGGAACGATAACATGGTAAGAGGCAGATGTTTCAATTTGTCCTAAATTAATAAACTATACAGGATTGAGCAAAGGAACCTGGCAACATTATTTTTGAAATTTGACCAACTTCCCAAACATAAATAAAAAAAACAAATAATAATCACAACTAGAAGGGTGAAGGTTAATAATCATTTAATTTTTAAACACAATATTTGATAAATAATGCTCGTTATTGGCAACACAATTTTCTAGTTTTTTTTACAAAATTATTTGACACTTCTTGCAAAATTTCTCTGGAAATCTCGGCGATTTCAAATCTTAAAGCCTAGTACACAGTTCGATTCAGAACAGAAAATTCTGCATGTCTCCACATTTGGTAAATAATTTGCTGCTGGAAATTTGACAATGGAGACTAGTGGAACAAGTGGAGATTAAGAAAGTCAAAGTCATTTACACTTTTGAATCTTCAAATTGCCGGCTGCTGTTGATGATGGCGACAACTTCAATGACAGTTTCAATGACAGCTATTGCCAAACGTCAACTTTCTGCATCAAAAGAAATGTTGAAACAATTAAAATTCAAGTCTGAAAAGTGTGGAGAGTACTTGGTGTTGCGGTGCTGCCATCTACCGAGTTCATTGATTCTGCGCAGAAAACTGTGTACTGCTTCTGCAGAATTGAGTCTGAAATTCTGTGCGGAATTTCTGCAACTGCAGAATTTTCATACAAATTTCTGCGTCGAACCGAACTGTGTACTAAGCTTAAGATTCTTGATTTGTTGGTATAAACCTTTGACTTTAATTAGTCACAAACATGAAAGTCACACCTGTATAAATCTGGTGATCTCATCTGGTAAGGAAAATCTATAAGGGATTCTACTTGACAATTCTTCTTGTTTTTAATATTTTGAGCTCCGAGAGAGCTCCGTAGTCCACAGGGTTCAGCTGCTGCGTGACCAGCATCTTATATGGATGAATTGACAAATCTTTCTTCAAAATTTGATGAAAAACGGCGAAAAAATCGAAGAGCAGTGGTGTGTTGCTATTTACAAGAGCAATTCGAATGACTTCATGTTGGATAAGTATTCGAGGAAAATAAACCTCAACTTATCTACTTTTCGTTGCCATTTTGCGCCCCCCCCTCTCCAACTAGTTGCAGTGTTGCCACCAAACAAAACTTCTCAGGTTCCTTCCCTCAACCCTATATCTGCTCCTTTTTAACAATTAATTGGATTGGATGGGATATTCCGATGTGGCTGGAATTTAATTTGTAACTTATTAGATACCTACAAGGATGAGAATTATGAATGGCAAACCTGTAAATAATCAACATATGCGCGCTCCTGTAATACCCGTGACCGATTTTGATGCCGCTGAATGGAACTATAGCGAGGTAAGACAATTTATACCAAATTTCCGTGATGACTGTAAAATACAAGAATCCAAACATGCTTTCAAAGGGGTCAGAAAGGAAGAATAAATCTGAAGAAAGGCAGCGTAAAACTTCGAATCTGACTGCAGGACCCTCGACACTAACAGATCAATCCGATGCATCAACGATTGCAATGAATAAATTTCGACCAACATTTCAAAGTACACTCAACAATTTATAAATCAAAGCAGGTGTTGATCATTAAAAATCGTCTGTGTAAGAAAATTGACATGCAGTTTTGTTTTGTATACGAAATATATGTTACTGTTGTTCAATAAACTATTTTGTGGAACTGTGTAAATTCTAGTTTTATCAGTTTAATTGTTTGTGTTCTGAAAATCTACTCAAAGACCGTTAAAGCAAATTATTAGTAAAATTTGCATTTTTGAATGATTCTACTGTTATGCAATTTTGAAATCTCAGTTCCGTTGCAATGTCTATGGAATGGGATGACGAAAATGAATTAGTTTATAGTAAAATAATATCGGTAGAAGGAAACACATTGGAATGGGATGATTATGGGTTTTCACCTGTTCCACCGATTGCAGACAGAAGAAAGCGTCCTCCTCCAACTGAAACCGATTTCTTTGTGAGTAAATTTATATAGGCATGCGTGGTGACTGTAAGTTATTGCGGACAACGCAATATGAAATTCTAAGGGATGTGTTGGTTAACTAGAGATGTTACCATAATTTTGAATGCCCAATCTTAATTACCAACCAGCTGCAAGTCGTTGTAATATTGGCGATTTTACAAAGAATTTAGATTTAGCAACAAACGTTTATTGGAATCCATAGTGAAATATATAAATTAAACTTGATACTTTTGTGTTCCCTAGAGATCATTTCTGAATACAACCAGGGAGGAGCATCGAGCAAGATTGAGCGAAGCTGCTAACTCGTAAGTAGGAAATAGATAAGATTTTTTTTCAACGTTGGGAGGTGGAAATCTTCAAAAGATACCGATCAGTTCCTGTCTCTCGGCATGCCGGATTAATACCGACTAAAACCACCTCCGTCTCCTTCAATCAGTCTCTCCATCATATTTTCATTATTTCTCCATATTTATATTTCAGTTCATAGTACTTCCCAGATGATAAGAATAGGGATAATACCAAATGAAATGAACATTTTGAGAAATGATTTTTATAGAATATATCAAAAAGTGTTTAACTGTCTTTTAAAAAATACATTAAAAACTAAGTTAAGTTCGTAGTAGTAAATTAATGTATAAATAAGTAAACCATTAATCTAGAATCCTGGAAAGTAGCATTGTTTGTTGCCATAAAATTAAAAAGTAACAAAAAGTATTTATATTGTAGATTGCGTGATGCAAATATATCGCAGCGAGTCAGTTCAGCTCGTTTGACAGTCGTTGAAGAGGTACGAAGATTGATTTTGTAAATATTGCAAATGTAGCTGATCGACTTTAATTTCTAGCAAGAAGAAAAGGGACAAAAGCAAAAAGAGTCATCAACAAAAACCTATTTTGATTTCCTGCTCAACAAACGACAACAAAGCGCTAGAGAAAGGATAAAAGAATTGAAGCAGTATGGTTATAAAATGCCTGAAGGAAGGGTATACTTTTGTATTATTTACTGGTATTCAATAAAAGAAAATTTACTCTCCATTCAGGGGCATTTATCATTCATTGAGGATCAATCTGAAGGGAGGAAATATTCAGGTCGACCATATAGTTTTCCATTAGAGGCAGATCGGTCACTTCGAGAGGACAGCTTTCTTAGAGATGTGGACACACTAGATAGTCATACTGCTGGAAGTGGATACGGAGGAGATCTTTCTGCAATCTTAGCCGAAAGTGAATGGTTTTTTTACATTGAAGTGAATGCTCATACCTAAATTTTCTAATTTCAATTTAGCGTCAATAAAGTGGGACTCACCAGAAAAGAAAGTAGATATCTCCGCACTTTTGAACGAAGGTAGGTGAACTTTAAATGGACAAAGCTAATTGCAATAAATTTATTACGCAAAATACCGAATAGAATGGGATAAATCGTTGAATTCAACGAAAGGAACGAATAGAAGTAGGAACTTGGATATCAGCCGAAGTTCAAGTCTTGCTCACAATAAGTCTGGTGTTTCTATAACTAGTGGTGATGTTTCCAGCATGGGCGACTTGAGCCAATTTATAAATGAACGGGTCAAAGCTCGATTAAATGTTACTGCAGGTAGAACGAACTATTTCAATATCAGAGCAGATTTTATGTTTCCTCAATTAAATAGATCAAATTCAGAAGTCTCGAAAGGATGATTACGGTCGAGCGTACAGCTTTCCAATGGAAAGAGATCGATCTCTACGTGAGCCAAGCTTCTTAAGAGATTTAACATCACTTTCGGGTCCACATGCAGACGCCACCTACAAAGGTGAACTAACTGCAATACTTGATGAAGGTGATTAGATGTTGCATCCAATGTTTAGTTTGTTAACACTGTTGTGAGCTTAGGAAAAATTGATTGGGACAGATCTGGCAAAGGTGCAGATATTTCAGGATATTTAAAAGAAGGTAATCGAGCAATCAGTTTAAATTTTTTCATGAAATTTATTTTCTTCGGAAAACAGATTGGGATGAGCCACAGGATCCAACTGACGGTGATAAAAAAAACATAGATATTTACATTATTTGAATATTTGTACTTTTCAATTAAGGTCCCGATAAATCGTTCGTAGAAATGCTTGGTAAATAAGCGTTGCATTAGTTTGATAGCTATAACCATCGATTTTCGTTACAGAGAATATGAAATATGATCCAGGTATAATGATGGTGGTATATATGTTGGTTTCGAATTGATTTTTTTCTTCATTTTAGTGATATAATTTCGTTTCTTTCGACAGCTTAGTATAGACGTGAATATTTATAAGAGTTTCGAAATGAAGTAAAGTGCGACCTAAAAATATTCGGAAAATTGTTGACCTGAATTTTTCCTTGATAATCTCCCTTAAAATCTCGATCTTCTTTAATAATTTTAAATGCAAACATAATTCTTAATGTTGGACATACTTGCTAACTCTTCAAAATTCATTGTTGTATGGTATGTCCTAGTAATAATCCTCACTTAGAATATAAATTGTTTATAGTTGGAATAAAGACCAATAATACCGTAAACACCGTACCTGAAGCTAGTATCGTGTCGAGTACATTAAATTTAATTTACCTTTCGACATGAATTACTTAGCTTGCGAAATAATCCTAACATTTTGAATTAATATTCTTATTGAAAATTACTCCTGTTATTTGAATTAGATAAAGGATTTGAGTGTCTCATCAATGATGTGTACTATCCCGGAGTGATTGATGACGCAGTAAATGGAAAAATCGATTTCAATAAACTCGCGTTTATGGTTGCATTTAGCGATGAAACTGTCCCGGAAGATGCTCCTCCAGCTGACAAACAACCCATTTCTCTAGCAGAAGCCTTCGATAGAAGATTTGAAAGACATAAAGGAGCCATTAAGAAAACTACTATGCCATCATCTAAGGGTACCGCATTAACGGACAAACCATCAACTGGGACTACTGACAAAGAAGATTTGAGCCGACCAACATCTCAAGCTAGCCTTTTTGGCTACTTGCCGCGTAAATCATCATTCACCAGGATCTTGAATCGAGAAGAATTGGTGCTTGCTAGTACTGTCGGAATTGATGTTTCGACAATCGTTCAAAACAGGCCTGTGAACGAGTTGATTAAAGCAATGAATAGTTTGCAGAAGGCTGAATATATGAATGATTATGATAAATCAGCTCAAGCGGCAGAGGAAGCGGTCAAACGAGCACCACCCGAGTTAGCTGAAAGTGTATGTAAATTTTTGTTTTTATGAGTAGAACTAAGATCAACAAAAACTGACTATTTACTTTAAATGGTAAAAATATTCAATGTTTTACTATTTCAGGCAGCAATACATGGTGCCAAGAATTTTCGCACCATCGAATTGACTAAGAAAACTGCAACCGTGCAGCGGGACACGGCTTATAAACCAGTAGAGGTTGTAAGTTATATGGGAACTACCAAACCAATGCCCGATGTAAGGATATGAAATTGTGTTTTGTAGACAAGTGCGTAACAATATTATACTAAATTATGTCATGTGTGATTATAAGAATTATTAATAAACAAAAGAAAAAAATCATTTCATATTGTAAAGTGAAATTTATTGCATACTTATAAGATTACCAAACCAGGTGGTTCGATAAATCTTTTTATCTTTGCGGTATGATTCCATTTTTAAAATAAAAATGTGTAATAACTTTCCTTATTTCTCACGATCAAAGTCAATTGAATAAAATATATACATTTAATCACAACAAAGAAAACTTTCCGAATCTTTTATTACATGAAGTTATAAAAATTAAAACAATTTATCCTAAAACTGTTGTTTTCAATTAGTACGTTCATCTCTTTCACGAAACTCTTCTGGATCCGTGAAATGTACAGTCAAAATGTAAAATATTGAAGGGAACGGTACAAGTGCTAAGAGTCCTAGATGCTGTCGCAGCGAAACTATTCCATAAGCAAGCAATAACCAGTGGCCAACTAACAATAAATTCAGTAACAATTGTTCAAATTGTAAATTGTTTTTGTATTTACCGATTATAACTAAGTTTTTCATTTCCATCAATGATGTTTTCAGTAGAGATTCCATTGATTGATCCAGTTTTAAGGAGAAATGACATGCATTCGATACCATGGATATAACGATACTGAGGTACGGGAAAGAGTAATCTGCAAAAAAATATACATTAGACCGTGAAAAATCTTCGCAAACTCGATGGATGCATATCCGTCATTAAATTTGATCTAATTGAAATCCATACTTACAGATTAGTCCTCCGGATACAGCATGCAGGAGCGTCAGAATTGGGAAAAAGTACAAAGCACAATAGACGGCCGTTTTTCCACTTTTCAAAAAACGTCGGTTTAGTGGTGGCCGGAAAATCATCATAAACAGTAGTGAAAGAAGATAAAATACTAAGACTATGGTTTGCCTGAAATGATTCTAGTTAAACATTACTTGTGTTACCAACAAATTGTGTACTCTTACAATGGATACACGGCTTCTTGGGTGCAGTAAAGTCTGTCCTTGTAATTCGGGGTTGGATTGTGAAAGAGAGTATACCAGTCCGATAGCCGATTAACCCCACAAGAGTTCAGGTCAAAAGTAAAAACAGGCTCTATAATAAGCAGTGAAAGTACTGCGGAGAGAGCAACTTCGAAGAAAGCACTGACGTGTAGTATGATTTGTTCCTTGGTAAATCTGTGCAATTGGAGGCAAATCAATAACATTTACACAGTTGGAAAGCTTGTAACATTACGATGCTTCTTTTGCCGCCAGATCAATGAAAAACCAATGCATTATCAAGGGTAAAATGGCCATAAATCCTAAGTAGTACCAATCATAGAGGGACGGCGGCTGATCGCACGGTGTACAAGCCGAACTTTCGTTGACGCGAAAGCCACGGGGACATGCCCCACATTCACTCCATGTATCATTTGCGGTTAGTATCCTTCCACAATACAAGCCAGGACATCGACTCAGCATATTCTCCACTTTTCACATAGTATTCTTCACCCAGTAAACAAGCCCGACGTCAACAATTTGCCTCTCGGTTTGACGGCTGATTGACATATGAATTTCAGTTGGGCAGGAATCCCCGCTTTGCGCTATTTAAAACGTCAAATCTGACAAGTTTTTAACACTTGCGTGTGGCTGTTTATGAAAATGAATTTCGAAAAGAAAGAGGACCGAAGTGGATTGTCCTGTCAAAGGATCTGCGATTGTGATATTTACAAATCACTTGCTGCTTATTAATTATATGGTTTGGATTCGTTTCACACGACTGTAAAACATTCATCGCTTGAAAAATAGATTGCTTTCACCTGGCAGAATCCATCCGATATTCTTCAACACCTGAATGGACAATTTTGAGGTATTTGCTATAAAAGACAGTAAACAATAAAGTGCGGCTTAACGATGCATGCTTAGCATTATTTAGATGAACATTTGCAGCTTAGGATAAAATTTTAATAAGTTCATCGCTTGATATTTTGGTTTCAAAGTTCTCCATTATTTACAGACATTCCTAATGTGGATGAAACGAGAAGTGACTGTTCGACTAAACTATGGAAAGCGCATTTAAAAAGGCAATGCTCATTCAATGACATAGTCAACATCATCAATTGGTATCGCCGGCGTAGTTTGCGTTACTGCTTCGAATTCTCTGGCCAAGGGAAGCTTTTATTTCATACATAAGATTCTGATCGTGATATCATTTCAAAAATTCTTATAAAACAAAGAACTACCATTCAAACCATACTACAAAGGAATTAAATAACTTTAGGCAAATCGTTTTGATGTAAAGGAACATCATTTCAAATAGTCAGTGTTCACTTTCAAATAAACAACGACAATAAAGTGAAATACATCCGAACCAAAATGGAGGAAACATCGAAACTTCATGATTTAGACACGAAAGGATGGAGTTGTCCGAAAAACGGCATTCGTAAGGAGTTTATAGACATCAAATTCACATCAATGACAAAGCCCACCGAAATATCAAAGTGTTTCGTGAATATCTCGTATGTTGAACATCTCGATGATCGCGAAACCAACTATCTAAACAAATCGGAAGATTTTTGGATGCAACTCGGCACGGCTATCACACCTGTCGACTATTACACGGAAATACTATGCCAACAAATGCTTGTCGGTGAACGCAGCAGATGCTACATTACAACGAGATCTGGAAAAGAAATAAAATTTGTAGTAAAAATGTTAGACATCGAATTTAAAAAATACTTGTTCCAATTATCAGTTGCCGAGATATATGAATTAGCGACCAAATTTAAACAGAATGGGGTGATCATGTTCAAGAAGTATCCAAATTTTGCACAGGACTACTTTTGTCGTGCCGCGAAATGTTTAATTTCTTATGAACCGTTTGGACAGCCTGAAAAAGATTGGGACGGATTAAATCCGAGTGATTGGAAATCTCTGTTCGAGAATCTTCAGAACAATATCGCAGCATATTTGATAAGGGAAGGCCGAAACGAGGATGTATTGCACACAACCGAATTTGTGGAAAGAAATTGTGTTGACGTGTCGGATAAGGCCGTTTACAGAAGGGCTCTAGCTCTCAGTAACTTGAGCCAATATGACGAAGCAAAGAATTTACTAGAAAGGCATCATTTTGCAGAGAATAAAGATTTGAATAATTTATATAATAAAATCATGATAGAGTGGAAGCGGAGCGATGAACGCTATGGTATTATGGTGAAGAAAATGTTTAGATAGATGTTTTTGGAAATATATATATTCTAGAAAAGTTGATTTTTTTTCTTTTTAAATAAAACCGCAAATATATATGTCTATCAGCGAGAACTACGCCAATCATATAAGAAACCAATCGACTATACAAAGCAAATTATTCAGACTTTTTTCGTCGTTGCACGGTACATGCGGTGCACGGGCAGGACATGCGCAACACAGCCAGGTACATGCGGTGCACGGGGCTGAAATATGCAACATTAAAATTAATCCAATCCAAATCACTGGGTGATTTCGCGTGGATCTTCGACGGGTTGGTTCGACGCAGTTGTGGCATGAGTAATTGAAATCTTCAAAAGATGCCGATTTGCTCCTGCTTCTCGGCATGTTGGATTTTTACCGACTAAAAAAACCTCCGTCTGCTCCAAAAACCTGTCACTTCATCACTTATTGCTTGCACTGTCCGCGTGCAATATATTCCCTGAATGCTTGTTTATACACTTGATACTTCCCAGACGATGTACATCGGTATAAGAGGCAGTACTAGTATCTCAATAATTTTCATTCAGTAGTGTCCAATATTTTCAATTTTGTTTCAACTTTGCAGAACAAATCTTAGCGTTTAGAGTTTCCAGTAAATATTTACGTAGCGTGATTTTAAAAGATATTAAAATTATTGTAAAAATTATCTGCGGCGTTAATCGGAGCACTGCTCAGCCACTCTGTCCTGGCAAATTTTATTAAAATATCATTCGAGTTTCTCATTTTTTTCGTCGTTGGGAGGTGGAAATTTCCAAAAGATACCGATTTGCTCCTGCTTCTCGGCATGTCGGATAATAATAGTCGTGTTCCCCCTATTTTTATCTAGCGTCATTGTTTTCATTACTTCATGGCGTAAATTTTTATAAATGAATTTTCCTTTTTCCATGTAAATCAGTCTACGTTTTCCATATCTCAGATGTAGCGGTCATTCCATGCAAGTCGTATATGAAAATGAATGTTATTTGAATCATTCAGACATTGAGTATTTTTTAAAACAGAGCTTGAAATTGGAGTAAAACCTGGCAGTGTTATTAAATATTCGCAGTTTCTATTTACTATAATATATAGTTTTCTTTAAGGGACTAGTACCGGTTAAAATGCTAAAATTTTCAATAATTTTTCTTTATATCAATTTTAAAATTTGCGTGGATGAAATACACAAATATTGCTTACCAAGCGAATATTGGTGATGGGGGGAAATAAATATATGCAGTTTTATCTTTTTAATAAGTGAGTCTATATTTAATTGAATTGCGTCACAAGAAAGCAAGATCTCTTCAAAGTGAAAACCGACGCATTATCCTCCAGAAGAAACCGGAAAGAATGCAGTCTCTAACATCTGTGAAACACTCTTCGATACATAGAACAATCAGGGCACTATGCTGACCTTTGAAAAAGTAAGAGGGCGCGTACAGCCATAAATATCCCAAAGTAAACAAACTTAGGCTCAAAACATTAATACAATAGATTCATTTTTGCTTCAATCCAACAGCGAAAAGGCGTGTGCGATCAAACTGCCGTAACTTCTTTATTTTTGAGAATATCTTAATAAAATTTTTGAGGCGTGCTTTCTGAAGATATAATAAATTGAAAAATTGATTTTTCAAAATTATAACCGGTACTACCCCCTTAAATGAAGCACATTATCAAGGAATGTTTGCAATAAAATATTCTTCCTGTTTCGACAGCTGAATAGGTGGAATATATCGATATTGAATTCTTAATATTTGTTGAGCGGTTTGATAAAAGCAGGTGACCGATTCATTTGCATTACAAATTTTTTAATTCTCGTTATGGTGATTTCCTGTAGAAATAAATGCAGTCAAATAATTTTTCATTAAGCAAAATATCTTTTCCTTTGGCATGGTTCGCATCTTTTAACATCCATCTGAGAATCATGCTTCTTGCAAATCAAAAAAAAAACACAAAACAAGCACACCACAAATATTTCAATCCAATTTTCTTTTATATCTAACTCATGTTGTTTTAACAATTAAGAAGGAATTACACACATCTTATTTTAGTGGTGTTCAGCGGCTTCCTTCCTCTTGGATTCTGCCCACTTGGCCTTGTTAGCAGGCGAGTTGGCTACAAGGAAAACGTCATAAATTATCAATCATGTCATACTACAAGTTGCACCTACCTAATTTGTTAATCTTGTAGAAAATTGGTAGACTGACAACACAAGCAATAAGATAGTAACGCCAAATCCATTGGTTTTTAACGTAATACCGAATTGGGAACTGGGCGATCTTAGCCGAAAAAGTATATGGAAATTTCATTGGGCGAGCGGGTGGACCTGCTGCAGCGTCTGCCATTTTGATGTGTCTTTTGATTAATCTTGAAAGTATGGAGAAAAGTTATACAATTAATATGGTATTAATCCTGCAATAGTTTTAAAAGCAAAAATTACATAATTTCGACACTTACCAGCACCACACAGAAGGAAATTACAGCAACGACAGACAAGGCAACGGCACATGAAATTCTGAAGTTTCGAAAATTGACAGGTGCACCAACATTTCGAAGTTCAAACAATAAAGAGGCGTAGACGCCAAATATTCAAAAAAATATTAGTTAATTTATTAATTACTTTTATTGTTATTCCATCATCCAAAGCTGAAACGATAAAAAATGTAAAACAATATTTTGTCAAAAGCTTATTTTTCGGATAACAGTGCTTGCCCAGCATTGCAACATATTAGGCGCGTTAACAGAACTACACAAACATCGTATTCTTAATATCGTAATTTTAAACGATTCCGATCATAATTTTAAATTAAATGGTTTGAGTATATATAAAACAAAAGCGTTAAGCTATAAATTATCCAATCTTCATAATTGAAGATTAAAGATGAAGCATAATAATTAATACATTTTTCCGATTTGTACTTGCCGTCAAATGCAAATATATGTGATGCGTTACTGCCTATTGTTGAAAATGGAAAAATATTCCATTCTTCTGCTGCTTACCCTAAGGATGAAGTCGGGGATGGTTTCAGGCTATTTGTAAGTGGCATATTCAAAGAGTTTAATTTAAAATCACACACCTTCCAATCATTCAAAAATACGCGCACAATCGCTGCCCAATGAAAATGATGAATTACAATATTTTTATAAGCGAGCCACAATTATTTCACCCGCGTAATATTTTGTTGATTACATTTAGTTTTGCGCCTCTTTTTATTTTAATATCAAATTTTATTATAGGAAGAGAGAGAAACCACAAATTAAGAAATTCGATTGTGTTCTTACGGACCTATACAAAAACATTAACTTCATACAAGAAGTTTCAATATTTTAATTTATTTAATTTGATCCAGTTATGTAAAATAGGTATTGAATTAGCTCCTAAATTGGTGTCAAAATTATTAACTTTTCCGTATAAAACGAAGTTACTGTAATTGGTCCGAAATTTTCAACATATCTTTACGTTTTAAGGTCTTACAAAACTTTGTATTAACGTCATTAAGGTCTCCTCAGGAATTTTTCAAGTTTTCTATAAATTTAATACAGTCGTTTTCAATTCAATAAGAAGAAAAAGACAGCAAAAAATTGGGTTTATTTTAAAAAAAAGTTTACAATTGAATTTGCACTTCTGACAATCAATGCTTTTAAAAACCTTGATGCAACACACACAGTCTTTAGTAATTTAAAACTAAAAGTTTTTTTCTTATTAAAAAGGAGTATTCGTATAAAAATAATAAACAGTTAATAGTTATACTGAATTGATACGAATAATGTTACCTAGTTTCACTTAATCTCATGATGTGGTTTCATCAAAGCATATCATCATTTGATAGATGTGATAAATATTTTTTTATAAATTTTGTGCAGCAGTTTTTCAATTTAATAAAAACATGCAAACAAAATAACAATTTTTTTTGTATCTGGTTTGCACCTATAACAATCAATGATTTAGGAGATTGAGTTTTTAATGCGTACTTGTAAGAGGAATAAAGGAATAGGAATAAAGTGATGTAACGGTTAATATTGAATCTGAGTATGTGAAATTTAAGGCAATGTTTCAATATGATTATTATTATTTGAAGTCTTATTGCTTTTATAATAGTTTTTATTAGTTATGTAGATATTACTGCTAAGTTGTTAGTGTAGATCTCAGGGGTTCTACCACACGACATGTTTAAAATTAAAATAATAAAAACTACTATCCATTTTTCTTTTTAATAGTTTAAAAAATTATAAACAACGAGTTTGCTTGTCATGTAAGGTTTATAACAATTAAAAAAACTTAAAATATACACACGAAGTTCCCTGTAACTCATGTTACTCATATTTATGCCAGCCATTTGCCCATTCGAGATTATTAGGTCTGAATAGAACAGATGCCAGTTATCGGTAGTTACAATCTGCTTTGAGTAGCAAATGTACATAATTATTTTTTTATGAATTCTTCATAGTAAAAAAGAATTGACGTCTGTGTAGTTAGGCTAAGTATTACTGAATAAATTTTCTAATGCAGTATTGCAAAGTTATAGACTGGTTTTGCTGGTTTCATTTTGGATTTGATGTAAAGTAGTACAAAGGCACTACTTCCACACAAAGGTGAGGAATAGCCGCAATTTTATTTTAAATAATACTCAAATGCGCTATTGATCATTGCAGGTATGGAGTTTGATGAATATGAGTTTTTTAAATGTTCTAGATGAATGTTGTGTGTGACTTCCTTAATCGCAAATAGAACATAGATTCAGTGATAATTATAGTGTTATTACGTGAAAAGATTAACATCGATCGCATCCAGGGGCGGATTCTGCACCTTATCTTTTAGGTTTGCTTACATTGACATTTTTTAAAGAGTAATAAATACATAACAGAAGCAAAAGGTAAAAATTTATTTGATTGATTCTACACTTTGTGCATAATTCACAGCATTTATAAAGCTACATCTAAGGTACATTCTATTCATAAAAAAATATGGAATGTACTTACGTTTCATAAATGAATCCATAGTCCACAAGTTACGTATTATGGTATGAATGTTTATATCTTATATTTGGTATTTTCGTAGTATTTTACACAAGTAGGTATACAGTAAATCAAAATGAAACGAAGATTAGGTTCATAATCGCTTGAAAATGAATTCAAGTCTACGATCCTTAGAAGTGGAAAATTTGTCGATTATTTTTTCATTAAAGTCTCCCACCTCAGCAATTAAATGTTTTTTCAATGAAAATCATGGTTAATGCAGTTAATCGTTCTTCAAACATAGTATTTCTGAGAAATATCTTAGTACGTTTCAAGGTTGAAATGCTTCGTTCTGCTTCAGCTTTGTGAGATGAATAGTAGTGAATATTTTAACACACACAGTTTTGACTTTTTTAATTACTGTCCATTAGAAGTCGCGGTGGTTTATAGGAAAGATTGCAATCTCCCGAATCACCCCAAATCCCCAAATTCCCTGAACCCCAATCCCCCAAAATCCCCATTTTTCGCAAAGAATTCGATTTTTGCTGTCATCGATTTAACTTTGAACAGTTAGCAAACATTGTATACTTTCTTTTTTGATCCATTTTGGAAGGATCTCATTGCTATTTGTTTGAAAAAACACATTTTTTCCGGGGAAGTCACTTCCTGCCGTGGGATTTATGTTTCCAGTATATTTCGAATGATTTTTCGCATTGAATTCGATTTTAGCTGCCACTGATTTATTTATTTATTTCGCCAAAGCAAGGCAATCACATGTCAACATATAAAAATAGAAAATATAAATTACAACAAATACTTAACCCTAAAATACGTGCTACATTCAACATTAATTTATACTGTTGTATGCACGTCACAATTAAGGGATGGATAATGAAGGGCTTTAGAAATGCTGGATTTAAAATTGAACTTGGAGATGGTAGGGGAGTAGTGTTTGCTCAAAGTGTTGAAGATTTTACAGCCCCTATTAACTGGTTTAACTGTAAACAGTTGGCAAATATTGTATTCTTTCTTTTCAGATCCTTTTTGGAACGATCTCATTGCTCATTGTTTAGAAGAAAAAAAAACACTTTTTTCCCGGAGAATTCTCTTGCTGGCGGGTAATTTCTGTTTTCAGTATCTTTCGAATGATTTTTCGCAAAGAATTTGATTTTTACTGTCACTGATTTAACTGTACACAGTTGGTAAACATTGAATCTTTTTATAATTTATTATAATTGCTTCTATTAGTTATGTAGATATTACTGGTAAGTTGTATGGTAGACCTCAGGGATTCTACTTCACGACATGATAAAAACTATACGCCATTTTTGTTTTAAATATTTAAAAAAAAATATGAACAACGAGTTTGCTTGCCATATGATCTTTATAACAAATAAACAACTTAAAATCTACACATGAATTTCACTGCGATCCATGTTTCTTCTATTGATACCAGCCATTCGGCCATTCGAGATTATTAAATCCACCAAATCCTCAAAATCTGCAAAATTCTCAAAATCCGCAAAAATCATCATCAAACTCGCCCAATCCCCCTAAATCCCCCAAACTCCAACAATCCCCCAATTCCTCTAAATCCTTCAAAACAGTAGGTAATAACTTTTCTACGGTACGCTTGTAAAATACATTTCAGTGTTTGTGGTTAGCATTAAAATTTATTTTACAACAATGTCTATAGTTCTTCGCACAAAATTTCTAAGTATAATAATTATTTTCTAGGCTTGGCATATAAACAAAAATAATTTTAAATTAATTTATAAAAATAAAAAATTGCTTCCGGTGGATAAAGTAGTTCATCGACGATGCATCTGCACTTCTTTCTGCATGGCTTGCAAATTTTCCCGTATGTCAGTTTTCGCGCACTATTCACGCACGCCATCCTTTCATTTTATCTTCCAGTTCGGGCAAAGGTCGTGAACCTCATCAACGCACGCTGCACTTGGACGCCCTTCATTGGTAAAACAGATCTAATCAGAAGAAGACATACATATATCTCTCGAGAATTGTGCATCGGCCCGAAATTCACTCTGCTCAGCCGTTTTGCATGAAAACTTATTTGTGACGTAGGTGAACGTAATAAGATACACACGTGTGGAAAAGAAAAAAGATATTCGAGTGGGGAACGAACGAAAGCTTCTGCAACGATCTTAAGTAACACGAACGAGCGAAATGAGCGAGCCGAATAGGAATAGTTTAAAATTGGACATAGTGGGCTCAGGTGGTGGTTTCGGCGACACAGACACAAAACGTGAGACCTACAAAGCAATTCCAGAGGACGACCACATTCCTGAATCTGCGAGTAAGTACAAATTGTATCTGATGTACCTGTAAATGCTTAGAAGTGACATTTGTGGACATAATGGAGAACTGGGCTACGTTTAATACAACTTACTGCACGCCATATGCACCAAGGGATGTGGAGATGGCGTGGCATAAATTTTCTGCATGACAGAGCGTAAATGATATTAAAGTAAACTTATCCAGTTTTAGTTGAAAGCGATTTGATGGTACACTCAGCAGCATCATACAAAACTACCCTTTGAATAAGTCATGTCCTGGCCGTGCATGACGTCATTGCTTAGAGGAATTTCAATTGAAACCACTAAGTGGTTTTGCTCGGCTTTGACTGATGTGAAGTAGCCAGGGCCAATTTGCTTTAATAGGCGGCGGGCTCTCACCCATGTTATATTATTCAATCGGGCCATGAATAAAGTTAGGGAGTTTCGCTTGACTGCAAATAGAAAGCTTGATAAAAGTTGCTGTTGAAAGGTAAAGCCACGCTGGTTAGAATATCGCATTTATGACATTCCGTCCACTGACAAATGAGAAAACCAGCAATCCTACATAATTTAATTGTTGAAGCAACAGGCAGACTGGACGGAGAATTTTATGTGCACTGTCCACCATGCTCCACTGAACTTAAGTACGTTTTTCTAGTTACAAAAACGCTTGTATAGTAGATCTCATATGGAAATATAATATTTTACCATTTCTTCCTATTAGCGGGGCTTATAAACACAAGATCAGTGAAAAAAATCGACATGCTCATTTAGACTATACTTAACCTTTAAGTATGGACGTCAAAAAATGAAACATAACTATGAATGTGAGGTCTCACAGATCTCTATCTTGATAGTCGCCTTTTATGTATAAATGACAACCGACAAGTTACATATTCATATTTAACCCTTTCTGTCCCAAATTATCAAAAATGCCTACAAATAATTACTCTGAAGTCTTTACTAAGAATGGCTAATTCTACCTGGAGACAGAGACTACCTACAGACAAAATGTGTTGTTTAAAAGATAAGGGTTTAAATGAACACTTATTACAAGTTCTTGGAAAATTCCATTTTAAAAGGACGAATAACTCAGACTTTATTTTGGTTGCCATATGGCTACCATGGGACAGAAAGGGTTAAGAATAGCTAAGCTATCCAATAGTAGAGAAAATAAGTGTATACAAATATTTTTTTATTATCATTTTAAAAAGTTACGAACCAAACAATTGTAACATCTTTAAGCCTTTCCACAAGACAGCTTAGTTTTCGAGTTCTGAAAAATATAATAAAAATAACAGAATAAAAGTAACAATTTTTCCTTTAAAGATAACATACAGTTATTCATTATCAAATAAAAGATCTGGGAGTGATTTTCGACCCGAAACTTAAATTTGAGCCCCACACAGTGGCCACAGCCGCACGTGCCTCTTGTGTCTTCGGGTTCGTATTAAGGCACTCTCAGATGTTTACTGACTAGCCTGACACTGACACTAGCCTAGTTAGATCCAACCTTGAATATTGCTCGCAAGTATGGTCACCACACTATCAATATTTGGATGCTATGATTGAATCAGTACAGCGCACATTAACTCGTTTCCTTATCTTTAAATTTAAAATTACATATATGCCATATGAAGAGCGACTTTCCTTGCTATAACTTCCTACTTTACAATCTCGCAGACTCCTCCTAGATGAGTGTTTTCTGTTTCGGCTTCACCATCATCAATTAAACTCTAACCTCGCTGATTGGTCAGAGTATCGTATTGCAGAACGCCCTGCCAGATCTGACATCATATTTACAGTTCCATATGCTAGGACTGAGACTTTTTACCATTCGCCGATTTTGCGGCTTCCTCGTAACCACAATACTCTGCAACTTGGTTCGTTTCCCCACTCACTCTACATTCATAAGCAGAATGTAAAGGGTACATTTTTTTTCTTGTCTTGTAATTGAATTATGTTAGTCTGTATGACAAATTCTTAATTAATAAATATAATTGAGCGTACACGCACATAAAAATAACTTATTGCTAAATAATTCAACTTGCTATTTCGTTTTATAAATTTTTTTTATTGGTACAAAAGAACAACAGTATAGGCAACATATTAAGTTATTCTCAATATAATGTTTCATGTATAAAAAATATTCAGATTTTCATTGACACAAAATTCAGCGTATTTTTGAGCTCATTAAATTTAAATACTTCAGTATAAAAATGTAACAACTAATTTAATTTATATTTTGTTGCATATCCCTTGGCTGCTATAACTGCTTCTCAACGTCGAGGCATCGATCCTGGTGTAACCTTTTCCCACTCTACCTTAAGTTTTTTTTTAATTGATTTTTATTTGTAGCATTGCAGTTTTTCAACTCGAGCTCATGTCACAAATTCTCAATTGGGTTGAGGTCAGGAAACTGAGGAAGAGTTTTAGGAGCTTGGGAGCGTTGTAACACAACCACTTTTCAACTACATGTGCTGTATGTTTCGGGTCTTTATCGTGCTGTTTTTTTTTATTCAGCTCCGTATTTGGTTTCCTACAAACGATTTACTTACCATCAGAACCGAATAAATTGATTTCTGTTTCGTGCGAACCTATAACATTATTCCAGATGCTGATCGGAAGATTTACATGAGTTTTTGCGAATTCCAATCGCTTCAGTCTATTTCATTTCGAAATAAATGTTTTTTTTTCTAGCAACTCTGCCGTTGTACCCATCATCCTACAAAACGCGACGAATTGTCGCTGCTGATATCGACTCCTTGGTTCTTGAGGACACTTCACACGACAAGTTGGGCACGCTGGTTTTAGGATTCTCTTTAATTTCGTGTATGATAAACCATTTGCCTCTTATGGATATTTTTTTCACCTCTCCCTACTTCTTTCCTTAGAATACTTGTACATTTACACTTATTTATATATAGTTTTTTTTTGGACTGTGGAATTGATTTTGCCCACTATTCTTTCTATTTCGTGTAAAGATCTACCGTCACGTTTGCCGTGTAGACAAGTCTGTCTCTTTTCTATCTCCAAGCATTTTCGTAACAAACTGCACTACTCATAAACTAGAACACGTATGACTAATTTTATAACTATATACAAAAGAACACTCAATAGGCCATAGAAAGTGCATACCGAGAAGAAGGAGCGACTCGGAATCTTTTGAAGATTTCCACCTCCTAACGTTGAAAAAAAAGTGGTACAATTTATGATATTTCGCGGAACTAAGTAGCATCATTTTATCAAGTGTAATTGGGGGGGGGGGTTAGATTCCTTTTGTTTCGATATTTTCGCAGCGCTATATGCTGTTCGGCGTAAATTCTTATGTATAAATTTGAGGTTATTTCTAATACAGTTTGGGACCGAAGCTATTTGGCAACCCTTCTGTATCGTGGTGCATTGGCGTGCTGTTGCGTTTACGACAGGGGTGCAGTACTCATAACATAAGTTATGGGCTACTGACTAGTACGTTTATGGGGGCTTTGGTGCGCGCTAATCGTAACCCGTGGCTTAAAAGGCCCGTGGTGTTAAGACACCGAGTCGGGCAATCACGTTAAACTCAGGCACGAAACTATTGGACTTAGCATAGGGAGATTGTTAGAAAATTTTGAACATTATGATTACATTTCAAGATATTATTTTTCGAAGTAGTTTAGGAAGATCGATACTTTTTGTATGTGGAAATTGTTATTTACAGAGAATTTTAGCAACATATTTTTTATTCGGTAAAAACCCGACATACCGAGAAGCAGGGGTGACTTGGTATCTTTATCATACACCTCCCAACGAAGAAAAAAAATGGTAAAAAAAGTGTTGAAACTACTAAACATCCCTTGAATTTCGAATCATTGCTGAACTATTTCCCCGTAGTAAGTTTTACCATAGTAGCCCCGGCATCAAACTAAATATACTTCGGTGTATTTTTTTTAAAAATTATAAATTTCTTGAGCAGTCATTTTTTTACATAAAAAAGCGATACGTCGAAAATATTTCTACCCAACAAATTGAAAACATAAAATTTTGTTAATAATTGTAGATCTCACGGACGAAAAGAAGGAATCGTCCAAAATGGTGCACAATGGTGATGGCATTCAAAGTGACGGAGCTGACGAGCGTATGCTGAAAGAGGAGGAGAAACAGAATTTGGCAAAAAGGGACGAGGTTCAATTTATATCTGGCAATCAAAATGGTGATGCCAAAATTGATATTGGTGCTATCGATAAGGTATGTGCTAATTTGGCATGAACATATTTACAATGCGATTTCTGAATGAATGTTCTTCGTATGTAGTTTAAGTTAAAACTATTCCCATTGAGAATGTTTTATGGATGATATTATTCAATATTATTTGTTTAATGCATAGATGGAAGGAGAGCAGGTAAGTGCTAATAAGTGGAAGCTTAAGAAAAAGAAGTTCAGCAGTGATCGGTCGCAGTTGTTTGTCTTTCCATTTAGACATTGCACATATCTTAATAGAATTGCAAATAATGTTAAGAAATAATAAAAAGCAGAAAGTCATCATTTTCAGTTCAATTGTAATTCTTGCCATTTGTGGACACATTGTCGAAAAATGGTTAGCTAATATCTGAAACTGAATCACTCTTTTTTTGTTAGCTATACCATGTGTTTTAATACTACAATTCTGGAATAATTTCAGAGTTTCACGGGGATGACTAAAGAAGAACTTATGAAGTACGCAAGTGATCCATTCTGGGTGCGTCTTCGTTGGATGTTTTTCATTCTGTTCTGGGCTGTTTGGGTAGCTATGCTGGTGTGCGCAGTGTTGATTATAATCCACGCACCGAAATGTGATGCCCCGGTTGCGCTGAAGTGGTGGAAACAAGGACCATTAGTTGAGTTTAAATCATCTGAATTTACTGTTGGCGATGTAGCACGCGCTGAGAAATTGAAAGCTCAAGCCGTTATATATGACCTTCCTGGCGCATTCACATATGATGTTGAAAATCCGCTGGTTGAAGGGAAGATCAGGAAAATAGTAGAGGAGTTTAAGTAAGTTTGCCGATGAGTAGTGGGTTTGAGTTTATTTCAACATTATTATGTTTTAATTGCTTTCTAGTAAAACCGATATCAAAGTGGTTTTGGATATATCCCCGAATTACGCGACCAACACATCGGCCATTTTCAAGGATGCGTTTGTAAATGAATCGAAACGTTCATCACTAGTCTGGGTGCAAAGGCCGACCGTTCCTAATAATTGGGTGGCAGTTCCCCCAAACAGACGTTCGGCTTGGATTGCAGTAGCACCAAATAATTATGTTCTTAGCACTTTTGGTGACGGCCTTTACGATCTGCAGATGAATGATCCAAATGTCAAAACAGAATTGGAAAGGTCGCTTAGCCATTTAGTTGATATAGGAGTGAAAGGATTCCGTTTTGCAAACGCTAAGCATTTTATTATTGACAAAAAACTTCAGGATGAAATGACAAGTGGACGTGCTGGTAGCGAATTAGATTGGGAGTTCTGGACGCATGCTCATTCAACATACCAAGAAGGATTAGGAAATCTGATGAGTGATTACACTAACATGATTCGTAATTTGACCGATGATGATGGTTTCTTATCGGTGAGCGAAGACTTGGGCAGGCCAGAGAATTTCAGGACTGATTATGGATCGTTTGGTGTTGATACGCCGATGTTCGGTCAATTCCCATACATTTTGGCTGAACAACCGCACGCTGCGAATACTAAACAACTGTACAAATCGCTTGCCGGTATTTTCGAAATGGCTGGTAATTCAACATGGTTACAATGGTCGTTTGGGTCGGAGAATCTCATCAGTGTCGACCCATCGGCGTATTATATATTCCTCATGCTACTACCTGGAGTACCCATACAACCCGCCGACTCTCCAATTCTTGCCAATGTTAGTACAGCAACCAAGGACCATCTGATCAAATTGCGTCAGTCGCCATCCTATATGCATGGATCGTTTGACTTGTACAGTTCAGGCGATTTAATTGCTTTCTCAAGGTAATTGTGATAATTTTCTTTTCACTTTGCTTGTCTTTGTCTACTAACTGTGGCTATTACGTTTACTCAATTACTAACATGCTTTCGTTTGGATGTTTGTCATGCAACTTTAAGGGAAAGGTAATTGATTTATTCATATATTTGAGTAACAAGTGTTCGACAGGATTTAAATAGTATTTGAGGTGTAAAACAGTTTTTGATTTCGGTGTAACTAACTAGCTAAAACTATAATGCAATAAAAAAAATTGATGAACTACAATTTATGAGAAATTAGCTTCTTCCGAACTTTTGCTTCACCTCCGTTGCTATCCATCACAAAATAATTGCAATTATCAATCTATTTTTTGCAGCATTAAAGCGGGCAATCCTGGACTGTTTGTAGTATTAAATCCTACGCCACATAAAGTTGTTGGTAACTTCAGTCAGGCGGCGTTGCCTAGCAAGATGACATTTGATTTCTTGAGCGATAACTACAATTCAACCGATGTCAGTCCAAAGTAAGTTGCATGTTAATTTCGTGAATACAGCTTATCCTGTTAATTTTTTTTTAATTTTCCTAGAACTAAACAAGATACGGACAAAATACCAATGTCGCCTCGTTCAGCTGCCATTTTAACCTATGTTCCCGTCAAAAATTGAAATACTTGTTGAGAAAGTATTCGTTTTGCCATCAGTATCAAATACACTTATTCAGGTGTATATTTATTGCTTGAATAGTTTGGAAAATATATTAAAACGTATTGCAGCATGAATATTGTTGGTTTCATTTCATAGCTGGTAATAATTAGTAGAGCAGTCCAATACGAATTTTAGACTTTCGCGGCTATCGTTTAATGTTGCACCCTATGGAGTGTTTCGCAAGAGTTTGTAGCCTGAGCTTAAAATCATGAGGTGTTAAAAAAAATAATGCTGAAGTGCGCACTTGCGGCTGATTATCCGGAAGATGATTTGGAAAGATAATAATTCGAAAAAGATTGCTCAAGTCTACAGTTATTCGGACACGCGACATTAGTACTCGCAGTGCGACGATCATTCTTAACAAAAATGGCGGCTATAGTTTGCCAGAAGGGCGAAACAAGATAGCTTTAGGACTGGGCGGAAATATGCCGATCGCTTTCTTTTCTTACCGACACGACTTTCATTCTATCCATGCACAGAACGTGTACGACCGTACGTTTTGATTCTATAACAAATATTTGAGAGTGAGCGAGATGGAAGCGCCGACTGTTAGTCGTAGAATGCAGCGGGGAAAATTTTGTGAGAAGAAAAATCGTGTCGAGCAAGCACAGTGTGGTCGAAGCAGCCTTTTTTACATAGGTAATTCCTACGTAACGAACGTACTGCCAGAGAGATGGCAAAGTTTAAGATCCTCATTCCGGATAAATTCTGCAGTAAAAGATTTATTATTACATAATTGAAGCACATTTTAAAATCTTTTCAATCGTAAGGGTAAACATGTATGTAAGGTCTATTGGTACTATCTCTTATACCGATGTACATCGTCTGTGAATTACTAAGTAAATGAACAAGCATTCAGGTAATACATTGCACACGGACAATGCAAGCAATGAGTGATGGAGTGAGAGGTTTGGAGGAGGCGGATGATGCCATGTGAATTTCTTTCAAGCAAAATTCTTGATGAAAACAGTTTTCATTTTAATGAAAGCTAAAATTATAATATTACAATAAAACCAAACAGGTGACAACTTATAATTGTTTAATCCAGTCTAAATCATCGGTATTTTCCTCTTTTTTAACCTTCTTACTTTTCTGTAGGATATCTTCCTCTAAGGTTTCCTCTGTGTGTCGTTTCGTTGATTTCTCTTTCTTCACTTTCACTCGCGAATGATCTGCACAGTCGACTTCATGCCGATTCCTACTTGAAGCTAAACTGCTCGTGTCCCATAACTTATCACCACCCGCCGTTTTCTTTTTCTTCTTTTGCTTTGTTGTTCGACTTGCTTCTTTCAGGCGTGCCATAATCGAAGGCTTCAATTCGGTTTTGTCTTCATAATCAGCTCCAAGCAATGGATGACGAACCTTTAATCCTTCAAACATTGAAGATCGATCGGTTGGCGAGCTTAGATCCGGCTCTGGATCTCGCTGCATTTTTTCAAAATTATGAATATTCAATCTTTCTCGAATAACTACATGTCCTGAAATGGGGATGTTTTTCATTTTGTAGCCGCGACTGGAATGTGTGCCTAACGTCATTATTTCATCACTTGGAAACTTTTCGGCAATGCTTTCAATATGTTCATGGCGCGATTTCCCTGGTAATTTTATTTTGCGATTTATTATTGCATCGATATCAATGTTGTGCGGACATTGTAGTAGCCACACTTCATCGTCTGGACCGATTTCGCAGTTGTCGGTGAATGGTTTGGATGTTTCGTTGATCGTTGGATTCGCATTCAGAAATGCTTCCTTGACTTGGAGCGCCGATGACTCCTGGGCCTTCATGCTGTTGGTGGTTGCTGAAACGCTTAGAACAAGTTCAAATAAGTTGTGGGAATTGATGAATTGATCAAAAATTTACAAACAAGGGTAAATGCACGAACAATCAATTTAATGTAGTGTTTTTCCTTCAATAAATATCATTGAGGATAAGCTTTTATCTGACAAAGGACATTGCATAGAACAAAATTTTAAATTTAACACAATTATGTACTAGATTGATTGTTCTTTTCTTCGAGGCAGGAAAATCTTTTAATTGTGACGGTATAAACTGAAATCAAAAATTTCCACCTGGGAATTGTAGGGATATGGGAATTGTAAGACTGCTTCTCAGTTCCTACAGTTAAAAATTATTAATTTCAGTATAATTAATTCGTAACCATAAGATATTCTACTTGAAACAGGGTATCTTCACGATGAGTTCAGTTTCAATAATGTGAAAAACTAAATCACATGAAGTCAATATGAAATAAAATTATAAATACAGTGCCGAGAAGAAGTGATGCAAAAAGATTAAAATATACAAAATTTCGACTTTGATAGCTTATTTACGAACTCTCAAAAGTAATATCGGCAAAATTGATATTTCGGAGTATGGCCCTATGTGCCTAAGATAAAATTTCTACATCATTTTTCCAAAAACCGATTTCTGAAAGTTTGTTTACGCTTCCAGATTAACCTCTAACTTAAAACAGACCGAGAAAAAGTGATGCAATAATTGCTTTTCATTGAAAATGTGTCATTTCATCAGCGATTGCAGTCAATGGTTAGTTGTTTTCATCATTGAAAATCAATTTTAGAGGCGATAGGAGGAAAACATTCGTGAAAGAAAGTAATTTCTCAATCCTCAGGTTTAGGTTTTCATTGATATTACTATTTAACCAATTTTCAGTCGATCAACATTAGAAAAGAGACTTCTTTAGATGAAAGAAAAATGATTCTTCGGCTTCATAACCAGACCGTTCCATACAAGGAAATTGCATCCATCGTTAATAGACCCATTTCCACTGTTTGGAGGATAATAGACAGCTTCTGCAAACATAAAAACTTGGAAAATAAAAAGCGCTCAGGTAGAACGAAAATATTATCAGAACGTGATATGCGAGTAATCGAACGAGAAGTGAAGAAAGATCCTTTTATACCGGCGACGAAAATCACAGCAACACTAAAATCTATTTATAACAAAGATGTTAGTGTTCATACAGTCCGAAATCATTTAAGGAAATCGGGTTACGTGTGTTGTATTCCACGAAAGAAATTCTTCGTTAGCGGCATAAACCGAGAAAAAAGATTAAATTTCGCTAAACAACATTTGAATAAGGATGTCGAATTTTGGAAACGCGTCTTATTCACGGATGAGAGCAAGTTTAATGTGTTTTCTCATGATGGACGAGCAAAAGTGCGCAGAAAGCCTCTTACGGAGCTAGATACGAAAAATATGATAGGAACTGTGAAGCATGGTGGTGGTTCTATTTTGGTATGGGGATGTATGGCCTTCAATGGAGTTGGCGAACTTCATATAATAGAAGAAAAAACGATGGATCACAAAGTCTACATCGAGATTTTAAAGAATCGGCTAGGATCTAGCGTTCAAAAGTTAAATTTGGGAACAAACTACATATTCATGCAACACAATGCTCCTAAGCATACCGCCAACCAAACTGGAATGTGGATACTTTATAATGCTCCAAATTGCTTGAAATGGCCCCCACAATCACCTGATCTCAATCCAATTGAGCATGTTTGGGAAGAACTGTCGCGTCGACTTGCAACACATCACATCCGCAGCAAATCCGCGCTTAAGAAAATAATACAAGAAGAGTGGGGCAAGATCACTCAAGAATACTGCGCAAAGTTGGTTTCATCTATGCCAAGGAGGCTTCAAGCTGTCATAGATCGAAAAGGAAATCCTACAAAATATTAAGAACTGTTAGTTGCTATCAGTTACCCACTACAGTTGGTAGAAGATGATCGAGGATTAATTTTTGCATCACTTTTTCTCGGTAGCCAAAAATGAATTGATTTACTTTTTAATTTTTTTCTTATAGAAAAGTTAAATATTTTGTTGATTTTTTTATGTCTAATCACTGTTTGGAAATATATTAATAGCAAGAAAAAAACCAACGGACTTTTTATTCACTAGCTTTAAAAATATGAAAAGGTTAATTCAAAGAATTTCTTCAATATGAACTTTTGCATCACTTCTTCTCGGCACTGTATATATCTGGAATCATAAATCGAATAAAAAGGATTCTAAACCCCACGAATTAGGACCTATCCTTTATACGAATTCTTATCGTCAGGGAAGTACTATGCAATGAAACCTGAATATGGACAAATAATGGAAATTGGTGGAGAGAGGGATTTGAAGACGACGGCTTTCCGAAAGGCAGGATCTGATCGGTCTCTTTTTGAAAATTTCCACCACCCAATGTTGAAAAAGCATCATTCTTGTCATGTATTGTCACCCTGTAAATACGTCAACTTTTTGATCTGCCATCGGTTTGCCGAAAAGCCGCCTTTCGGGATTCAGGCAACTTTCTAAACGCAAATTAGAATTGTAATTGTTATTTATTTACCTGATTTAATATAAGATTCACGTTAAAATCAATCGAGTCCAATACATTAAAAACTTCATGTAATTTCCACCAACTTGCTTTCACAGCACTACCAGCTGCGAAACGTCCAAGATGCTCATGTGCGTTAACAATGTAACAGTGCCTGCTAAACTGTTGATAGCACATTTCTCCCATATTCCCCTTTCTTTCCACTGAACTATATCTTCATTACCTAAATTGACAGCATTCCGTATCTGTCAAAAATTTCTTGATTGATTTGTTGTTAAATTTACGCGGGAACAGTCTACTATGTCGTGGAACTCCTTAAAATCCACATTCTCTCAAGTTCGAGCAACACATAGCTTCAAGAGGGATCTTGCTAACATCAAAACTCCAAAGAGGAAGACAAATTTCCCCGTGATTCAGGCAAAACGTCCGCGATTAAACGCGACAGAGAATACGCTCCAGGACAGTACCGACGATAGTGATGAAAGTATTGTTTACGATCCTGATTACGACGATTACTGCAACGGATGTCTCAACCGTTCAGTAAAAGAAATTTTACCCATAGTGACACGGAAAAGTCCTAGTTCTGAAAAAAGGTCAAATCTCTCACCGTTAGGCAGCTCCATCGGTGGAAACCTGGCGCGCACAAATATGGTACAAGATTTGTCGGCGCGTCGGAGGAAAGAACCATGCAAACAATTGAATTGGAATCCTTTGGAGCAAACATTTCGTGAGATAGAGTCCGAGAGACGATTCTTGGAGAAAAGTATAGTGACTAATGATACGGAGGAGAGTGAAAACAGCGAACACATTTTGAATTTATCACTTATTCAATCCACTCAAAGCAGCCGGCCGTCTCAGGATGCGCACGTTTTCGAGCAACAAACTAATCACCCAGCAGAAAAGCAAAGCCCATCTACCTTCAGTCGACAGCTTCCGGACGCATCAAGCTCTAATATTTCGTTTTCGAAGAAGATTCAATGTCGAAGAGGAGGCTACGTACAAAAATTAAGGCGTGTGATGAATCGACATAAATCGGAATATGCGTTTTGGTATCACGCTCAGCGTACAGGACTAGCTATACATGGAGTACGTGCTCAAATCAAAACCATGGAAAGGTTATATGGAAGAACGGTGATGACTATTGTGGATTGCCAAGGAGATGAGGCACAAATAATAATTCCGGAAAACGAAAAATATAAAATTGGATTAGACGTTTATGTAGAACTAGACCCACATTTTTATGTTATTAACAATAAACGTTTTTATTTAGGATATAATAAAATGATGAAAGTGTAAACTCTATAAATTTAACTTTTGGATTAAAACACAAGAAAAATTGATTTATTGATTTTTTCATTCTGTCTAAGGCCTGAGTATCTGATGAGTGCATGTGTGCAGAGTATTTTTTCAACGTTCAGAAGTATTTATGATTTATATCCATTAGTTGCAGCGGCTTTGCATAATTAATTCCACGTCTGATTGAAATTTCCGTAGAAGACTAGAACTTGAAGCATTTTTAAAACACATCCTTAATAGTTGGATAGTGGTCTTTGCGGATGAACGATAATTTTACATTTATTGCCAATTTTCAAGTTAAAATTTCAACCTCAAGTGTTAAGGGAGAAAAATTGATTGGCATCCTATTTAGGCATTCTACAAACGCTTGACCGGCCGTGGGCAAAATGTATCTGTTAACCGCATCCAATGTTTGCCTTGAACGCTTGCAGATTGTAAGAAAAACTAACTTGCCCAAGAAAGAAATACTTTTCAACGTTAAAGCGTTCGCTATCATTGTAAGCAACTAATTTCGAAGAAATATTTTAATAAATATCTGTTTCATAGCTGCATAATCTATATATACAGAGCATATCATTTCATCACAGATAAGATAACCTATGGGAAAAATTTAACAGTATACTAAATGTCCAGTTTACAACAGAATATCAAAATCAAATAAAAACGATTGATTTGTTGTCACTAACATTAAGGAGTACTTCCATTTCAGATGACCGAAAAGGCGTTTTTACCGAATCGTCCTATTAATTTCTGCTTTGTGAAACGTTTGTAGGGTTGTTGAAACAATGAGCGTAGTTTTTTCAAACGCCTCTTATATGCTATCCACCACGTTCGATTCTTTATTTTCTAGATTTCATGAAATAAATGAACAATGTATGATCCTATGTGTCCTCGTTATGCTTTTCAATCAAGTCTTCAGAATGGCAATTAAGGTACTAGTACACATTAAAAAATTCAAAATACCGATTTTTTGGCATTTTTCCACTCCTCGTACCTTTAAAAATGACGTCTTAAATTATTTTTTAAAAAATTCGGACGTTAGAATAGTATAAAACGGTTTTAAGTGTGTGCGCGTTTTTTAGCCGCATGGCATCGATTGTGTAATACCGGTTTCTTCTACTCATTCACAATAGAAGACGAAATTTTAATTCTGACATATTAAAAAGGAACTTAAAACAATGTATAGAAACGGTACTAAAAAACGAAGCCAAACTTTAAACGCGATTTTCTCGAAATGACGTTTTTTCAACTGGCCGCTAGTTAATGTCGGGACCTACTCAACCGATTTTAATTAATCTTAGTTCGTTTTATTTATTAACATATTTCGCAAGACAATTCACCTCAATTAGACTAGGAGTTTGGAAAACAAAAATTTGGCTTGCAAAAAACGACTGAAAAAAGGGTTGATTTTTCAAAAAAAGACTCAAAGCTCCGCAATTCCAAAAACGGTAGTGAATTGTCACGTAAGAGGCCTTAATCTTTAAACCCCTTTTTGTGTTTTCTGTTTCAGACTTGCAAATTTTGAGATTAACTGTTGGCCCTGCGATAGTGCTTTTCGAGGTGTCAACTTTCACGCCTTCTAAAAAATAGATTTATAATGAGAATTTCAAAAAAAAATGTTTTTTTGGACTCTCAAAAGACATATATATTTTTCAAAAAATTCCATGTTCATATTCAATTAAGGAGCTGAGAAAAAAATTCATAAAAATTCGCTGTTTTTGGCATTCTAATGTGTACTAGTACCTTAAATGATTGGATTGGATTCTTTTGTGGAAGCTTTTTAATATACTTTCAGAACAGAACTGGTTTCCCGGAAGGTTTTCTTTTAGTATTTTTCTTGAAAGCCACCCGATGTATTTCAAAGAATAGGTTCGCTGAGCTTGCTATGATCCTTACCATTTGGCACCACCCTAGGCGGTTGCCCATTCCACCAATAAGACTCGAAAGTGAATAATCCTTTTTGGGCTTTATCACTACGTTGTGGAAATTTTCGAAATAAATGTTTTATTGATTTCTTTTGGTATTTATATGAAAACATCCAAGGCAACTTAGAAGGTTGAAGAGGAATGAATCTATTGTGTTGATGTTTTTTTTGTCTTTCATAAACATTAACTATCATGAATAACGATGAAAGCGGTGACGGTCTTCGCTCATATCGAGCTATACTGCTGAGTAAAAATGAGTTTGAAGACGACACAAAATCACTGTATTTGCCGCCCGTGCTCGTTGGCCATCTGAGATCGGAAATATTGTTACTTTCAAAATAAGTCATATTGGAAAGTAAAATGTTCGGAAGCAATCAAGTCTGCTGCTGTTCGCACAGCCTTTTAAAAAGAAACAATCTCCTTTTTCCTGCACATGACTACAAGCAAATTCCAAACGGGTGGTGAGCTTCTTTCAAGAAAGGCTTTTGTTTTAACTTCTGCGGTTCTAAATTATCACAACGCTGCAAAACTCTTCTTACGTTCTTCACATTTGTGTTCATGTTTGCTTTCAATCCAATTTGACGAGCTGTTAGCAAAGAATTGGATGCTTCTTGGAAAAAAGCACGCTTTTCCTTTGATGATAAAAGGAACTTTACCCCATAATTTGCGGAAGTCTTTTATTAAATTCATCACAACAGGCTTGTTTCATTTTATTGATCTTGCGGTTTTTGCGAACTCCAACCTTCATTCTTAAATTAAAGAAAGTTTTATCCCGAGTGCATAGCTCGTTCATACTTACTGGTAGAAAACACTTCTTCCGATCTTTAGGTCATAGCACCCTGTTGTTAGACAACAGCATATCGAATTTTCAACAGTAAAGATCCTTCATGTTAGCACTTAGCCTATAATATATTTCAACAGGCAAAATGTTTTAAACCGTGCTTTGATTTCTTCCCATGGGTATACCATAAAGTTATTCTAACACCATTTTTTATCATCCTTTTGAACTCATGCCTACTGATGTTGGACTTATTGAAAATCGATCTATTTCCTCCTCGTTTATCTGATTGGGAACAGTTTACGCTGCACATATGGCACAGCCAACGATAAAGACATAAGGCGGGCTTGGCAATAAATACAAATAAAACACAATTTTAGTTCAAATTTAAATCATATATTTCACGCATGAGTTGGTAACACAATAATTTTCAGCAATATTCATGCCGTTTCAATAGCAATGATCATTTTTTCATTAGAAATTATTTCTATATTGACTTACTTCGCCACTACGTTAGAATTCAAGTAATCCATTCAATGTTCGCTAGTTGCATAATTTTTTGGTTGTATTTGGTATTAATATTACAATTGTATTGATTGATTTTTGTACATCAAATTCACTTTCGCATTTTTTGCATCTTATTTTCTTTTTATAAAAATATAATATATTTCATGTTAAAGTAATCGCTTCTGCCTTTCTGTGGTATTTTTCAAAAGCTTTTTTCCATTTTATTAGTCATTCGACTAGACTAGAATAAAGTTGCGTTTCATATAAATTACGTTTCATGACTAAAAAAATTATATTTAAAAGATTTTAGTGCTAAAATATTTATATTTCATATTTGTGGGTGATTTGTGACTGCAGCTTAATTGATTCTTGTGTTGAAAATCAAATAAAGATTGTTATTTGTTCTGTAGGCATTCGCTAATTTAAAAGGACATATTTGCAATCACCTTCTACAACATTAACATGGAAAATATCCAGTTATTCTGTTTTTCTTCTTGTATGCGTGGATTGTGAACAAAGTAGCACCTTTTAATTTCAATTATTTTTGGGCAATTTCACTCGATAGCATACAAGTATTAATTACGATGATTTATATTAATATTTGGAATAATTGATCCTCATGTCTATCATAACTTTCGGGTGCCTTAAAAACGTTTTGCTCAAAAGCTCAACACAAACCAGTGAATTTCGTGCACAGTTCTATTAATGTTTTCATTCCAAATTTTATACTTGAATCATATTTGTTTCGAAAATTATGTTGCATAATATATAACTAATGGGACATTCCATTAGATCCCTATTTGTTTTTTCCCGTAGTCATATTGTTGAGCGTGCGTGGAGTAGATATATAACATATGAATCATGTATTGTCGCTTCAATCATCAAAACCCTGGATACACAAGAGAAAATGTCTGTGTTTTATTTGAGGACCTCTTGTCAATAATGGAAAGATCTGACGAGAATTAAATTTTTTGAAATAAGTGCTGAACAAATATAAAAGCAAAACAAGTGCAATAAACTCTCTATACGTGAATTGGCAGAAAAGCGCTACTGTGTAAACATTTTACCATGCTTTTGTTGACTATTGCACTGATATTTTGAAAACGTAAATATGGGTTTCTTCACTTATTGTTCAACTGTAAAAATATTATATTAATCCACCTTTTTCAATAGGTACCTGTATCTCACACATTTTCTTTGATCAACTTAAATTAAGAGGAACATATTTAATTCTGCATTTGCTGGAGCAATGTCGCATGGATATTTTTTTTTGTTATATGTATATTCCGTAGAATTTTTCATGCGTTTTTTCAAGTTCGAAATTTCATGATGGCTGGAATTTATCAGTCTTAATAAATATTTCCAGAGAAATTATAGCAACGCGGCTAATTCTTCATTGTATCAATTTTCACGAAAATTTCATTTTAATTTTTCATCGATTTAAAATAATATACACAATCGCATTTTACGTTTTACATTTACGACAATTCGATAATCCTATTGTTAATTGTTGATTTTAATTATTTTAAGCTCAATTGAACATTAAATTCCCTGTTGTTAACTTATCCTACATTTATTTATGGATATAGCATATGTATGGCATATATATATTTAGGGTCAAGTAGTTTCCATTTCAATTCTTCATCCTTTTCCCGCTCGGCTCGAGTTTTATGTTGAAGTCCATTGGGTAAAAAAATTCTATATCGGATTGTGAATCCTAGTGTGTTAAAATGTTATTACACATGCACATACATTCAGACAAAGGTAGCGTGGAATTCAAAGGAAGAACGTTTAGATCAATTAAAAAGGACATTTATTTTAGAACATATTTTAAAGAATTTGCTGAGACAAAATAATGATTACACAGAGATCGATTGTCCGTTTACATTCGAATAATCGAAAATGTTTCATTAAATATGTTGAACAGAATTGCAAATATACAGCTTTAAATCTTGAATCAGTTATTGCCCGAATTATATCGTTTTGGTTATCAACAATCTCGACATATCTTATGATGGCATCTTAGCCTGAAACGTTGACAATATTAGTAAAAAATTGATTAAAGTAAGAAAAGAATGGAATACGGTGTTTTTGACGATCAGCTAACTTTCATATCTTATTGTATATCAAAATTGTGATACAGAAATATAAATGTTGGCAAGTAAATACAAAAATTTAAGGGGTTACACCACAGTAGAAATTTCCAAGAGTCGATTTTTTATTTATTGGCTTAAAAATCCTTTGAACCCTTTAGAATAAGATACAAACGGTTTTGTACCTGGCAAAAATCGTTTTCATTGAAATTTCGAGCTCTTTTTCGACCCTTCCCGACTGCTCCGAAACGACTACCTGCGGTAAATACGACACCTGCTCGTCGGGTACAGCATTATGTCTTACCATTCGATTTCTAACTTCTCTAAGATACTAATAGATGTTCTTAGAAAAATTTTCAAGCATGTTGAACACAATGTACGCTTGTACAGCGTCCCTTTTTTTGGTAGAACAATGAACTTTTTTTTAAATGCTCGTCAGTTCAACAAAAATGAATATTTTCAAAATCCCCTACGTATTTCTCTAGCTAAACTAATATAGTTTAAGAAAACAAACAAATTCATTTCGTTCCACATTAATTTTAGGTGCACTTCTACTGCGTGCCGCGGAGCCCCTCCAAAAAAACCCGTTCCCCAGAAACGGCTGTTGGGCAGCTATTTTGTAATATTTTTGAATAAACATATTTTTTTTAAACTTCAAAACACGCTTAATGACATCCTTAAAAAGAATTACCCTACTACTTTTCCTTCCACTTAAAAAAGCGCAAAAAACGTTAAATTTTCGCTTTCTACTGTGGTGTAACCCCTTAAAACAAAATTTTTCAAGAACCTTTTCAGATTACACTGTAATAAATAATGATGTGTAGATATTTATCTAGAGAAGAATATAGACTTCTAGACCAGAGTCGATTAAAGGAATAGTTCTTTGGAAAAGTTCTAAGCCAGCCAGCCATTATTTATTTCAATTCAGTGACGATGTCTGCCTAAAATAGTTAGTTCTTTTTTGTCTTTTCAAATTTAATGATGTAATTTTGTTTGGATTGTAAATTATAGCCACTCAACCATTTAGCTAAACGTTAATTACTTCGAGATTGAAATACTTTCAGCTGCTTCATAAGCTAGTAATAAGTAATTGGCTACATGATTAACGTTGAAAATGATGACGGATATATGTGTTTAGCTAGTCTTTTAAAACTTGAGACGATTCTCGCATCAAAGAAGAAAGACATAGAATCTCGTAACATACGTTCTACGAAAGTGCAAACAAATAGTCTAAATATGTGGTGAGCTAGCATTGCAAAGTGTAGACTACAAATTAAAGTCTAATTGAACGAATCAGAACCAAGTATCGTTCTTCCTATGAATCAAAATATATTCACACTGCACTCATCAATTACTTACCACCTTATCAACTTCGGTCATCACTGCTATCGGCGTTGTGTGACGAGCTTGAGCGACCTTATGTTCAACCAGAAAGAACATGTATTCATCGTATAGCAAGCGAATGAGGTGAAAACTTCCAAAACTTGCAGCCGATCGCAAGGTCAAATCACGTATGACCATCGAACTGTAGAAGCTCCATTTTAGAAGGAACTGTCGAGCGGCTTTCGCATAATTCGGTTTTCCACGGTATTCTTCTAGTGCTGAATCCACAACCAGCCTCAACCACGTTGCCCATTGTTCTAGTGTATTTTGTCGTTGTAACGCGGTCTTAAAGTCATTCTCCAAACGTTGAACAGTTGCAGTATCACATTGGCATACCCAAGATGCTTGTTCCTAATTGTTTCAATAGTGCATATTATTAATAACATAATTATTTGAAACTATGATGAATGATTTTACTTGCCTGCACGTTATTAAAGTCAACACGATTTAAATCGTTGAGCATTTGTGCGATTTGTGAGCTGTTCTGCAAAACAGCTCTAGCGGCCTGCGCCAAGTGATTAAGGGATGTGTATCGACGTAACGTTTGACTGAACGCTGATACGGCTGCAATTTTGATTTGGGTCACTTTTTGGGGGCAGCCACTCATGGCGTCAGTCAACCAATTTTCTAAGTTTTTTGCAAAGTTACGGATCGCTTGAGTGAGTGAGCTCGGAATTGGGCGCAGCACATCAGGAATTAGGACGTCAACCATATTTTGATAGAAATTATAGTCAACCTAGGGACGAGTGAATGGTAATAATATTTTGATTCTAAATAAAAAGTAAAATAAACTATAATCACCTCTTTGATAAAGCTCTGAACACTTTCACTCTTACATAAAGCATACAATTTTGATTTGGTCAAGTATTTTTCTTCTTCACTATCGTCAAGATTATTGTTATCGGTTGCACGCCAAAAGTCCCTCCACAAGGATTCAACACTACTAAACTCTAAATTTAAAATAGCATCTAGGAACAATTCGCAGTGTTCGCGATAAATAGACCGAAAAGCATCAATATCATCCAAAGTGATTTCCTCGAGTAGTGGCTGGTCGATAATTATGTTTGGGAACATTGGAATGGCAGCGGTACCGATGCCCAAATACTAAATTGAAAATTACCACAATATCAGTTGAATTTGATTTTCATTCTTTATTTCAAAAGGCTTACTTGAAGGCAAGCTTCAAATGTTTCCGGCTTCGAGCCGGTTTTCTTGATAGTTTTACTATTTGTTGTATTGGGTCCATTGCTTCCAGCACCACCGGCATTTTGTGGCTTATCATCTATGGCGTGCATAAGCGATGAACCAGGTTTGATACGTATACCATAGTAATGATATTTTGAATTTCCGCGCGTACCCAATCGTCTGGTTCGCAGTCCATTGAATACTGAACGTATTAACTTCCCAAAACTGGCAGCATTTACAGCGTCCAACTTGTTTTCATTGCAATGGCGCATATAGTGATTGTATAGGGTAGATCTTGGGAGGCTTACACCCTCGGCAGTTTCGTAGTTTTCCATAAGCCACGCAACCTATGGATTACAATTTTTCACTTTGATGACCTATTTTGTAGCTTTAAAAATGAATAACAAGCGAACAAATTATTTGAAGTCAACTTTGTACATAAATATAATAAATTATTCATGCATTTGCTAAGAATTTTCACGATGGCAATTTATTTTAAAAGTTTTGTTCCTATTGCTTCTGGTTTCTTTGGAAAACAAGATGAAAAATTAAGTTGAATAGTTGTAAGGTTCACTTATTAAATAAATCTTCTAAATTCAATGTGTTTTTCTAATAAACTCTATCAATATGAATTTTTCGTCTAAAACACGGTAACAAGTAGTCCTTCTGAATATTTATACGAGAATTTTCACAATGAGAACGGCTTTTGAGGATAAACTACATATATTGTCAATGAAAAGTCTTTAAATTCTACACTGCGAATAATAGCTGCATATATTTAAAGACTTTTTATGGCAGATTAACCAGTTTCACTAGCACATTTTGAACTAAATGTAAGTGTGATGCACCTCCAGAGGTGATATGACTTACTGAATGTTCAGCAATCTTGAGAAAACCGAACAGTGCGACACGAAAGTTATGGAAGCCAGCAAGACCAAAAATATTATGAATGAGAACTTTAAATATATTTTCAGAACATTATTGTATTTTGATAGTTATCATCATATTCACCCTTCTGTCAATAAACAGGCATCCAGATGCTCATATCCTATTATTCTGATATGGTTGACTTTCTTTGAGTGAAATAATTTTTGTGTATAGCCGCGTTCATAAAAATGTTTCATAAAAAAATGAATATAAAGAAGAAAGCGAGAAAAACAGATGATACAACAGATTTAACCAAAGGCCGATATCGCGGTACTCCAATCATTGGACGACGTTGAAACTTTGGGTTATTGAGAAAAGATTAAGACAGCCTCAAAGCGTGTCTAAAATATTGTAGTTCTTCGTTTATAATCGTTTATTATAGCTTTCGTGTTATACCGTTCTTTTAAACCACATATTAAAGAGAACGTGAATGAAATGGTGGGCAATAATATAGCAAAGAACTGTTTTTTCCAATGTGATTGGCTCTAAAATTGGATCTCTAAAACTAAATACTCGAACTTTATGAAAAGTGTGATAATGTGAATAAAAATTAAAACAATAAGCAAGCATAATTTAACACACAAAACAATTTTCAATGATCATAAAACATAAGTAAAGGAAAGATAATATTAAAGCATAGCACCCATAGAAAAATCAATATTCCAGCGGCTTTTCAATCACAATGCTACCACATCCTTAAAAATTCGGTTTCCTTTATACTACTTACCGTTGCCGGTGAAATTCGAGTAGCATGTGATAAACTAGGTGTATTATCTGTTTCAGTATTGGAACTAGTTGTGGACGTAGGCGTCTGTTGGGCATTATTATTCCCCTGTACATAAGTTACTTCCTAAGTAAGCCGTATCAAAGATTTGTTTTGCATTTCAAGAATCAATTTACAAAATGTTAGTAACGTAGCAAAGATTGTAGAAAGAAAACAATCATTCAAACACGATCATTAGATGATTCAAGACAAAGCTCAACAACAACTGATATTATTGCTAAATTGCGATTACAACAATGATATTTAGAACTTACCGCAGTTAGGCTTTGTGGCGAATCTCGTGATTGCGATCCTGCAACAAGCATATTTTCGTCCACAGGAACAATATAGGGCAAATTGGTTGAATGCGACGGCGTGTTTGTGCTAGTGTAACTGCCTGTTGTTGTGTAGTACGGCTGAGTGTTCGGAGGATAGTCACTCACCGCGCAAAAGGGATACGAGCTACAAAAGTTTATTTATTTATAGTATGCAATCTATAGGATTTATTTGATCTTTACATTTGTCCCGGATTTTGATTGCTTGTATTATAAATTTCAGGATCCACATATTGAACTTGATATGTGTCATGGCCGGAATTGTCCTGTGATGCCACTGAAAAAATAGAATGGTATAGTTATAATTTGGTTCGTTTGTTATTTTTCTACGATTTTAAGCTTTCAAACCATATGAGACGTTTCTCGTACATATTAAACGCTAGACAAATTAGTCAGCAGTAACGTTCTATTCTATCGAGGTCATCAATTAGGATTTGGGTGTATTTTTAACAACTAATTCAACAAAAAGATCCTCATATCTATTTCAATTCCCATAATTGTTAGTGCCTATCAATTCTTACTGCCTATCTCTCCGATTATTTGCAATGGTGTGAGAGGACAATATCGGAAGTCCGAAAGTATTTTGATAATGCTTTTCCAATAGCTTCAAGAAAATTCTAAAAGAAGTAAACAATTTGTTGCAGACTTGAAAATACTAATTTAAGCTTTCATAGAGTCTTCAAAATGCCTGGTCTTGTTCGACAGCTGAAAGAACTGATAGAGTAACTATCATCACTCATTTATAGCTATCATTATATTTTCTTTTTCACTTGAAAATTACAAAGCTATCAATGAATGGGCAGTATTGATTTCAATGATTTATTTATGTACTCCACTATTTTAATTGTTGTTTTTAGTGTACGAGGTGTATTCAAAAAATAACGGGAATTTTCATTTATTTAGAACGAATTTTATTTATTAGTCAACATCGATGTTATCCCCTTCAAAATAGTCTCCATAAGACATTATACATTTTTGCCAGCGTTTCTTCCAATCCCCAAAACACTTCTGGAACTCGATCTTTTGGATAGCTTGGAGCTATTTCAGCGATGCACTTTTAATCTGATCTATGCACGTAAAACGACGACCCTTCAAGGTTCTCTTTATTTTTGGGAGCAGAGAAAAGTCAGACAGGGTCATATCTGGCAAATATGGAGGCTGGGGCCTCATTACAGTGTTTTTTTATGCCAAAAATTTACGAACAGGCAACAACGGGTGAGCGAGGGTGCAATATCGTGATGCAAAAGCCATAAATTGTTTTGCAATAAATCCAGGCGTTTTTTCCGACTGCTTCACGCAAACGGCGTTGAATTTGAAGGTAGTACTCTTTATTGATCGTTTGACCTTGCGAGAAGAACTCATAGTGTACTAATCGAAGAACAGAGTGAGCATAACGTTCACATTTGATCAAACTTGTCGAGCTTTTTCGGTTTTGGCGATCCAGAATGCCTCCGCTGGGACGATTGAGCCCAAGTTTCGACATCATAACCATAAACTCATGTTTCATCACCTTTTATGACACGTTTCAATAGTTCTGCATCGTTGGTGACTTCATTTAGCGATTCCTGGGCAACTTCCATTCGCCGCTGTTTTTGTTCAAAATTCAACACTTTTGGAATCAATTTTGCTGCAACATGTTTCATACCCAAAACAGATGAAAAAAATTCATGGCATGAGCCAATTGATATGCCAACATCATCAGCAACTTCTCTAATTGTAATTCGGCGATCGTTCATGATCATTTCTCCCACTTTTTTCATGTTTCAACGGTTGTTGATGTGCTAGAACGACCCGTACGCTCGTCATCTTCAATGTGTTCACGGCCATCTTGAAAACGCTTATACCATTCGTAAACCCTTGTTTTACTCATAGAATATTCATCAAAAGCAGTATTTAACATTTTTAAAACATTGTTGCATCCATTTTTATAGCAAAATTTAATGGAAATTCTCTGATCCATGATTTATACAAATGAAAATCGACGACTGCTTCAAAACACGTATTATCGTTTTGACAGCTGTCAAGATGCAAAGATACTTTTAAGACATGATTGCTGACAAAACAATGAAAAAATCGTGCCACTCGGACTAACCCGCGAAATTGTAAAATTTCTGTCACTTTTAGAACACACTTCATATTCACTATATTTGTTAAAAACGCATTGACATAAATGTGTCACATAACTATTTCAGAAGTGACAAAAAACGATAATGCAGGAAAAGGAATCACACAAATTCTGCAGCTCGATAACAAAACGGAACTGTCTGTCATCTTCTTAAACTCGATATACTATGATTCCACATGGAAGTTCTATAGGGTTTCAATCCGGACTTACTGCTGGTTACTCTTAAACTAGAATTTCATATTCACCTAGTTACTTTTAAGTCGTCCTGATGCTATGTCCAGCATTATCCAGGGAACGCATGCAAACTTTAGGCTCGTCATTCCTGGACAGCCTCACGAAACCAGTTTAAATATTAGCTTCATACGAGAATCTAAATGGTTCTCGTCTATTGTTAGCTTGGCAAATTTCATTAATATTTCTTAGGGCTTCATATATAAACGATTTTTTTAAGATGTAACGCAAATATTGCTTGTCAAATTATATTTTACAGAAGCATGACTTACTTCAAGAGGCGTTAATTTTGACTAGACAGAAAAATGGACATTCATTTAGTATTACTTATCAATTGATTTTGTTTTTACTGGAAAATTTACTCTAATATTTACCCAATTTTGTAGGAATTGTTCAATTTTGCGTGATACAAAGGCAACTATCAGCCTTGAATGAAATGATTTTAGTAAATTTATAGCAGTTTTAATACACATCCACTTTTTGGTTTTTCTCACTTTTCGCCCGGTCAGAAAACGGAAAGCATAGCAACTTTATGTTGAATTTGTACTCTTTTTGACTCAATAAACTATGATTTTGAAATTTGGTGCGTCCTTAGCGATTGAAAAGTTAACATTTTTTGCGAATTATTGTAGAGCTTTACTTACTTTTCACTATATCGCTTTTCATTAATTTGTTATTATATAAGGATTAAATAAGCAGATAGTGAATTTATGGAAACTAAAACTTAATCAAGATTTTTGAAACCTAATTTTTTGTTCATTTTTTTTAAAAAATTTTTTTATCAATTTGTGGAGATTATAAGCAGCAAC